>CM040837.1:28044774-28607274 GCA_022828995.1 Vimba vimba | reverse complement strand
ATACCCTCTAGTGCTAAAGGTCTACAAGATCTTAGCTTCAATCTGGATTTTTTTTTATTTATTTTTTTTATTGAGTCATAGCTTTCTATATAAACAATAGCAGTATATGGTATGTGGGCATTTAGTAAGGCATGCCAGAGTATTTCTTACCCTGACTTCATTAACATCATTGGAGTAGTTGACGGGCTGGCAGAGGTAGCTGTATCCGGCCGCTCTGGAGCCCAAGAGCAGCTAGAGAGAAAAACATCAACATTATTCATTATTATTAATATGTACTCAAGGAAAGGTTAAAGGTGAAGTCTGTATGTGATGGACTGGTTGATTTGCCACAGTTTTTTCCTTTTGCTTTTAATGCAGATAAGTGCATGTCTGTGTCCTTTCATTGCTTATTTTTTGTTTGTTGCAGAAAACTTACGAAACAAGCAACTCTGTGTAAGAAGTCAAATGTGTCACAATTTATTTTTGATCTAGTGCCAAAATGCCTGACCTGTCTGTGGTCTGTCTGTACACTATTGCACTATTGTTGGGCTGAAATCACTGCAGTACTATTTATTTTTTCACTTTTCAACACTTTATGTGTGAATATAAAATCCGGATAAAATCCTAATGAACACCCCCAGGATTGTTGCATATACTGTAGGTGGGAAGTTGACATTTCCTATATTATATTATATTATATTATATTATATTATATTATATTATATTATATTATATTATATTATATTATATTATGAATAGCATTTTTTTTTTCTTTTCTTTTTTACAAATATATATTTGTATTTATTTTCTTATATTTTTATATATTTTTTATATACAGAAGTGGACAAAAGTAATGTCTGGCCTTTGGAAATTGACATCTTCACCCTTTATTCAAATATTATTTAAAATTTGTTAAAGATTTTGTCAGCATATTGGGTAGTTGTTCTTGGAGTCAGTTGTTTTACATTTACATTTAATCATTTAGCAGACGCTTTTATCCAAATGAGGAGAGCAATTGAAGCAATCAAACCAACAGTAGGGTGACAATATGCAAATTTATTTGTGATAATAATGCAATGAAACATTACAAATTGTGCAGACATAATTTCTGGCCAGGCTGACATACAGAGAAATTATGAACTAATGCAAAAACGTGAGAGAACCAAGAAAATTTGAACAACTGATTGTGTTGTTTCTATGCATTTTTTAATGCATTTTATTTTCCTTTCATTTTCAGCTAATAATTTTGTCAGATAAATACCTTAACCAAGTTTAGTGTTTTGTTCTTCCCTCATATTTAAAAAAATATATAGACAATGTTCCTCAAATTTTTATGGTTTAATCAAACTTGTAGGGAAATAATTAACAAATATCACTTCAAGCCACGACTGTAAATCTATTTTATATCAGTATATATTATATATGTGTGCAATTCTTCAATTTTCATGCAAAATCAATTTCATTAGCAATTTTTTTAAGCATAAATGTATGAGGTTTATCCTTAAAACAATTATTGGCCAAAAAACTTATAAGAAAAATAAATGTTACGTAATTCAATATTATATTATCTGAAAACACTATATTTATCTTGTTTTAATGATGTTTAAGTATATTTTGATGAATAAAATAATATGTTGTCACATTATAGATGTGCAAAGTAAAGTTGCCTTCCACCCAGAATGCATGTGAAAAGCAAACCGCCTCTTGTGTATCCAATTTCTTTGCAATGCTGCTTATTTGCCGTGATTTCAGTCTTTTGCAAGTTAATGCATAATGCAGACTTTCTTAGTATTTTTTTTTTTTACTATACATATTGCAGTACTACTGTATTTAGGATATTATTACCATCACCCATGATGCCTGATTGGTTGACAAGAAGGAGCTGAACAGACCTCTTTGCAGATGTAGAAGTTTAGCAGCACCATGCTGAAGTTGTACACGATGAGGGTTTTTCGGAGCTGGAAAGGCTCGCGGTTCTGCATGTAAAGGGGTCCGGCCCACAGGAACAGCAGGTACAGAACGCTGATCCCCAGGGTGGGGAGTGGCGATGACATCATCGGCCATTTCTCCACGCGCTTGTCTGAGAATTAAACGCATAAAACAACCTTCAGTTCAGGAATTCATATTCTGTTTGCTGGTTTTTAATATTCTTCTATATTGCTATCTCAGAATATTCTCACCTGCTATGGTAAGGCTCCATTTATAAAACTCTACAGAGTCATTCATGAAGTGAACGACTGTCTCCATGGCTCTAGCTCTAAGATGATTATCCTGTGAAGGAACAAACAGAACAGAGGCAGTTTAAAAGTGATTTTCCTTGCACAATATGACATGAATTCCTTCAGGACAACGAGTCATACAAAGATCATTTCACAAGACTAAATATTGGATTTTGATTGCTGATCACATTGTGCCACATAATAAGATTCTGTTACACAATAACTGATCTAAAATGTATGATGGGTAATAGTTAGTGTTATTTTAGTATCTTGAGATACTATTATAGTTTTTATTCAAATTTTAAATTTTCAGTTAAAAACATTTTTCAAAGTTTTTTTTATACGTCTATATAGTTTTTATTAATTTTGTTTTAGTATTAGTTATTTCAGTGCTTCAAGTTAAAGTAAATGAAAATGTTTTTTTTTATAGATTATTTTATTTCAAGCAACAAAAATTATTTTGATAACACTTTACTTAAAGCCTTTTGTGTATAATGCATAATGTACGCATTTTATCTTTTCATAAGTAATTGTAACCAAAGTTAAAAGGCGTTATAATATTTGCAGATTTCGTGTTACATCTGAGTGCATTATACTTTCTAATGATGTAACATACTGTAATAGTGTATTTTACTTATAAATGTGGTTACAATTATTCATGCATTATAAAGGTTTTAGGAAAAGTGTTACGATGATTTTTTTTTTATGGTTTTAGTTTGTTAACTTTAACAACCGTGGTAATAGCATGCTAAAATATAAATAATTGTGTGTTTGTGTTTTTTATGTATGGATTTTTTTCCAGATTGAAAGACATAAATACAGAGAAGTGGGTGTCACTGTTTTTTCAAGGCTGTATTTAAATCAAGTCAAAACTAAATCATATTCCACACCTGAGTGCCAGGTAAGCAGAATGAATCTGGGTCACAGTTCACCAGTGTCGTTACATAATCAGCCCGTCTCCCATGCTTTATTTAGCAGCCCTATCGTTTTACACCGAGACAAACCGAAGGAAAACAGGACAGCTGTGTACGGTACTGCTCCCAAATTTAATATAACACGAAAGAAAACTATGCCAGCAAAGCAGCGAGAGAATAAGCTGTGGTAAAAATACTTGTGGTTACAGAATATCAGTTTAAACTTGATTTTTTTTGTTGTTTTTTTGTTTTTTGCATAAGAAAATAGTTACACAAATGAAAGAAACAATACATATTCCTGCACATATACATTGTTGTATGCATAATATATATGGTGTTCCCAAAACATGAGACTCAAGTCATACTTAAAATGTCTGAATGTCATGTATTTGATGGAAAATATTCAAATCAAGTGTTGCTGAAATGCTGCAGGATCTTTTCTCTTCACTTTTTTTTCAGCATTTTTGCTCAATGTCTTCGAATCAGCCAGTGTTTTGACTATTTTTAGTGGATGTATGAAGTCATTTCTCCTCGGATTCACACAGGTGTACTTGCAGAGTCACATTAATTATGAACATGTTTCACAAACAAACTCAGTCACACAATACTTAACTCTTCATTTTCAGGGAAGACCATGCAGGGATAGTTGTCACACACAAGGACTTTATCTCAGTAACTGACAGACAAAAGTCTAGTTACACAAATGTGTGTTTTGTCTGTGGTTTTACATCATGGTTAATACTGTAGTTTAACTCTTGAACTAGGATATTGTTTGTTTGTGATTCTATCCTCCAAACTAAAGTTCAGTAAACATAATTAACATAAAAACACATCAGCATGCATTCAGACAAGAGTTAACTATGAAGGCAGATTTTAACTGAAGGCTGAACCGTGTTTTCAGAACAAATGTCCCCCCACCCCCTCCAACCCCTTTTCTTTTGTACCTAAAGCCCATTCACACCAGGAACTATAACTATATTAGCTTTAAATGCTCGAGCACGTTACAGCAGGATGGATTCTGATTGGCTGTCAATGTTTTTATCATTCATCAGTTGGATAAAATCGTTCTGAAAGTGATTCCAACTATATCGTTTCTCTGTTCTGCCTTTTATGTTTAAACTGGAGTCGGACAATGATGAAGAGACTCAAGAAGTGAAAACGTAGAATGCCACAGGACGTTTCTGAATGGTTAGTTGATGAATTTATGTTGCTGATGTGGAGTTAACTATTTTCAATTAGCATATTCTGTCATGATAATCTATAAAATCGCTTGTGTGGGAACTGTTGTAAGATGCCTACAGTGACATGCTATTGCATTTGTGTTTTGCATGTGAAAAGATGGATGCGACAGCTTGAGCAGACTCACAAATGTGCTCTACTACAACAACTCTTCCTCTTCTCAACACTACTTGTGTGTTCCCGGGGGCGGGGTTTATGTAAATTTTAGGGTTAGTGATGTCACTAACCGGGGAGGAATGTTGTGTAGTCCCTACCAGCATTTGTTATAGCCTAGTACTTAAAAAACGATTTCTTTAAAAGCAAATATCTTCATTTGTTTATGCTCAAACAGCAACATAACACACTAACTAATGTTAGAAAAGTGAAATCATAATCAACCACCCCTTTAAGGCCCATTTACCGGTATGCCAAAAACGATAAGCGGATGAGTGCCTGACTGTCACTTTAAATGCTCGAGTTCTGAAAACCGGATTGATTCTGATTGGCTGTCAGTGTTTTTATCGTTCATCAGCCTGGAAAAAAGTTCTGAAAGTGATTCCAACTATATCATTTTTATCTTTGCCGTTATCGTTATAGCTATTCTTTAATACTGCGAACGATTTTTAGAACTATATCTTTATCGTTATCTTTAGTTATCGTCCTTGGTGTGAACGGGCCTTAACGGGATAGCTCACCCAAAAATGGTGCTCATGTTGTAAAATAGGCCTATGTTTTGAGGCCACTTGGCAATGATGATTTTGCAACTATGATTTCACACAACGCGTTTTTTGCATTCCACTGTGCTACTTTTAAATTATTTTTCTATGCGTTTGACCATTAGGCTCGCGTCTTGCGTCTTTTGCGGCGTCTCGCGCACAATAAAATAGCCTAGGTTAAGACGCGTATCGAGAACTTGCGGTTTTACCCCATTCCGCTGCCCGCGTCTCACGTTTTTTAACCCAAAAACGCGATCTGTGTGAACCAGCCCTGAAACGGAAGAGACGGTGCTCTGTTAAAATAAACATGTCACCGGACAGTGCAAAGTTCCCGTCAGTCCCTAGTGAAGACAAAAGCCTCCGTGCGCGTGTCAGCAGGTTTCACGAGCATTTGTCAGTCAGGCTTTAATTCCTTTTGATCTACGAGCTTAATTGCCCAGCGACCCACATCTGAGGCCGCAGCTCTCAAAGGGATGATCACTATGAAGGTTATTATCACCAGCAGATGCTTCAAATACAAGCTATACTGAGAGGTCTACAGCTTTAACAGAAACGAAGAGACCATAAGTTGCAGCAGTCAACTGTAGCCAACAGTCTGATCATTATAACTGATATGAGCAAACGAAGTGAGCATATGAAATGATACGAACGTGCGCAGAAATAAAGAAATATCTACAGAATAAAATAAAGGTTCTTCAAGGTTTTTTTTTTTTTTTTTTTGCAGTTAGATTCACCCTGTACACATGTATTGTCAAATAACCTAAACACATGTGGAAAATTAACTGGTCAAAGTCAGATCTATTAGTTATTTGTCAATAACTAACAATTAACTTAATCAATCTGAGTGCATTAGGTCAATGAAAGTCGATTTATGAGTTCAGATCAGGCAGAAATGGCTATAGGTAACAATGATTACTATACATGGTTCTTTTGAGATAGAAAAAGAAGTGGTTACTCTTTATTTTAAGGTGTCAGTATTACGGTGTAATTACACATTAGCCTAATACTAATTAACTAGGCTACATGTAGCCTACTTACTATAGGGTATGACGTTAGGATGAGGGTTTGGTTTAGGGTTAGTTGCATGTAATTATGCATAATTTATAGTTATTACATGTAACACCTGTAACAATAACACTGTAAAATAAAGTGTAGCCTACCCTTTATTTTAAGGTGTCAATATTACAGTGTAATTATACATTTAAGTATTGAGTAATAATAATTAACTGCATGTACTTACTATAGGATTAGGGTTTGGTTTAGGGTTAATTGCATGTAATTATGCATAATATAGTTATTAGCCCTACTACAATAACTACATGTACCGTGTAGGCTAATAATGACACTGAGTAAAGTGTTACCAAAGACGTTCTTGGCGTTCATTATAGGTTCCTCCGTGATTCTGGGTTCTTTAAAGCTTCCGTGCAAGATGGTATTCTCAAGAACTAGAAAATGAAAAGCTATTTGTGGAACTTTTAAATATTCGTCTGTGATATCAAGCTTAAAGGCCCCTTAAACGAGCCACTGAATGACTCCAGGGAACACGACTAATCTCCATTAAAGCGATTTAACTGGATTTGACATTTTGCAGTGAACGCATTTGCATTTAACTGCATGCAAATGTACAATACAAGTACGTAGATCTAGATTGAAATCAGGAGCTGATGCAGAAAATGCACTTGCCACACACAGTCTTACCTTGCGAGCGCGTGCCTATGCCGACATCAGGTGCAGTGCAGCCCAGGTGGAATATGAGAGTGAATAAATGTCTGGATTTAAATCTACAGTGTGCGTTTAAACACATCAACCCCGCAGATTTGGCAATAATAACGCGAAGGCAAACGGAATGTAACTAACGGGACCAGAGCATATGAGGCAAACGCATCTGATCAGTGTAAGCAGACACTGACTGGACACCGGTCTGTCCAGCACTGAGCATGCGCAGTCGCGCCATGTGGGGCTCATGCCGGTGCGCTCGGATAACTCCTTTGTTTAGGCGTTAAGCTTTGTCTCATCTGGGGGAGGTTAATCAATGCATCAGCAGCGCTTGTCTTAACTTAAATATTATATATTTGCGTCTAAGCAAAAATATTTCGAATATATGGCTATAGTTTTTTTTATATATATATATAAACGTAATTGTAGTTTAACTAGGCTACTGCCAAGTTTTAATAAAATACATCCAGGTTTGATCATTACTTTGTACTCAATTTGTATAAATATAATTGTTTTCATATTTAATGATTTCATCTAATAATTATAAGTTCTACATCATATTGGCATGCAGTGATGTTTGATGGCACGCTACTTATTGTTATACCTACTGTATAATGTGTTTTAACGATAATGTTCCACTGACAGGCGTAATTTGTATTCAATAAAAGTTTTTTTTTTATTATTTCATTGATTTAATAATTTAATTTATATTTTCTATTATATTATATTATATTATATTATATTATATTATATTATATTATATTATATTATATTATATTATATTATATTATATTACATTATAGTGTTATCATTTAGTTCTACATGGTATTGTATACATTATACTTTGGCATGCTGTGAAGTTTATTATATGTTATATTGTATAAGGTAATGGTAATTTTTACACTGACAGACCCTCTGAATGCAGTTCCTAAATCCATAAATACTGAGTAACCTGTTGCTGAAAATATTTTGTCCCTATGTAAAGACACAATCTAGACACAAGGTGGCAGCAAACCCTTGAAAAAACTTTTTTCCCCCTTATTCTTGTAAATTCAATGAGTTCAATGAATTTAGAAAAAAGTATTTGCAGAAAAAATACATGAACTTTGACTGATCATATTATGATATCATCAAAAATATATAAGTTTTAACCACATGGTAGTTTAAAAATCAATCATGTGTTTTTACACAAACGTATGGTATAATGACTGTACAAAGACCTCAAAATGAGACAGAGCTGAAGTAATAATGTATTTTTATAAATATATGTGAATTGGTGTGGTCTTAGCTGGTCTTCCAGCCTGGTCTGGTTTCAAAGGCTGGTTTTAGACTGGGAGACGAGCTGAACACCAGCTTGATCAGGCTGAGATCAGCTAAAACCAGCTAAGACCAGCTGGTTTTAGCAGTTTTTTTTTATTTATTTTTTTTAGCAGGATCATGTTTGTTGTCAGCATGTTGCATGTTTAATTCAGCTAGCGAAGTCCAGAAAGTTATTTTGCATTTATAATCCTTTTTTTTTTTCTTTTTTTTTTTACTGTTTGTTCAAATAATGGGTCAAGAAAGAGATGTTGACTAAAGTTATTAGTTTAGGTCTGAGATGAGCGTTCAGGGCTAATCGCATGACTGATTCTCTGTGTGTTTCACAGGTGTTCTGTTAACAGCGTGATCACTCACAGCAGGAGCAGATGTGCAGTGTGTGAGAGTTCAAATCAGTCTAACACATCATCTCACCTGTGTGTCACACTGACAGCTGACAACTATACTGGACAACACAACACTCTACAGGTTTGCTTTTTTTCCTGCATAGAAGATGTGTCCTTCCACAGCACAATTCTTCCTCACTTACTTGTGTTTTTCTTTTTGCACATTACAGTTACAATAGTTCAAAAGTTTGGGGTCTTAAAGGAATTAATACTTTTATTCATCAAGGATGCATTCAATTTTTTAAGTAAAAAGTTACTTTTAAAAGTAATGTGTTACAATATTGCGCTAAAAAGCAACTAAAAGTAACTAATGGAAAGTAAAATACTTTTTTCACCTGGGCTGGACTCGGGCTTGCTTGTTCTATATTAACTAAATAAGAAATTCTATATTTGGCCAATGTAAAGGCCATTTTACACCATAAGTGAAATGAATAAGCCTCAGGCTGACAGAAATGCAAATTTACGGCTGTACAGTAGAGGGGGCGCAGCTCAAATAAACCTTTCAGCTGTGCTGCCATTCTGGACACTATAAACAAACAAAAAAACAAACTAAATGAAACACAAATGTGATGTTTAATGTTAAAAGTCATTTTAGATTATTAGTATGGTTGAACTGGATCATCTAAAGACATTGGTTAATAAAGTGAGATTAAAAGTATATTTGTGTTATTTAACATATTTAATCATTGCAGGTTTGCATATTATTCTGACTTTGCATTTGACTGTTTTAATTCATTTTGAGGATTACTGAATCTGTTTTTGTGCAAGTGAGATGAGTAAATGCATGTTCACGTTAGTCTAGAACTACAATAACCATCATGTTCACACACAAAGCCTCTGAACTTACGAGACAAGAGAGTTGTCAGTCAATACAGGGGAAAACTAAGTCATTTGTTTAACTTATTTGAAAATGTAAGTCAGATATTTTGTGTAAATTTAAAAGCAATGCGTTACTTTACTAGTTATTTGAAAAAAGTAATCTGATTACGTAACTCTCATTATTTGTAATGCATTACCCCCTAGCCTGGTTACAAAAGATTTCTATTTCAAATAAACGCTGTTCCTTAAAACTTTCTATTCATCGAATAATCCTGACAGCCAAATGGTTTCCACAAAAATATGAAGCAGCACAACTGTTTTCAACATTGATAATAATAAATGTTTCTTGAGCAGCAAATCATAATATTAGAATGAGTTCTGAAGGATCATGTGACACTGAAGACTGGAGTAATGATGCTGAAAATTCAGCTTTGCATCACAGGAATAAATTAAAATTTTAAATGTATTCAAATAAAAAAGGGTTATTTTAAATTGTAATAATATTTCACCATATTACTGTTTTTACTGTATTTTTGAGCATATAAATGCAGCCTTGGTGAGAATAAGAGCAAATACATAAAATTTCTTTCTTTCTTTCTTTCTTTCTTTCTTTCTTTCTTTCTTTCTTTCTTTCTTTCTTTCTTTCTTTCTTTCTTTCTTTCTTTCTTTCTTTCTTTCTTTCTTTCTCAGATTCATTTGTTGTAGTAAAAGTCAATAGCTGTTTCTCACTTTATGTGTCTGTTGAGATTCGCTTGAGCATTTCCAGGAGACGTTCAGCATCTGTGCTTTCTGAGTCATGTACAACTGTTGTTCACTTACATTGGGACAGAAATGCATTCCGAATCATAAACTCATGAATTAAGGCTGCACATGTGTTTATGGAAGGAATGCAGTGTTTTGTTCCAATCCTGTTACATGCAAAGTTACATTTCAATTAAAGCAGCACAACTGTTTTCAATAAAATTGTTTCTTGCTCACCAAATCAGCATATTGGAATTATTCCTGAAGGATCATGTGACACTGAAGACTGGAGTAATGATGCTGAAAAATCAGCTTTGATCACAGGAATAAATGACATTTTATAATATATTTTTTATAATATATTCAAATAGAAAACAGTTATTTTAATCATTATTATTCGATCAATTAAATGTAATTATTCCAAACTTTGCTTGACACATTAGAGTTAAGTCAAGCAAATAAAGTAACAAAGTTCAGTATCCTGATAATTATCTCAATAAGTCATAAAGCAAGTTTCCTCCAAATGACCTGAATACACACACCTGCGGGTTATTTTGAAGACACTATTACATGTGAAAAGTTCATATTTTGTAAGTTAATCCAGACACATATCCAGATGTATAGTCTTTCCTGAATGTGAGTTGAGGTCCGTTTGTCTGCTGTCTAGTTTTCATTCACAAACTGATCTAATTTAGTGTCGCTTAGGGCTTTTCACTCTCCATTTTATAAAGCTTAGCGGAGATCATCCAAACAAACCGAAGGAGTCTCACGTTTCAGCTCATGGGAGTGTGTGTTGTTTTGAAGTGAGATGAAAAAGAGAGAAGGGCTGTTTTGATTATACAGTGCAGACGTGATTATGAGTCTGTACGTTGATTTGTTTAGTATGTGCGCTCCATTAAATAGAAGCTGCTCTGTTTGTGTCCTCCTCCGGCTTTTACTCCGACGCTCAAGGGCTGATGGTCGGACACGTGGAAACAGAAAGAACCCCTGGATGGCACGAGGGAAGGAAAGAAGCACAGACAGAGCGATAATGAGTTTCACTGTGAGAGTGAACAGTCTGGTGATGACACTGGATCCATTTCTAGCCACTCAAAAAACAGTTTATCTAGATTATTATGCGTTTATATATGCATGTGTAGATAAAAAATCTAATTTAGTGATGCAAAGCTGAATCATCAGCATCATTACTCCAGTCTTCAGTGTCACATGATCCTTCAGAAATATGATGATTTGCTGGTCAAGAAACATTTATGATTATTATCAATGTTGAGAACAGCTCTGCTGCTTCATATTTTTGTGGAAAGAGTGATGCATTTTATTTTTCAGGATTCTTTGATGAATTGAAAGTTCATTTATTTGAGACAGATAATCAGACATGATTAATCATAATAAGTGTTTCTTGAGCAGCAAATCATCATATTAGAATGCTTTCTGAAGGATCATGTGACACTGAAAATTCAGATTTGATTCAAATAGAAAACCGTTCTCTTAAATTGTAATAATATTTCACAATATTACTGTATTTTTGATGTAATAAATGCAGCCTTGGTGAGGATATTAAATGAAACATCACAAAACACTGAAAAACTTTACTGACCCCAAACGTTTAAATGGTAGTGATGGATACAAGAAAATTTACAGCATAACAGTAATATCCCAGCTGTGTGTTTGTGTAAATCACAGTGAAGTTTGGACTGAGTGTGTGTTGTGCCTATACAGAAGTGAAGAAGCCATGTGTGCATGTGATGTTTAACTGAGTCAAGATGTGAATCCTTCTCACTCACACACTGTTGTGAAAGCACAGCATGCTGGGAGACGCTCACACGGCACAACGTGTTTCACTTGTGTCTCACATGCTTTGTTTTACCTGTGTGAGTGTGTGTCTGTGAGAAAGAAGGAGAAACATTTGCTTTTATTCATTAGTAGAAGCTTTTATAAAAATCTATTTACCCAATATCACAGTTTCTACTGTCTGTGTTAGATGAAAAGTTTGTAAGTGAATGTTAGTGAATGCATGCATCCCGATCTGATTGGACAAAGACGTTGTGGCTTTCAGCTCATTGTTATTTCAGCTGGAACTAGGGCTCTTTTTTTCCAGAGGTTTTTAGCGGTTGTAAAAGCACATTAGTGTGTGTAAGGGAGTGAATGCACTGAATAAGGGTGCAACTGGTGTTGAACACATGCAGCAAAACCGCTCGAGTCCTTAAATGAACTCAGAAAAGGGCACACCCTCAGACACAGACTGCCATTGTGGACGAGAGACACACTCACTCTCTCTCTCTCTCTCTCTCTCTCTCTCTCTCTCTCTCTCTCTCTGTAATCTCAGTTTCAATTGCAGTTGCTTTATTAGCATGACAAAAACCATAAAAATAGCATTTGTATTGCCAGAATGCAGCATACAATGAGAAATGAAATACAAGCACTATAGTCAGAATGCAGCAAACAACTACAGTAATATTAAAAAGTAAATATGTTGAAAAATAAATGAGAAATTTTAAAAAGTGAAAGATCTATGGTATAAAAATGGAGTAAACTAAAATGAGAAAATAGTCAAATGCAAAATAACATCAGTAAAAATGCAATGTAGGATACACGTAATATTAGCAAACAAACAAAATAACACAAAGTGAATTAACCATTAAGTCACTGAAAGTAATGTATAAAAAATAGTTATATTCCAAATACAGTAATTAGAAATGGAACAGAATAAGTGAAATAAAGTAAACACATGCAGTGCAGTAAACTAATAATTCTAGCAAATAAACAAAATAATGTAAATAAAATAACCTAATACACTAAGAAAGTAATCATTAATTTAATGAATGTTAATACAATCCTTCCTGGGCTAATTAAGAGTCTCTCTTTCTTTCTATGATCTGAATATGTTGTGTGTCTGTGGTGGTCACATGTTGTCTGGCAGACAGCGCAACTTCGCCCTCGCCTTCGTAACGCATTCTCAGAAACGAATGATTGTATTCATGAAAGTAAGACCTGGCTGTAAAGGTCGTTGCCGTGTGGACGGGCGAGGCGGCATAATCTAGAGGAGGCGTGTTGACCTTTTTGTTTCGTGTAAAGTGATCCAGCATGGAATAAGCATGGAGTTATCGTTCGATCACGGCCCAGTTTATCAGACGTCGGGCTAATCAGTCTAATGCGTCCTGAGGCGGAGGGAGAGTGGAACAAACTGATGCGACCCCTCCGGCTCCACACCATATGAACCAGTAAATCATACCTGAGCCTTCTCTGATCCTCCCGTGAATACGCTTCTGTCAAAATAAGCTGTCAAGAGGGGTTTTGCCGCGAAAGCGTAATGCATAATGCACCTGGTCAGTTGTTTCTCTTGCATTTTTAGGTGTGTTTCAGTATGAAACAATGAGAAAAATGTTTGTCACATGCATATGAAAGTGTTTAGTGTAATGCACTTAAAGGGATGGTTCGGAGTAAAATCAACCTAGGGTCCTTTGCACCATGACCTCAAGCCTTTTTTTCTCTTGGTCGAACATTATTTAAGTTAGAGCTTATAGAGATATCAGACAGATGGCTTAGTGCAGGCGCTTGTTAATTTACGCAAGGATGTATCTGGTAAATTACCCCACTAATAATGCCCAGAATGGTACCAAACTTCTACAGTAGTACAAATAGGTTCTGTACTCATAAAACGAGGCATTGGAAAGTTTGTAAGTACATCAGGAGTTTATTTAAATAACACTTGTCTGACGGCTCATGCTACTGCTAACCCGCACGTCGACGTCACTTCCGTTATTTGGGAAAAGCCCGTAAAAGTCCTGGCAGAAAGCGAAATAAGAAATTATTAGTTAAAGGACAAGTTCGGTATTTTACACTTAAAGCCCTGTTTTCAGATCGTTTCTGATGAAATAGAACGGTTAAGATGAAATTTGGACACATGCTGCTGGCCCGAGAATTTTCGGTTTCTGTGGTAGCACCCCCCCACCTCCACAATGGCTGCATAGGTGCACTGGAACAATCCTTCCTAAAACGCATTAAACTTTCGTTTACAAAGACGTGAAACTCACCGAGTGGTCGGGGGTGTTCACTGATATGCTCATACAAAAATCGATTAGGAATCGCTGCAAAAGATGCCACTCGGTGAGTTTCACGTCTTTGTAAACGAAAGTTTAATGCGTTTTAGGAAGGATTGTTCCAGTGCACCTATGCAGCCGGTGGGGGGGTGGAGGTGGAGGTGGAGGTGGGGGGGGGGTGCTACCACAGAAACCGAAAATTCTCGGGCCAGCAGCATGTGTCCAAATTTCATCTTAACCGTTCTATTTCATCAGAAACGATCTGAAAACAGGGCTTTAAGTGTAAAATACCGAACTTGTCCTTTAACACTAAGTTGTCAACACTTCGGAAAACTAATAATTCGTCGTTACACTACATCCTCATGCATCGCTTTCTGCCAGGACTTTTACGGGCTTTTCCCAAACGAGTCCAACTGACAATGGAAGGCAACGAGTCTTACACAGTTGGTGAGCTGATTTGTCGATGTTATAATATGCCTCTGCTCATGAGCTTTTTAGATGGATGGATGGATGGCAAGGCTTTTTATGTCGGGGAATCTGCGATCTCTGACCCAGTTTGTTTGATGACTTCCATTGATGCAATAGGTTGTGTTTTCCGCCAACTGGCAACCTGGGGTGTCTAAATACTATTGGGTAAATTGGCAGAGGGTGGGATCACACAGATCAAAACCAAAACAAAACATTCTGACACAGAATGCAGATTCCACATTAAGAGTAACAAGCTGTAGCTGTGTTTTTGAGAGAAACAAGTATGTGAACTTTGCATGTTTCCTAAATATCTGCAAACATATTATAGTGTTTTTATGCTTTAGTACAGTCTAAATAATTACATACAGCACCTTTAAAGACCAGATGACTTTGAACGAACATTCTATTGACATTAGTCAATGTGGCGAGCAGGACGAGATTACTGATGAGCGACACCTGCGCGACGCACCGGTCTCGCATCGAAGCATAAAGGGGGAACGACGACAGTGAAGAGCGAGAGAGGACAGGCCTGAACTTGTGTTGTGTTTTACCCCTAATTTCCACCAACTGCGGAATGGCTGCGGATCCGCTCCGCAACCGCTCCGGAACGGCGGCGTAGTCAATAGGTTTCCATAAAAGTCAATGTGTGTATTTTCAGTGACTGCGTTCCGACTCCGGCGTTCCGCAGCCCTCCGGAGCAGATTCGCAGAGCTTCTATTTTTGCCGGATGCCGGAGAGCTCCGCAGCAATTCAGCACTTATATCGCGCAATCATACGTGAATTCGCGAGATCTCGTGGGTCCTTGTGACTTCAGCTGTCAGTCATGGCCGCGGCCGTTCCGCAACAAATCCGGACCTGGTGGGTATTGAAGGACGACGGAGCACGGAGCCGATCCGCAGCCGTTCCCCAGTTGATGGAAATCCGGGGTTATTGTGACAGCAGTCGTCCGTGAGGGGCTGCTGTCTTTTACTTTCGTTTTGTATTTGTTTTATTTTTATCATTAAAATGTGTCATGAATGTTCGCCGGTTCCCGCCTCCTCCTTCCCATAACATCTGAACTTCGTTACAGTCAAGTCAAGTCACCTTCATTTATTAAGTTATTGTCCAGCTAAACTTAGTTGTGATTGATTCACTTCAGTCGCAACGATCATTAGTTATTAACTTAGGGGCCGCTAACACGACACCGTTCCTAACGGTCCACACCCAGGTTCCTAACCATCGACGAGGAGGAGCAGCCATCAAGTGTTAGACAGTATTCTAGGTTATTACGTGAGGAAGTTTTTTGTCCAATAATTAGAATCTCTGTTTTTTCAGAATTAAGTAGTAGGAAATTACTAGTCATCCAATTTTTTATATCAGCTATGCATTCCGTTAATTTTGTGAATTGGTTAGTTTCGTCGGGGCGTGAAGAAATATAGAGCTGACTCTGTTATTATAATTACTGGACGGACGTTTGTTCATAACTTTGAGAGAGCGTTAAGCCAAAGTTCTGAGAATGTTCCCTGTTAACTGGGCATTCACTGATAATCTTGTCCTCTCTAAAGCAGATTTAAAAAATGTTGCAGTGCAATTTTTAACTACACATACTGAAGCAGTGCCTTTTTGGCATCAGTCTACTGTAACGGTGGCCATGCTTGGTAAAAACAGAGTCGAAAAGAACTTTATGTATAGGACACCTCATAAAAGTAGTTTATGGTTGCTTGTAATATATTTATTGTTGTGTTCTGGACATGATGTTGTGTGTATGTGGGTAGACGCTCTCAAACTGAGTTTTGTCAAGCCAGATCGAACAGTACAATTAATTCTGCATTGTGTGTATAAAAGTATAAAAGCTCTGGAAGAAACAGGGTTCTGGCGTTTTTCCCAAACGCTGAGATGGCGTGTCCTTTTTCCCATAACGGACTCCAACGGCAAGCGGACTTCCAGGGTAAAACTGGAGCCAAGCAGACCTGCCAGCATCCTTCGCCCAGAGAGTGATGTTTTGTTGGGAAATTTTCCTGCTACTTGAGCCTTGAGGACTGTCATGGCTGGAGGGTCTTTTTCGGGAAAGTCTGTGAGTTTTTCTTCTGTGTATGGTTACAGTTAAGACAAAAACAATGGTGCATTGAGGTCAGATTGTTGTATCATGAGAGAATGAATTATGCAACAATCACGCACAGGCAGAAAAGACCAGATTAAACCAGCCTGATGTGGTCTGCCGGTCTTAGGTGTTCAGCAGGTTTGGCAAGCCAACTGACCAAACCATCAAAAACCCAAGTTTCAACAGCCTGAAGTCCAGAAAAATGCCCTATAGATTCATTGAAGCTTTTGTTGTTTTGCAGGGCTTACACAAACAAACTGGCTGCCAAGTAATTTTGATGTATTTTTTCTTTTTATAGAGTTTGCCGCATGGAGACACAGGCCGAGGTGCCCAGTGACGGACTAGCAGAAACTGGTTTGGTGCCCTTTCTTACTTCCACTCCACACACCCCCAAAACTCCCACAATCCTCCTCTGATCTTTAGAGTCTTCAGGGATCAAGTCTGTATCCTCAAAGGCTTACTGAGAAATTGAAAAATTGTAAATAATTGAAAAATCCACCAGCAAGCTGCAAGGCTTTGTGCCGTGACTCAGTATTTCCAACTTTTTTTCTGTGTGTGTGTGTGTGTGTGTTACCAGTTTAGATGTTCAAACTGTTCCTGAATTTAAAAGAGATTCAATTAAATTGTACAAACTTATAAAGTCTAAAAGTTGTATTGCAAAATATTTTTTTATTAATAATATTATTAATAATAATATATTATTATTATACTCATTTTTACAGTGTAAAGTACAATAGTAATATTTCTGAATAATTATAATAAAATATTGTCATTATTAATAAATCATACATTTTTTGTCCAAATTGTTTTTCAGTGGTTTAACATAAAGAAATTAAGTACTGTATTAGAAAATATTAAATATAAAATAATTCAAATAATAGATTTGTATTTTTACAGTTGTTATGTAAAATAAAATAATAATAATAATAATAATATTTATTATTATTATTGTAATACTCATTTTTATTTTACAGTGAAATAGTACAATAGTAATATTTGGTTTAGGTTCTGTTTGGAATTTGCATACAGCTTTTATAGTATTTTAACTTATTACTCTACATGAAAATTGGTGTTAAAACACAAACCAACCAATTATTATTATTGATGTATGATTTAATGGCCAAATTGGGTTTAATGAAAATTAAGAAATTAAGACAGCCACAAATTAAAATATAACATTTCTTTTTTTTTAAATACTATTTTTGCAGCAAAATATTACAATTTGTGGCCAAATTGTGCAGCCCTACAAACAAGCACAGCAAACCCGGCATTTGCCAATCACAATGGCAATTTTCATTTGATTTTTTTCCCCCAAATTATGCAGCCCACAGTAGGTTACGTTAGGTTAGACTCTAGGTTTCATCAGCATGGGATGGGTTTGGTGTCTCAGGGGGCGGAGTCGTGTATTCTGACATCTTGGCTGACGGGCGGCTCAGGTAATCAGCTCTGCTGGGATTCTAGAGCTCTAATCGGCTGAACTCCGTCATTCTGTGTTAGAGCTAAACCTTCAGAGAGCCCTGCACCAGTAACCCTGTGCACTCGCCCATATCTCCCCTCACATCCAGGGCCAGCGTCCACGTCAGTGTGGGTCACATTAGCGCCAAGCCTACAGGTGCTTCTGATGACGGGGCAGCGCAGGAAGGTGAAGAAAGGAAAGTATTTGTCAAATGACGTGAGAAATTGTGGGTGCGTCCCAATCAGCTCCCGAGCTCGTGAATCAGTGTATCGTGTAGGGAGAGCGGGGCACAACCTAACGCTTTTTGACTTTCTCAGTTTGTGTAAATCTACTTATGGTTCAGAGTATTTATTTTTTCCCACATTAATTTCCCACATGTCTAGTACAATTATGTGTTTTTGTTTTATTAATACAGTATATACTTTTTTCTTGATTTACCCCGAAAGAATGGAAGTGAAATGTGACAACATGCCCCATAGGTGGGGTACATTGTAACATGTGCAGGGGCACATTGTAACATGACATATGGCAGCTTAAAATGTTATCTGATCTAATAAAAAAAATATACAAAACAAACTAAAATATTTTCTAAATAAAATACAATTAAAAAACTTTTTCATATAAAATAATGGCAATTTTTAATAATTAAATATAAATTCATTTTTGAGTTTTGACTATGAACACATGAAAACACAGCTATACAACATAGTTCAAAACAAATAAATAATTAGTCATTTCTGAACATTGACTCTCAGTCTTTATTCACATTTTTCTCACGTTTTCTCAATAAAATTAATAAAAGTATAGAATATAATAGCATATTTCTATTAGGGGCACATTGTTATGCAGTGTTACAACATGCCCCCGCCTGCACAACTGGGATTTAACCCTGCTAGTGTCTTCTGCTAGTTAGCAAAGCATTAAAGAACTATCTCAACTGTTAAATAACATCTTGGAGATTAAAATAATATAAGATTTGTCTTATTTTAAATAAACACAAAAAATATAGATGAAAAATTAACTTAAGTAAGAAATTTATTTTTGCTATGGTTTAATAAATGTCTATGGATATCTTCCAAAAAAAATAATAATTTTGGCGGATTTTTTTTCTATATAGTGTTGATATGGCAACTAGTAAATAAACAAAGTTCCGTCATCCAAGCATGTGCGGAAGTATTTAAAACAAGCTTGTTACAACTAACCCCGCGTTAGGTTGTGCCCCGCGCTCCCCTACATGAATTCGGGTACTGGTGACTGGTAAGGATCCTGGTTCACTACACACTGTTACTCAGTTTCCGGTGACATGACTACATACAATGTCAAAATACAACATTAACACTGCACTGCAAAAACGTGCTCATGGGCATTCATTGGATGACCATAAATCACTCTTTTTAGATCAATTAAATTAATATACATTTATAAGCAGATGTATTTTTTTTTGAAGAAGAAGAATTGCCTAGGTTGTACATTTAAAGGGGTGGTTCGGGATTTTTGACATCGGACCTCATTTTTAAGTCAGCCTGGTTGTTATTCATCAGTGGAGACATTTTTTTTTTTTAATTATCCAGTCCTTATATTTGGATAGTTAGCCGATGCTAGGCTAGCGCGAGTCAATGGTAGATGTTAGCCAGCCATTAAAAACCGTTTTACCCACTCCACAGTGCACCAAACGCAAATCAATTATAACACTAGACTATCGATGCAAATGTCCGTTGAGAGAATAATGTTAGAAATCAAACTTACCTTTTATCACATTGCATTAGTTATAATTTGTTCCCTGTAATCATAAGCCTTGTCTACAGCAGCAGCGGAGTGATATTGATTACCTAGGCAACCGAGTGAGCCGGTACACACATGTACTACACACACAGTAGTGCGCTTCTGTTCTGTGTTTACTTTTTTGCCGCATTACTAACCGGAGCAAAGTAAAATTCCCCAGCTGCTGAGAAACTAGTTCCTTTGGGATCATTGAGATGAAAGGTAAGTTTGATTTCTAACATTATTCTCTCAACGGACATTTGCATCGATAGTCTAGTGTTATAATTGATTTGCGTTTGGTGCACTGTGGAGTGGGTAAAACGGTTTTTAATGGCTGGCTAACATCTACCATTGACTCGCGCTAGCCTAGCATCGGCTAACTATCCAAATATAAGGACTGGATAATTATTTTTTTTTTTTTTTTAAATGTCTCCACTGATGAATAACAACCAGGCTGACTTAAAAATGAGGTCCGATGTCAAAAATCCCGAACCACCCCTTTAATGACAGTGAAATTACTTGGATTAATGACTGAAATTGAATGGTATTAATCAACAAAAGGCAGGGCCTATGTCTTTTTGATATTATTATTTAAACACATTGTTCTGTTACATATCCTTACAACATTTCAGCCAAATATAATTATAAATGTGAACAAGGTGTGTTCACTGTCTAGCAATGTGATAAAATAAAGAAAAACTGTTTGTCTTTTTAAATCTTCTATCACGTGTCATATTTACTGAGTTGGCTCGTGCGTTTTATGTTTCTTTCTTCAGAAATGTGACGTAATTTCTGGTAAGTGAGCAGAGTGAGCATTGATGCTTCCTGGTTTTTGCAGTGCATTGTGGGATTTTTCAGGGAGCGAACGTTCCAGTGCACTTGAAAGATTTTGCAATTAAGACAGATCTTATAATAGCCGACTCCCTCATCAGTGTCCTGACTACTGAACTAGGGAGTGGATTGAGACACACCCATAGTGAGCATTGATGCTTCCTGGTTTTTGCGGTGCATTGTGGGATTTTTCGGGGAGCGAACGTTCCAGTGCACTTGAAGGATTTTGCGATTAAGACAGATCTTATAATAGCCGACCCCCTCATCAGTGTCCTGACTACTGAACTAGGGAGTGGATTGAGACACACCCATAGTGAGCATTGATGCTTCCTGGTTTTTGCAGTGCATTGTGGGATTTTTCAGGGAGCGAACATTCCAGTGCACTGGAAGGATTTTGCGATTGAGACAGATCT
This sequence comes from Vimba vimba, assembly GCA_022828995.1. Taxonomy (NCBI): domain Eukaryota; kingdom Metazoa; phylum Chordata; class Actinopteri; order Cypriniformes; family Leuciscidae; genus Vimba; species Vimba vimba. Next base: position 28,586,200 of record CM040837.1, on the reverse strand, counting down.
TATAATAGCCGACCCCCTCATCAGTGTCCTGACTACTGAACTAGGGAGTGGATTGAGACACACCCATAGTGAGCATTGATGCTTCCTGGTTTTTGCAGTGCATTGTGGGATTTTTCAGGGAGCGAACATTCCAGTGCACTGGAAGGATTTTGCGATTGAGACAGATCTTATAATAGCCGACCCCCTCATCAGTGTCCTGACTACCGAACTAGGGAGCTGGTTGAGACGCACCCATAGTGAGCATTGATGCTTCCTGGATTTTGCAGGATTGAGACGCACCCTGTGTCTGTGCATTGCAAAGATAAAGCGTCCAGAGAGATTTTTCATCCGTACGACAAAAGCCAACAAATCCATCACAGGGGCCATTTTTATGTCAAATTAGATCACTCAGAAATGTGTTTATGAACTCGCTTAAATTATTCCAGATAAATGAACCGAGCAACGTTTCCGAAAATGAATTAGAAGCTGTTAGTTGCTCAATACTTTTATGCTGTCATACAACTAAAGGAACTTATAACCATAAAGACGACTTACATTTTCATTAAAATGCATCATAATTACTCCATTTCTTATGCTGATTATAGTTATTAAGGATATATAGAAGCTACAGGAATTAAAGGATTCGGCCCTTTTTGTGATTTGTGGCAAATTTTCCACCAAGTCAGAGCCTGTGCAAGCAGCGTTTCAGCCAAAACAGCTGGAAAAATACATATTTCTTACAGCCACAGAGTCAAAAGCCATGCTAAACAATATCTATGGCCTCAATATTCCCATGCTGAACTGGAAATAAAACAGAAAAACTCATTTTGTGAGGAGTGTTTGGTCTGTCATATGAGCTGAATTATAAACACACTTAAAGAGGGAGATTCTTCTCATAATGTGATACGGAGATCTGATGCAGAGATGTGGAGCAGCACACAAAGCACATAACATAAATATCACTGCAAATAAAATGTGTATATGACAAAAAGTAAATGAAGATTGTAGGCCTGTCACAAAGTCACCACAATTGACTTGTCATGCAGGAGAAATATTTTCACAGAATATTGACAGAAAGACGAAAGGCTTAATATGCATTGTAAGTGCAAAGTGCCCTGGTTTCGCTGGTTATTTTTGGTGTGTGTGTGTGTGTGTGTGTGTGTGAATGTATGTGTCTAACCTGTGGATTTTGACACCATTCTGTCTCTGTCTGCTAAGAAGAAAGATAGTAAAATTACTTTTTGTTTTCATGCAAGCATGCAAGTATAGTGAGTCATAATTTATGAGAGAAACATCTTCGATGTTTTGGATTTTTCTGTTCAATGTGGAGTGCCACTAAACTGACTGAACTAAATTACAAACACACACACACACACACACAAGGTTTCTGCATGATTTGATTCTGGGTTTTCACAGTACACTTACTGTAAATGCAAACATAGGGCACGAACACTTCCTGTTAGACTGAATGGCAATTGAATTACAAGCTGAATAAAATGATATGGTGAGACATGAAAACACAAATAAAGTGATGCCAGACAGGATTTTGAGTCTGTTTGTGCATGCATATATATATGAAACACAGATATCATTTTAGCCTTTCTTCTAGAAACATCTCTTTCTGACCTTGTTTTAGAGAAAATCCTTGATTCTATTCAGATATTATCACATAGATAAATGAATAATAAGGTTAGATGGTTTTATGGAAGTATGAATTATCTTAGTTTAATTGTTGTTTTTAGTTCTGTTCAAAAGATTGGGGTCGGTAAGATTTTTAATTTTTTGAAAGAAGCCTCTTATGCTCACAGAGACTGCATTTATTTGATCAAAAATACAGAAATATTATTATAATTTAAAATGAATGTATTTTAAAATGTAATGTATTCCTGTGGTCAAAGCTGAATTTTCAGCATCATTACTCCAGTCTTCAGTGTCACATGATCCTTCAGAAATCATTCTAATATGATGATTTGATGCTCAAGATACATTTATAATTATTATCAATGTTGTGCTGCTTCATTTTTGTGGAAACAGTGATACATTTTTCAGGATTCTTTAATGAATAGAAAGTTAAAAACAGAAAAAAACAAATATGAATCCTTTGTAACATTATATAAATGTCTTTACTGTCACTTTTGATCAGCTTAATGCATCCTTGCTGAATAGAAGAATTAATTTCTATTAAAACAATCGTACTGACTGACCCCAAATTAATGACGCGCACACACACACACACACGCGTGCAGGCTGGATTTGTGTTTTCAGGTCTCACCATATAATGTTATTCATCTGGTCAGTCTAACAGGAAGTGCTCTTGAGTTCATTCTCTGTATTTGCAGTTACAGTTTGTATTTTATGTGATATTTTGTTAAATATGACATTCAGGTTTTTTCTTTTTTTGGACGAACAGACAAATCCATAACCAGGTTCCTCTCATAAATTATGACTCACTAGCTCACATGACTATAAAACTATTCTTTCAAACACAAACACACTCTACCGTCATGGACAGATGGACGGTAAATCAAATGTTTTTGTCTCATCCTTCTTCATTTTCATGTTTTCTTTTTTTGGAAACACAATCCACTTTAAAAAAAAGTCAACTTTATAAAATAAACATGCTTTGAGAGTAATACTAATTGGCCAAATACTTATTCATATCTTTTTGGGCTTTTTGCCTGTTTTTATAGGACAGTAGAGTGTAGACAGAAAGTAGGGGTGAGAGAGAGGGAGTGGGGTTGGGATATGACCCGGGACATGTGCACAGTCTGAGATCATCTGTGAGTTTAACCCCAGGCATGGGTCAAAATACTTCACTTGTCATCCAACAACCAATCTGGAAAAACCAATCTTTTTTTTTTGCGGCATTGCTTTATCTATCTTCACTATCTTACAGTATGTTATGCTATAGCTTTTAGATCATTTGCACAGTAAAAACTTATCCGAAAAGTTGCCTCTGCTATGAGCTGCTATACGGGAAAAGTGCATGACCCAAATTGTCAGAGACATGAGAATGCTTTATATTTAGCGCTTCAAACTAAAGCATAAGCGGTTCTTGTGGCTGGCTCTGTCGTGCTTTGACAGATGCTTTTGAGATGTGTTTTCCTCAGTGCATAATTAGCATTTTACTTTTATATCCTTACCTCTAAATGTTATAAAGTCTCGTGAGTATTTCCATTTTGCATCAAGTGAGACTCCGTTAAACTTAACAGACTTCGATGAACGAGCGCTGGTGCGCATGTGTCAAACAGATACATTTACAGTACATTTTACACACACATATACACTCACTGGCCACTTTATTAGGTACACCTTGCTTGTATTGGGTTGGACCCCATTTTGCCTTCAGAACTGCCTTAATTCTTCACAGCACAGATTCAACAAGGTGCTGGAAACACCCAAATCTGCTCTATTGGATTGAGATCTGGAGACTGTGGATGTTTGAGTTTAGTGAACTCACTGTCATAATCAAGAAACCAGTTTGAGATGATTTGAGCTTTATGATATGGTGTGTTATCCTGCTGGAAGTATCTATCAGAAGATGATACACAAGGGATGGACATGATCAGCAACAATACTCAGGACGTTTGTGGAGTTTAATCGATGATCAATTGGCACTAAGAGAACCAAAGTGTGCAAGAAAATATCCCACCATCATTACACCACCAGCAGCCTGAAGCGCTGATACAAGGCAGGATGGATCCATGCTTTCATGTTGTTCATATTTACGCCAAATTCTGACCGACCATCTGAACACTGAAGCAGAAATGGAGATTCATCATACCTGATAACATTTTTCCAATCTTCTATTGTCCAGTTTTGTTGAGCCGTGTGAATTGTAGCCTCAGTTTCTGTTCTCATCTGACAAGAGTTTTACCGGTGTGTGTCTTCTGCTGCTGGAGCTCGTCTTCTTCAAGGTTTGATGTGTTGATCGTTCAGAGATGCTCTTCTGCTTCAAGGTTTAACGTGTTGAGTGTTCAGAGATGCTCTTCTGCGTCAAGGTTTGGTGTGTTGTGTGTTCAGAGATGCTCTTCAGCTTCAAGGTTTGATGTGTTGAGTGTTCAGAGATGCTCTTCTGCGTCAAGGTTTGATGTGTTGAGTGTTCAGAGATGCTCTTCAGCTTCAAGGTTTGATGTGTTGTGTGTTCAGAGATGTTCTTCTGCTTCAAGGTTTGATGTGTTGAGTGTTCAGAGATGCTCTTCTGCTTCAAGGTTTGATGTGTTGAGTGTTCAGAGATGCTCTTCAGCTTCAAGGTTCGATGTGTTGTGTGTTCAGAGATGCTCTTCAGCTTCAAGGTTTGATGTGTTGAGTGTTCAGAGATGCTCTTCAGCTTCAAGGTTTGATGTGTTGTGTGTTCAGAGATGTTCTTCTACTTCAAGGTTTGATGTGTTGAGTGTTCAGAGATGCTCTTCTGCTTCAAGGTTTGATGTGTTGAGTGTTCAGAGATGCTCTTCTGCTTCAAGGTTTGATGTGTTGTGTGTTCAGAGATGCTCTTCAGCTTCAAGGTTTGATGTGTTGAGTGTTCAGAGATGTTCTTCTGCTTCAAGGTTTGATGTGTTGAGTGTTCAGAGATGCTCTTCTGTGTCAAGGTTTGATGTGTTGAGTGTTCAGAGATGCTCTTCTGCTTCAAGGTTTGATGTGTTGTGTGTTCAGAGATGCTCTTCAGCTTCAAGGTTTGATGTGTTGAGTGTTCAGAGATGTTCTTCTGCTTCAAGGTTTGATGTGTTGAGTGTTCAGAGATGCTCTTCTGCGTCAAGGTTTGGTGTGTTGTGTGTTCAGAGATGCTCTTCAGCTTCAAGGTTTGATGTGTTGAGTGTTCAGAGATGCTCTTCAGCTTCAAGGTTTGACGTGTTGTGTGTTCAGAGATGCTCTTCTGCTTCAAGGTTTGATATGTTGTTTGTTCAGAGATGCTCTTCAGCTTCAAGGTTTGGTGTGTTGTGTGTTCAGAGATGCTCTTCTGCTTCAAGGTTTAATATGTTGTGTGTTCAGAGATGCTCTTCTGGAGACCTCGGTTGTAACAAGTGGATATTTGAGTTACTGTTGTCTTTCTATCAGCTGAACCAGTCTGGTCATTCTCCTCTGACATCAACAAGGCATTTTCTCCAACAGAACTGACGCTCTGGATATTTTCTCTTTTTCAGATAATTCTCTGTAAACCCTAGAGATGGTTGTGCGTGAAAATCCCAGTAGATCAGCAGTTTTTGAAATATTCAGACCAATCCGTCTGGCACCAACAACCATGACACATTCAAAGTCACTAAAATCAACTTTCTTCCTCGTTCTGATGCTCAGCTTGAACTTCAGCAGATCGTCTTGATCATGTCTACATTCCTAAATGCATTCACTGCCATGTGATTGGCTGATTAGAAATGTGTGTTAACAAGCAGTTGAACTGGTGTACCTAATAAAGTGACCGGTTAGTGTATATATATACAGTATATATACACTGTATATGTATATATGGTTTGCTTTTGTACTGTATGGCTGTCAAAGGACAAACATTGTCCTGGAGTCATCCAAAATAAAATGAGGCACTGCTGAAATGCTATAATTTTCTGCGATTTAATGACCTTTTTTGATTTAATATGGAATAGTGATAAAAGGAGAAACATATTTTTTTGCCAAAACTTAGTTTTTACCCACATAATGTTGTATTTACAGCATCGCCCAGCAGAGGCTAACTTCTACAGTGAACCAGCCAAACCTTGACCCCCCTCATCAGAACATAAGCCTTTTTCTCCTGGTCTTTTCCAGTCCAGAGCCATTGATTCTCACAGCGCTGTCCTGCCCTTCTTCTCTTTGTAATCTGCACCGTCTGCCCGTCCTGTAAGTGAGGATACGCCTTTGGTCTGCAGAGCAGTTGTGTCCCCCTTAGCAAACACACAAATAAGATCCAGTCTACTTTTCTTTAATCCCGTCCTTCAGAGCAGGAATGCCTTTGATGTGAGTAAGTCATTCCTTGTGGTTCTTCCGGACTGGGCTGGGGTCATCGGGACTGAGCGCTGGTGTCCGTTTGCACTCAGCAGTGTTGATTATGGCTTGTGATTTACAGCTGTTGTGAGGGCTCATTGTGTGCTTTAGTCTTCCTGATTTCAGGTTTGCAGCAGTCAGTTATACTTACAATCAAATACAGGGAGTTGAGCAGGAAACACCCAGTGCAGACTGATAGATGACTCAAATGCATGTGTTTGCTTTTATACTGTAAGTATATCTGTGAGTTTGCTGTGGGAGGTATGGCCAAACACTTTTATCACAGTCATTTATTATATCATGACATTGCTTTTTTTTTTTTTTTTTGCTGGGAATTCAATTTAAATAAGTAACATAATTTTAATAAAAAAAAAAATTATTTTGTATTTTATGGCAGCAAAGAGAATATATTCAAAAGCTCAAAATTAAAGACTTAAAACAATAAATAAATATTTAAGTATATAATATATATATAACTTTGACTGAAATAACCACTCGTTACAACCGAGGTATGCAGCAAAGCATTTGTGAAGCCACAACACGCACAACTTTGAGGCGGATGGGCTACAACAGCAGAAGACCCCACCGGGTACCACTCATCTCCACTACAAATAGGAAAAAGAGGCTACAATTTGCACGAGCTCACCAAAATTGGACAGTTGAAGACTGGAAAAATGTTGCCTGGTCTGATGAGTCTCGATTTCTGTTGAGACATTCAGATGGTAGAGTCAGAATTTGGCGTAAACAGAATGAGAACATGGATCCATCATGCCTTGTTACCACTGTGCAGGCTGGTGGTGGTGGTGTAATGGTGTGGGGGATGTTTTCTTGGCACACTTTAGGCCCCTTAGTGCCAATTGGGCATCGTTTAAATGCCACGGCCTACCTGAGCATTGTTTCTGACCATGTCCATCCCTTTATGACCACCATGTACCCATCCTCTGATGGCTACTTCCAGCAGGATGTCACAAAGCTCGAATCATTTCAAATTGGTTTCTTGAACATGACAATGAGTTCACTGTACTAAAATGGCCCCCACAGTCACCAGATCTCAACCCAATAGAGCATCTTTGGGATGTGGTGGAACGGGAGCTTCGTGCCCTGGATGTGCATCCCACAAATCTCCATCAACTGCAAGATGCTATCCTATCAATATGGGCCAACATTTCTAAAGAATGCTTTCAGCACCTTGTTGAATCAATGCCACGTAGAATTAAGGCAGTTCTGAAGGTGAAAGGGGGTCAAACACAGTATTAGTATGGTGTTCCTAATAATCCTTTAGGTGAGTGTGTGTATATATATATACATATATATAATACCTACAGAATTAAGAATAAAATATAAAATGAAAAGAATAAAAAAAATATTATTAAATAATATTAAATGCAGTATAAATATAAAAAATGCATACAGTACTTATTCAAAAGCTAAAAATAAAAGACTCAAAAAAAAATATATGAAGTCTGTACGCTATACTTGTATAATGTACATAATGATGTACAAATTATAAAAATTGCTTTCATGCTTTGCATGATTATGTTGGTAGCAAGATTAGTAACAGTCTAACTAGCCATGACCAGCATAGACTTTCAGCAGGGTTTGTATCTTTTGGCCTGTATTCTTTGTATTTTCTCTCATGAAAATAATATTATATTTTGGCTGTACTGTAAATCCAGTTAATGAAATATAAAGAAGATTCATTTTCACAAATAGCCTGAAGATTAAAGCAGCAACTCATTCTTCTGGCTATACCTTGACAGCAGTTTATGTGCATGTAAGTATTTTCATCATTTTTACCTGTCTACATCTCTGAATAATTTAGTCACACAGTGTCTACAGTACAAATATGTTTGCATATATAACAGGGAGAATTAAAGCACATTGAGAGGGAATGTTTATCCGTGTGATGGTGCAGGCTTCAGTCTCTATCCCTGCAGACGCTGTCAGTATGGCATTGCAGGAGCCAGTCTGATCACTGCTTTGAGACCACAGTGCGTGTCTTGGTAGAATTTTACTTTGCTTTTCTACAGATTTCAGGAGCGTATTGTGTGTTTGAGTCCTCAGAATACCAATTGAAGCCAGTTAACGTTTCACTGTTGGCCCAAAGAAAGTTGCATGCCTCAGTTTCTAAAGTGATTTTGAAAATACAGCGAATTTAATACTGCTATTGAGCTCGGTTCAAATCCCGTTGAAATTATCCTCTATTTATTATTTCCGCCGCAGTGGTCGAGGATCTCAGCATCTGCAGAAACTCATAATGACACATGCTAGGCTACAGGTGTCCCAGCTTTCCATGAGATGAGATTAATTTTAGGTTGCATATAATGTTAGTATTGTGTTTAATATAATATTTATACAGTGCCGTTTAAAAGTTTAGAATCATTACAATTTTAGCTTTTGAAAGAAGTCTCTTATGCTCATCAAGGCTGCATTTATTTGATTAAAACATTCAGTAAAAACTGTTTGATTTCTGTTTGAATTTATTTAAAAATGTGATTTCAATGTTGAAATAAGTTTTTGCTGATATATTTTTGTGGAAACACTGATGCATGTTTTCAGGATTCTTTGGTAACTTTATAAATACCTTTACTGTCATGCTTTTGATCAATTTAATGTCTTCTTGTTGAATAAAAGTATTCATTTCTTTAGAAAAATCTATGAGCTATGACATCAAAGGCAAAAAGACAGTCTGTTCCACATTTTAAGAGCCTTTAAAAAATAATAAACATCTTGCTTTCAGAACATTTTATTTAGTCCTAATTAATTTCGATCATCCAGATGATGTAATTTTGTTGAGAGATGTGTCTTAAGCCCTATTCGACGGCATTAGTTTAACAAGGGTAGATGGAGTAATATAATTTTACCACAGGATGTCTGTAATATTAATGCCAATTCGCACGGGACGAGATATCTCAGTAAAACTAGCAGAAGTGGGAGGAGTAACTCAATTCATGCACTGCCATCACCCTCATGCCGTCATGTGCGTATTACTTTGCTTACATCATGTGCGCAAACACATATAACCTATATTTTTTATAAAACAGTTATGTCTGGTCGAACAATGTTTTAATTAAATTCAGATTGGATTATGTTGGTAATAGGCACTTAACGCAAAAAGAAGTTTCTTGCCTCTAATAGCCTATAAGTGCTTTCGACCTTCTCTTTGATCTGAATGGCATGTGGAAAACACTTGAGTTTTGCCACAGATTTGTCCCAGTGTGTGCCCCTAGAACGCAACTGAATGCTTTTTCAAGCGCCTCCATACTAGAAAAAAAAATTTAAACTGGAAATGCCGGACTATTTACATATTTACAGCGGGTCTAGTCGCACGGGATTAGTATTACATGAGGTCATTTTTCTGGACCTTTTTACAGAAGGTAAAAGTCGGCGTAATCTTTACTGATATTGGTTCCTATAACTTACACCTGGTGCAATCCAGCGTCAAGCGCGATGCAAGTGTTTTTTGCTAGTTTCAGCCCGACGCAATTATCATTTTCACGTCCTGCGCCACGTTGTTTAAATGGCAAATGCATTTGCACCCATTTGTGCGCCCATGGGCGTGCTATTCCGAAAACAAGGTGTGTTCTGGGGCGCATTGTTGGCACGTTGCTATTTTGAGGCAACAGAAATAGACTGCGCTGACCAACTGAAACCTGGTCTAAAAAATCTGGTATTTTTTGTTATTTAAAGAGCACGTTATTAATGTGCGTCTATAGGCGGGTCCACAACGCGTGTACACTCTGCTTATTACACACACAGGGACGCACAGCAGCACACAAACATCAAATATTTAAAATAAAAGGATTACAATGTAAAAGATTATTATTGTGTTCATAAAGATATGGTGGAATCCGGCTTGTCCCGTAGATGGTCTGCTTGCGCACTTTTACCTCGCGCACAAGCAGATCCATTTGCGCTCTGGAGAAGCGTTTGGTCTTTCCACTATTAAATTCCGTCACATAAATAGTGAATCCGCCATGGCGCGAGCGCAACTGACATTTAAAGGGAATGGGAGATGAGACTCTGATTGGTTTAATGCACGTAAATCCCAAAACACACCCATTACTCATTAAGAGAATAGGGACAACCCTTTTAGACCATGAGCCTGCCGTGCGCTTTAGACCATGTGCTTAGATCGTTAAAATAGGGCCCATTGTCCATAATGATTACTGAGATGGCACATTCGGACGGGACTAAATTCACTGGTAATAATTACTTTACCCCACCTCTCCATGTTAAACTAGTCCTGTCTGAATAGGGCTTTACAATGATCTGCCGCTGACAAGAATGTAGAGAAATGGTTGAGTTGACTGAGTTGACGGCTTATATCCAGACACTAATTGAGATTAATGATATTTGGGAAGTGGTCTGGAGCTCTTATGACTCAGTTCATGCTCCAGAGTCTTATTCCTTAAGAGATGTTTAGAGTTCTCCTGCCCACGTCTTTCAAATGCCATTTGACTACAGTATGAAAAGTTGGTGGACCCATTGTGTCATGTTTTATTTGTAAGTTGTCGCTGTTCTGAAAATACGTGGTCTTGTTCTGCGTGTCCATCAGCAAGTGTGTTCACTGCAGGTTTTATGTTGTTCTGTTGTGCAGGGTGGGGTTTTGTTTGCTACCAAGGAGGCAACTCCCATATGACCATTATCCTCACCTTCAGGGAGGCCACATCATTCATAACATTGCATTAAGGAGAGAGGTTCAATGCCAGAAAATTCCTTATGAAAACAACTGCAACTGAAACAGTTTCAAAGGACATAGAGGTCCAGTTGCATTCAATTAAGCTCTGCTAGATGTTTGAGAATGACCTGGATGTTGGGAAACATGCACCGATCTAATGTCTTTCTTCTTTTGACCAGCTGTACGACAATGTGGCTTACATATTATTCTTTGTGCTTGTGGTTGAAATATTAAAAACACAAAGTCATAACTAATTCTGCAAACTTTTCGTACTGCCGTGTTAAAGTCGAAGTGACTGTATTTGCTTGATTAACATGTGTTCCTTGTCTTATTGTGAGCGATTCATCGTGTTATATAGAATTGTTTGTCGCTCAAAAATTGAAAATCGCTCAAAATCTGACGATTCCCATTGGAATAAATCATGTCCCGCTAAACGTTTGTTTTCTGTTGAATGTCTGATTTAGTTGGCAGTCACACTACTGAAATTTCAATGAAATTTTGTTTGCACAATAAAGTCCATTGTTTATTGTCAATAGTGTAGCTTACAGAGAAATCACTTTCAAACCAAGCAGCTTTCTGTCGTATGTTGCATTTATCTTGCTGTTGATATGTTTGGTCTTGGCTGAATAGATCTGCTACACTGCTGCTGCTGTTATTGCTGCTGCTGCAGAGTGAGAACAGAACTTGCTACTGCCAATACATATAAGACACGCTGCTGCTGTACAATATACATGAATTACCCGTTATCAGATCTGTACAGGTGGAGCTGGGGAAGGAGGAGGGTTTCTGAAAGCGCACTGCAACTGCTACAGCAAATGCTGACCAAGTATTAAAGGTTTAGCAGTGAGTTCATTGGCTACTGATACAGCGGGAACCAATCAGCTGTGCCCTATAGAGAATGATGTTATTATAAGCAGATTGAGACCTATCCACCTGCGCCATCTAGAGTTTTACGACAGAACTTTGCATTTATATGCTATTACAGTAATTATTTATATTTAGAATTAGCATTTATGTGTACATTTTCAGTTTTCATTTTAGTTTGTTTTAGTAATAATTTTATGTTTATATTATTTTTATTCTTTTTTTATTTATATATATAAATATAAATAAATAAATAAATAAATATATATATATATATATTTCGGATATTCAACGGTGCATGTTAAATAGAATTGTTTGTTACTTCGCCCTCTTATTTTTCAACTTCTCTCCTCAAAATTTGATGATTCCCATCAGATAAAAACCAATTCCCGCTCCAAACCAAGCAGCTTTCTGTTGGTCAAAGTGACGAATTCATGTGAGCAACTTGAACCTGTTGTGAAATCTGTGAGGGGAAATCTTTCACAACACCCAATCGTCCACGAAACTTGCCAAACAAAGGTAAATAAGAATGCGCATTTACAGAAGTAAAATGGATTAGTTGTGAATTAACTTAATTTATCAGAAATTATTGATGTGCAATGAATTGTGATGATTAATTAGCGTATCGTGTAATTCATTTGCTCAAAATATTTAGCCTGAATAAAATTCTGTAAATTATGTGCGTATAATTACTAGTCTAGTCTAATTTAGTGATACGGAAAGGGTCCATATGAATATTTTATTGCAAAAAAACAAGGACAGAGACAGAGACACTGCAGAGAGACCGCTGGAGGTTCTGCTAATGGGCCCCAAAAATATGTTCAAAGGACATAAAGCTGTCTCGTCTTGCTCAGTCACTCCAACCACTAACAAGGTCCACCATGAGTCACTGCTTCTCTCATGTGGTGCGTCAGCACTCTGTTTCGCTCAGCTTTACTCTGTGGTGTAAGTGTATCTCGCTGATGAGCAGAGAGTTTGATCTTTTATACAGGCTTCTTCTGTCCTTCAGGGATGCTTTGCAATTTAGATTCTGCTTTGAGAAACCAGTAGAGGCTTATGTGTATGTAGTTTTTTGTAAGCGCGCATCTCAGGTGTTTTGTCCCTGACTTTGTTGGCAAGTCCACAGATCGCTTACGATCATTTGATGTGTAGTTCACACAGGCTTTTGAGCATGTTCGGGGAAGAACTTAGTCACTGGAGGTTTGTGCAATTGTTATGGAATCTTTGGATGATGTTTAAAAGGACACTTTTCTCAAAAATGAAGTGTGTCATTTTCTCACCCTCATGACGTTATAAATCTTTATTTATTCTGTTAAACACAAAGACAATCCCTTTAACAGTGTGGTTTTTAGACACTCATTTACATTTATGCATTTAGCAGCTGCTTTTAACCAAAGTAACTTACATTAGAAGAACATAATACGTATTTAGAAAGATATTTTTGAGCACCGTTTTTTCTTGTATATTAAATACATTTTATTGGATTTACTCGTCTTTAAAAATTGCATGATTTGCATGATTTTGTCTACATCTGTGATGTCTAAAATACCTGGGTAAAGCTATCTAAATCTGCCTTCTTTGCTCATGGATCATGAATGATCAGTTCTGAGCATTTAAAGCAACACTAAGGATCTTTTGTCAAATTTGTAGTTTTCTTATGTCTCATTCGAACTACAGAAATGCGACCCGGTTTGGCAAACTTGCATAGTGTGGTTATAGCAGATATAGGGCTGCAAAGTGAATCCAGAAGTGCCTTTCACTCTGTTACGACTTGATGAACCATTGATACGAGTTTGAAAACATTATTTTAAGGTAAAAAATGTTCCTTAGTGTTGCTTTAAGGTTTTGAGCCAATCACCTGAGATATAAATGTCATGTGACTAATCCCTCTGTAGGTGCAGGAAAATTGTCAAAATATGTCACTGGCAAAAATTCTACTTTTATACATGTAATATTTGTCATATTTATGTTTCATTTATCTGTTGCTTGCAAAAAAAAAAAAAAAAAAGAGTTAGAATAAATGTCTATTTTGAATGCCTGTTCCCGGCAGTGTTATTTTACAATTTAAATATTATTATAGAATTTATTAATTTTCAGTTTTAACTTTAGTTTAAGTTTAAGTCATTTTTATTGTTTTAAATTTTTCCATTTAGCTTTATTTTATTTTAGTTTTAGCAATTTTACTTAAACCTATTCCATTTCAAGTTTTTCATCTAATATTTATATTTTATTTCAGCTTTATTTCAATCAAAATGATTAGAATAAGATGCATTGTGTGCCTTATGTTATGCCAGTAAGTCTGAGCACATAAAATTATGGAGTTGTTTGTGCTCAAAATAACTACATGGGTTCAAGAGAGGACCGGATATAACAGAACATACAGTTTACAGCTGCAGATGGCTCAATATGACTCATAAGTCTCAAAAACTCATTATATTAAGCATGGTTATTTTATTTCAGTAGCCTTTCAGTCTGTTCAGATTTGGTTTTACAAAACCCAGTCCAGCCCCGTTGTCGCCAAAGAGCGAATGAACCAGATGGATTATATTCAGACGGCTCCAGTAAATGGGTCCTCTGGAGAACGGCTGCATACTTTCATTTGATGCTTTTTCATAATGAGGATTTTCTGATATATAAATATTTATGTCGTTGTGTACCATGCAGTCAATCCAGGTCAAAATCCTAACTCCATTGCCTTGCTCTCCTCTCACACTTGAAGACTAGTTAAACTCGCTAGATTCAAACCACAGCATCTGCAGAGTGCACACTAAGTTGTTGCAGAGTTGCACACTGAAACACAAACAGTGTTTTTTTCCCTCTGGGTCCCAGAGAGGATTTGTTTAGGGCTGTGATAGTGAAAGTTCTAGAAAACTGAGATGTTAACACAGATGTCATATTTCTAGTTTGTTTACTTCAGAAAAACAACGACTCAAGTTGGCTACTTGACATGGCTGAAAAAAAAACACAATATCAGTGTACTTAGTATGTATTGAAGTAGGGTGGAATGCACATCATTGCAATCTTTCCAAATAAACACAAAACATAACAAAGTAATAAAGTGTTTTTCTCATCATTTACACTTAGCATCACATATGCGTATTCAGAATTTTTGTTTTAATAATTATTCAATGACAAAAGTTACAACAGGCTTGAACTTGGCACAACTATTCTTCTTAGCTTGGCTGAATTCTACAATGCTGGCTCTCCATGAACTATTTTAGCTTGATTCGCTTGGACCCTTCAACTTTATAAATAGGCTACTCTTTTTCGGCTAAAAGACAATGATGGCAGCAGGGATCACGGATCTTGTTTTGTCTCCCTCAGTCTCTCAGTCTTTTCCTTTCTCTTTCCTGTTTCCTATCCCTCGCTCTATCTCTCCTCTCCATTTGTTCTCTCACTGTCTGCAATGATCGTTGTCTGTGTCCTGATTGTTTAATTTGGATGTCACTTGCCCACTGGCTCTGTGGTAATGGATTTAAAACTGTAACATCTCATAACCTTTGAATGCCTGTTTTCTTTTCTTTCTTTTTTTTTTAATTAAACAAAGCAGGATATTGTTCAGGCTTAATCTTATGTTGAACAAACTCATTAATGCGAGTCCTTGAATGTTTTTCCCACAGCTGAGAAAGATTTCTCTCTACACCCTACTATATCCTATCTGACATATAAAAGGCGGTAACACATTAGAATACTGTATCTTACTTACTGCATAACTAATAAGTAATTATTGAAGAACTAATAGGTAATTATTCATTAACTACTTCTTCACTACTGTTAACTACTAAGGAAGATGTGTTAACTAATCAGTATGTAATATATTTTTATGATTGTGTTAAGTAACAGTTAGTTAATCAATAAATAATGAATTCTGTCATAACTCTTGAAGAACTACAACTAATTATCTACTAATTAAGGTTCAAGAAAAATAACTAAGAAGTAACTACTAATGAACAGTCATACAAAACTAACCTCAGATTAGTTTTTATATTTTATATACAGTACTGTGTGTGTCTGTTTTCCTCAGCATAGAATGCCATTGAGTAAATTCATGTTTGAGGCAATGACTGAGGGAAACTGAAAATATAGGGAACTTATTAGTAATTCATAAATAATTATCAAATAATTCTGCAGGAATTACTTAGAACCTGGAACAGTATTCTGAAGTGAGAATATAGGGAACTCATTAGTAATTAATAAATAATTATCAAATAATTATCCAGGAATTAGGCTACTTATAACCTGAAATAGTATTCTTAAGTGAACATATAAGGAAATTAATTGGTAATTAACAAATAATTATTAGATAATTCTTCAGGAATTACTTGGAACCTGGAACAGTATGCTAAAGTGAGAATATAGGGAACTCATTAGTAATTAATACAGAATTACCACATACTTCTGACTCAAATCAAACTTACTGTAAAAAACACATTATTAACGGTATTATCTAAACCTTTGTAAAATAGAGTTATCATACATTATGATACATTTTGCTAATTAAATAAAAAGTTTGCTTATTTGCAGATCAATATATAGCCTAGTAAATGTCTGCACTTATCTTTCTTATTAGTGCTGAAGAATGACTAAAACTGGCTAGAAAAAAAAAAAAAAAACATTGATCAGTGCTTTTTACTTTTCAAGTAATTACCTTTGTACTTTTACTAAGATAATTTTGAAAATGAATAGGCCAATAGTTTATCATTTTACTGGAGTAATATTTTATTGGGTTATCTGTACTTTTACTCAAGTACTTGATTTGTGTACTTCATCCACCACTCCACTGCTAAAATAAAATGGTTTATTGTAGTAACCACTGTGTATGACTGTTCATTAGTAGTTATTTCTTAGTTATTTTTCTTGCACATTAATTAATAGATAATTAATAATAGTTCTTCAAGAGTTATGACATAATTCATTAGTTATTGATTAACTAACTGAAACTTAACACAATCATACAATTTTATTACATACTAATTAGTTAACACATCTTCCTTAGTAGTTAACAGTAGTGACTTAAGTGTTAATAAATAATTATCTATTAGTTCCTCAATAATTCCTTATTAGTTATGCAGTAAGTAAGATACAGTATTCTAAAGTGTTACCTAAAAGGCTACAAAATAGGGTTCCTAAACTCTAAAAATATATTTAAATATCTATTTTTCAAAAAACAATTGAAAGATTTTTTTTATATATAAATAAATTTTCCATGTTCATTGTCAACCGCAGAAGATCAAACTAAATATCTAAATATTTGCACATTTCTATTTATAACCTTCCTACAGTATATAAAAGAGATTTATATGTACATGTTTTCTTGACTTTCTGGGGATGACAAACATGATGGATGGATGGATGGATGGATGGATGGACCAACGGATGGATGGTTGGATGAATGAATGGATGGACCGACAGATGAATGGATGGACTGATGGATGGATGGACTGATGGATGGATGGATGGATGGATGGATGGATGGATGGATGGATGGATGGATGGATGGATGGATAGATGAATGGATGGACTGACAGATGGATGGATGGATGGATGGATGGATGGATGGATGAATGGATGGACCGACAGATGGATGGATGGATGGATGGATGGATGGATGGATGGATGGATGGACCGACGGACGGATGGATGGATGGATGGATGGATGGATGGATGGATGGATGGATGGATGGATGGATGGATGGACCGACAGATGGATGGATGGATGGATGGATGGATGGATGGATAGACCGACCGACCGACCGATGGATGGATGGATGGATGGATGGATGGACCGACAGATGGATGGATGGACCGACAGATGGATGGATGGATGGATAGACCGACCGATGGATGGATGGACCGACAGATGGATGGATGGATGGATGGATGGATGGACCGACAGATGGATGGATGGATGGATGGATAGACCGACCGATGGATGGATGGACCGACGGATGGATGGATGAATGGATGGACCGACAGATGAATGGATGGACTGATGGATGGATGGATGGATGGATGGATGGATGGATGGATGGATGGATGGATGGATGGATGGATGGATGGATGGATGGACGGACAGACGGACAACAAAAAGAATGACGGATAGATCGATAGATAGATAAATGGATGGACCAACAAAAAGAATTATGGATGGATTGACAGATGTACAGACGGAGGGATAGATGATTAAACGTCTGTCCTTGTTTGACTTTAAACGGGTTTTAAACTTTAAGCGTCTAGTCTAGCGTAACATCCATGAGATCACGTTGTTGTTTCATCATAAACAGGCGACGTGGTTGCACATGGATCTGCTTTGGGAAAGCACTCTACACATCCTGCATCATATGAGAAACATATGAATTACGGGACAAGTCATAAAATCGAGCGAAATCAAAAGCATTCGGTCGAGCCCTTTCAGCGTCTCAGGGACTGAAGTGTATCCTCAGTGCACAAACAGAATAAACAGCGATCAGATGAATTCAAAGAGTTTAGAGGTTGAAATTCCCCTGTGAGTGAAGCCATGCAGATAAAGCTGATCTCAGCCCTGTGCTTTACGTGTGTCTGAGCTTTTGAAGGTCAAGCTTGTGGTTAGAGCAGAAAATGCCCGGTATGTGCAATGTTGCCATGCTTAAATATGGCACAGCTGTGAATGAAGCTACTTCAACTTCATTTACCCAACATTAACATGCTGGTCAGCATGGCACAACCTGTGAATGGCCGATGTCTGGGCCAGTACAGGCGATGATTTCCAGAAAGTGTTGAAAATACTTTTTTCAGTTGGACTTTTATTGGAATATTTTTTATGTGTTGTGTAATAGGGCCAGGAACAACAGAAAGAAGAACCAGGAACAAGAGTATTAGCAGTCAGTCTAACTTCAATGAAGACCATATGTCTAATAGCGTCTCTACAGCTCTGAATATACCTGGGTCACATCCCAGCGGAATGGTTAATGTCTCGGAGGTTGCTCTTTGAGACTTAATGGACTTCTTGAACATGGACAATTAAAGGGTTAGTTCACCCAAAAATTAAAATTCAGTTGGCCAATAGTGAGTCTACGTTCTGACGTACAACCCAGAAGCGCTGCGTTGTTACACTCGTGAACTCACTCAGAGAAACACAGAGGAAAATTAATAGCTGAATAAAGTCATTATTTTTGTTTGTTGTTTTGCGCACAAAAAGTATTCTCGTCTCTTGATAAACTTAAGGTCGAGCCACTGTAGTCACTTGGACTATTTTAACAATGTCTTTACTAACTTTTCTGGGATGGCAGATATCGATTACCTAGCAGCCTATCGGAGTCAGACAGCTCTCAGATTTCATCAAAAATATCTTAATTTGCGTTCCGAAGATGAATGAAAGTCTTACGGGGGTTGGAACAACATGAGGGAGAGTAATTACTGACAGAATTTTCATTTTTGGGTGAACTAACCCTTTAATTATGTCTCAAATGTTCCTACTAAAAGTCGTAAAGGAGCCCCTAGAACACAAATAGAGACAATTGTTGACATTCAGTCTAGAGTGTAGAGCTATAAAAATGAATCTGGAGAGCAGATCAGATCACATGCTCTTGTTGGAGTTCATATTGAGGTCTCTGACTTTTGATTGTAGATTTTAGGATCTTGGTACAGTCTGAGACAGTTCAGATCTCTTTTGAAACTCTAGATTCTCACGTGAGAATGCTTTTTTGTGAAGAAAGTCTCATTTTGCTCTGTGAATTTGCAACTGTGAAATGAAACATCTCATTTGTGATTAATAGAATCTTTAGAATGGATATTTACCCATTTCGGTCTCTTTTTGTCTTAGTGTATGTGCTCACGTTTGTTCCTCCCCGTCTGCAGTGTTTCCGAGGCCAGACTGTGGTCACTACGCAGCTGGTTTGTGCCTGAGAATCGAGATTCACTGGAGATTTCATAAAAATATATTCTGTTCCTAATTTATCTCTTCTGAGCACATCTGAATCACATTAAGGACTAAACTAAACCGAAGGTTATGCTTTCATCATAAATGCTCATTTAAGTCATTGTTTTCAACTTTTTTTTAAGTTTAGCATACCAGACAGACAGACAGACAGACAGACAGACAGACAGACAGATAGACAGACAGACAGACAGACAGAAAGAAAGATAGACAGATAGATAGATAGATAGATAGATAGATAGATAGATAGATAGATAGATAGATAGATAGATAGATAGATAGATAGATAGATTGATTAACGGATGGATGGATGGATGGATGGATGGATGGATGGATGGATGGATGGATGGATGGATGGATGGATGGATGGATAGATAGATAGATAGAGACGTATACAGTATAATGTATATTTTATATGACAAAAATGATGATAGATCAATGTATGGATAGACAGACAGACAGACAGACAGATAGATAGATAGATAGATAGATAGATAGATAGATAGATAGATAGATAGATAGATAGATAGATAGATAGATAGATAGATAGATCATGAAGCAA
The DNA here is from genome assembly GCA_022828995.1 of Vimba vimba. Classification (NCBI taxonomy): domain Eukaryota; kingdom Metazoa; phylum Chordata; class Actinopteri; order Cypriniformes; family Leuciscidae; genus Vimba; species Vimba vimba. The sequence goes on along the minus strand of CM040837.1, from coordinate 28,566,229 downwards.
GTTGTCTTGTAATCACTCTCTGTCTGCCATTGGTCAGACAAAATAAGGTAGTCCCGCCCCAAACCTGTGTCATTGGACTTGAAATGTTACACCCAAGGGGTCAAAGTTTGGTTGGTTAGCATTGTTCCCTGCTGGTAGATGCTGTTACTACGCCATCAGAACCCAAAAAGCCTCTTTCTCCATTGACAGCCATTTAAAATAAACACTGACAAATTACTTTTCACTCACATGTTGGCATTTGTTTCGAATGGCCTCTTGAGAATGAAGTATACTGGCAGCTGCTATGGGAAGCGATTATAGAAAAATTCCTGTAAATTCGGAGCAAGATTCAATTAAGCTCAAATTACCTTACGTTTCTGTCTTGGTGATTTAAGAGAGAGAAAGAGATGCAGGAAGTTGTTTTTGATTTGTACCAGATTTTCCATTTTTAACAAGTCCCTATCGATATAGTCAAAAACCTTTGTCAGCAAACATTACACAACAGTGACAACACCAAAAACCCCTTTTTGACGGCACAAAACAATGGCAACAAAACAGCTTTGCTGCATTATATTTATAACTGGAAAAAACACTGTGTTTTGGGATTCAGACTTGGTAGTGTTTGTGTCAGGGTAATTTGTTCTATTAGTCAGTGAAAATCTCCTAAAAATGGAGATTGTAATTACATTGTAAAACATTCAATGCTCCTTTTTTTTTTGGTAAGTTTTAAAAAGGTGCAATTATCCATTTTCTGCTATTCCAGGTTTCAGGCATGTGTCTTTCTTCTTATATTCAGTTATTAATGTCAAGCATCACTATTAATATTGTTTTTCTGAACCCTTAATCCCAAAAAATGATACTTTCTTGATACACCTCCACAAAAACTTAAATCCATTGTAATTTTTATTAGTGTCCTGTGGATAAAACCTTTCCAGCCCTAAAGTCTTCGTTGTATTCCCAATTTGATGTTCTCCAGAGCAAGAGTGATTTCACCATGTCTATGTTTTATAGATGGCTAGTGTTTATGACATGTTATGATTACCGCAGCTGAATGTTATCTCCACTTGCTCTGAGATCCAAGCAACATCTTCTAGATCTGTTCTGTTCTCTTGTTTTGCGTTTACAGTGTGAAGCTGTTCAACCATCTTGTGAAAACTTTGAATATAAAACCACCAAAACCATCCGGAACTGTGAACATTTATGTGAACTGCGGACGACAACCAGATTACACGAGCTGAACAAAAATCTGATTTTGTCTTTAATCAACAGGTTCAGAGAAATGCAAATAAACACGATCACATACACTGATGAACAAACAAACACACTTCAGATGTCATAATCACTATTGGCTATTATAATGTAGTTGATCAGTCCATGTTTATGTAGGCCCAATGATTAGATTGAGATTGATAGATTTAGAAAACAGGGTGTTGTTGAATGAAGCAAGAGGAGTTCTGCTATATCTCAAGGCTATGACCGCATCTACGCTGTCAAACAATCACCATTTTTTTTCACTGATTTCTGGCACAAATCAGATCTTGAACCAAAGGACAGAGAAACGCTTTGAGATTGGGGTTATTCAGGTTTAAAGTTGAATGGACAATATTGCAAACACTGCAATAAAAATCTTAATGACTATTAGCTGCTATTTTTTTGTCTTATTGTCCATGTTAACATATGAAACAAAAGAAATCCAGTTGTATCTGTATCTTTAGTTTAAAGGCACAATATGTAACTTTTTTGCTTTAAAAATAGCAAAAATCACTATATCTATGTTATATATATATATTAGTTGTGTACTTACATTATCCCGACTGTTTCCAACAACTTTCAAACCAGGAGAAATTTGTAATTTAATTCGAGAAACGTCCCGTTTCTTTATTTCCGTTTTGTCGCCGCCAATGGCGTCATATCCGCGTTGTCCCTGGTTTCCGCTCGTGCTGCCATGGCAACCAGAGCTATGAACCAGAGCCGTCTGATAGTAACCAAAGCTACTGACACGGACAACTTTGTAGTTCGCAATGTCTATTTGCACGCTGTTGTTGTTTCATTCAAACATTATGGACCATGGCAAGCAGACTTTTGGATAAAAAAGGAGAACTAAAACGAGAATCAATATCAGCGCGGTGTTTTCGAGATGCCTAGAGCTCCCATAGACAGTATATAAACGAGAGCTCCACGTCCGAGACTTCGACTGCTCCTACATGTACTTTATTAAACAGGTGAGCACATTTACATAAAACTAATCAATGTTTTATAGTTCAACAATGATAAAATGTCAGAATATGATTTGTATGTTATTCTAATGTTGATTTGGTTTACTGCTAGTCTCATACAGACAAACTAACACATACATTTCAACACATTCAAATGCAGTTTAGTGTGCTAGTGTAATGTTAGACCAAGTGAAACAGCGCTGCGTTACCTCACAAGTTTAATTTGTCTAATAAACTGACCTGTGAGTTGTAATTCTGCACTTGCGTGTAGTTCGGTAGAATGAAATGTCCATATTTCTTTTATATCCGCGGGACTCGCGTCGCGTGTGGAGCTGATAGCTGTCTCTTAGCAATCCCGAACTGCTTCATATCACAGTCATGATAAAAGCATCGATGTATTCAGTCATCCATAAACATTATTAGATCGGTCGGCTTGACGTTGACGACAAGATCCATAATTCTTAGCAAATGTTGCGTCATCAATCTACGCCTTTGTTATTGTAAATAGGTTAGCGACCCCTAGTGGCTTAAAATGCCATACTGTACGTTTAATATGACTGTATTTGTCCTACCACACTGGCTTTTTTAAATAATTCAAATAAGTGAACAATTTTAAACAAGTTAATATATATATGTAAGGGATAATGTAGAGCGAGGCGTTTGTTATAGCGAGAAATAACATTAGAATTCAACCAAGCCATGTAATAAATAAACGTAACATATATTATGTTATACAACCGTATAAACGTAAATTTTATATATATATATATATATATATATATATATATATATATGTTAATATAAATTACAGTTTAATGTGTCATACATTGTTGCATATCAGAAAGCTTAATCTTGTTTTAAGGGGTTTTTATAGATATTTTTACTGTAAAAAGAGGGGATTTTCTTTCTGTTTAAGCGTCAATACACACAATAATGCATCAAATTAATGCATTTGATATTTTATGCTTAGCACATCATTAGTGCAACATGCTCTTGAATTAATATATTTATTCATAGAGATTTTAATAAAAAGTATGTAAGCGGTACAAAGTTTCAGACTTATTTTTTTGACCATTGTCAAATTTGTGAGGGGAAAAAAAAAAAATATATATTTTATATTGCAGGTGTTTTTGAGCTGTCAAACCTAAAGAATGATTGCAGAAATGATCTTTCTCTACTGGAATTGTCAAAAAAAGATACAAGACTGTTTCTGTTTGGCATAACAGGCATTTTTCTTGGCGTAGCTGCATAGAGACGCTAACAAAACCGACAGCGCTGATGATCTAAATGGGAAGTCCGGCTCTCCTTTGTGAATAAAAATAAAAATATCCTCATATAGAAGCCTCTATAACCTCTGATAATCAATATTCTATAGTTATAATTGCCTGCCAAAATAAAGCAAAGCTACAATCCAAGCCATCCATCTTTTCCGACTTCTTAGCAGGGATGTGTTGCCGTCTGTTATTTGTGGCTAGCCCAAGAAAAATAAAAACCTCTTTGTTGCATTAAAAGTCCATTTGTGTTCAGGGCTGAGTGAACTGAGTTTAAAAGTCCAACAGCATTAAAGCAGAAAACCAGGAGTTGGCCTGAATGAAGCTCATGAGCAGCTCAAACAGTAGAGCGTTGGTGCTTGCAACGCCAAGGTCATGGGTTTGATTCCCAGGGAAAGCAAGAACTGATAAGAATGTATAAATGTGTGTCTTGAAATGCAATGTAAGTCACTTTGGATAAAAGCATCTGCCAAATGCATAAATGTCATGACAGTAAACGCAGAGCGGTCTATTACCAGAACAGCTGCATCTAATACTGTCCTACAGTAACATTAAGAAAGAGAGCAGGAGATCTGCTTCGTTCTGCATAACAAGTCTGGGCTAAATAACAGCTGTCGTGAAACCGAGGTCGCCTCATCTGTCTGTTTTTACGGGACACCCAAGGACACGTTCACAACTACAAGTCATCAGCGCCTTCATTGATGCTTCAGCCCGGCTAATCAAAACCATTACATATCCTGTCTCCTCAAAATGTACACAAATTAAATCACATGTGTTGGGACAGCTGGTTGGTGAGGCAATAGTGAGACGCTTATTGGTGTCAGAGGTTCTGAAACACACCAGCAGGCAGTCAAAGCGCGGCTCAACAACACCGTTTAACCTCGTTTCACCTGTCACCACGTTTATGATCAGTTTTTAACCATTATACATATACAGAAATGTTTTTGAAAGGAGTCTCTTCTGATCACCAAGCCTGCATTTATTTTATCAAAAAGTAAAAACAGTAATGTTGTGAAATGTTATTACAATTTAAAATGTTTTTTTTCTATTTGAACATTTTCCAAAATGTAATTTATGATGCAAAGCTGAATTTCAATTTTTCTTCAGTGTCACATGATCCTTCAGAAATCATCGATTTGGTGAAACATTTCTGATTATTATCAATGTTGGAAACAGTTGTTAAAAACCGTGATGCATAGAAAGTTCAAAAGAACAGTATTTATTTGAAATAGAATTTTTTTGTAACATTAAAAATGACTGTATTATCATTTTTGCTCAATTTATTACATACTTGCTGTATAAAAGTATTAATTTATTTTAAAGTCAAGGCACATATGAGGTATAACTAAAGTCTTGTGTTAGTTTTTATGTCTGTTATTGCCAAACAGCATAAAATACGGTTCAAATTTCAATCAAGTTTCTGTCTGTTCTGTTTTTGCTCTCAAATTTCATATTTGGGTTTTGGTAATAGTTTCAGAGGGCTTTTTTTGGCTTTCTGGATGGCAGTTTTTCATATTCTTTGAGGTTATTGAGGTTGAGGTTATTCTCAATATGATGTTTGGCAAACATTGGCATGCTTACAACTGTAAGAGTGAAAGAAATTATTATTATGAATTTATTAAATTCAGTTGTTTACTTGAGGAATATTGGTAGCACTTTATTTTACAGTCCTTTTCCACAGGTACATACTATGTACTTATTATAGTAATTACAATAACTGGGTAATAACTAGGTACTACCCCTAAACCTAACCTTAACCCATAGTTACCTCATATTAACCAGTACTTTCTTAGATAAGTACACTGTAAGTACACATAAGTGCATGTACTGTAAAATAAAGTAAAATGCAACCGGAATATTGAAGTCATTCACCAAACAATATCTTGCAGTGTCTTGAAGCCTGTTTTAAAGTGTGTGTTTAAGCTGGAAGGTGCACTTTGGTCTGTTTTTGATGATGCACTTTTTTTCTGAATCTGAATAAAACTTTTGTGGAACAAAATGCTCAGACATGAACATGCTCAGATGTGAGATTTCACATGCATTTCTTGTAATCTTATTACTGAATAGCGTGTATTCACTGCAGGATTCAATACTCATCTGGTGGGTGAAATAAAAATAAATAAATAAATAAAAACATTCTAAAGCGTTTAAAAAATGAAATGAAAAACATCTTTTTTGGGCAGTTTTGCATTTCACCATGCAGCCAGATGAGTAGAATAGTGAAGATTTCTCAACAAGCCGTTGTGACAAGTTACAAAATTACAAAAAATGCCTGTGAAGTGTCATATTTGAACATGCATGTGTGCAGATTTTGCAGTGATTAAGGGAACATTTCAAAAAGGTACATGATGTCAAACAGGTTAGCAACCTCTCGTGTAGAAAATGGGACAAATGAGAGATCGCAAAAGAGTAGAAACTACCCACAGGCCTTAGCCCTACATGAAAATACCTCTTTAGAATGAATGTCCATACCAAATCAATCTTGTGCAGGTTATTGTGTTAATCTTGCTGGTTAAGCCAGTTAAAGGGATGAAAATTCTGTCATTCAGGCACCAATGGAAGTCAATGGTGCCACACAACTGTTTGGTTACTCATATTCTTCAAAATATCTTTTTTTTTTTTTTTTTTTTTCAGCAGAACAAAGAAATTCATACAGGTTTGAAACAGCATGAGGGAGAGTAAATGATGACAGAATTAAAATTTTGAAGAAACTTGGAGGGAACGTGAGCACACTAGTCCAAAACACTAAATCTGTTGGTGATCATATGTAATGGTTCTTTCAGGGCAATTTAGTTTGATTATAACTCACATGAGAACCTTTAAGCTTTTCTTAATTAAAGTTTGGTTCAGAACATAATCGCTGATCTGCTAAAGCTTGACAAATAAAAGCATGTTTACATGAGCTGCAGGCGCCTGTTGACAACGACCTCTTCTCTTTAGTAGGCTATTATATTTATAACTAACCCATTTGAAGTCTTTTGGTTAACTGGTTTCTTTGGGCTCTGGCTGGTTGACAATAGCAGCTGGTGAGTCATCGGCTCACGGCAGAGTGTTCCTGATGCGGTCCGGGCCAGAGCGAGTTGGATCTCACATCTGGTTCTGATGTTCCCGTCTACTTCACCCTGCAGACAGACCCGAATCTGGCTCAGGGGATGAAGAACGGCCCGGGGAGCCCATTACAATCCTTGCTGAACGTTAAACTAATTTTTAGTCTTCAGAACAACGACCTTTGCTTTCTCCTCTCCCACATTTTCAGCTCAAGAAACAGTTGCACTGCGAAAATCCTCCAAATCCTTGAGAATCGGTCCAAAACCTGGTCCAGTGCAGGATAATTGGGCGGTTTTCATTTTTCCCCGTCTTTCCCTAAAACATCTAGTTCACTGTTTGTTCTATTCTGTCAATTCCACTTTCTCAAACAGTTTAATGCAAAGCATCTTACAGGACATTTATTGCAGATCCAGTCTGCTTTGTTTTAGTGTCCAATTAACTAAAGACAGGTTTTGTCGTGAAATAGAGCGGGAAAAGTGATGCAACTAGGCCTAGTGAATTTGCTCCTCAGTCACCTATAAGTGCACGAAGACATGAAACAGCACACATTTGTGCACCTTACTTTACATTTATGCATTTGGCAGATGCTTTTATCCAAAGCGACTTACATTGCATTTTCAAGTACACATTTACATTCTTATCAGTTCTTGCTTTCCCTGGGAATGGAATCCATGACCTTGGCGTTGCAAGCGCCAACGCTCTATGTTTGAGCTACAGGAAAGCACCTTTTAAAAGTATCCAGTTTCCATTGTTTTTTTAATCTGAAAAGGAATTGCATGAATTATTTTGATATAAACTAAACATTTCGGTTATTGTTAGGCTTCTGGATGTTCAAATATTGTCCATTAACATACTGTATTTTAACACCCAGACTGACGTTCTGAACTTTTATGAGATGAAATTTTGCCACAAATTAATCATGATTATATAAGCTGTTTGGAAACCCAAACACTAAAACAAAGTACAATGCTATTTGGCTCTAAAAAGACATTACAGCATGACAGACTGTTGGTTGACGATGAAAGGACAAACTGTGAATCACCTTCATGAGTTACAGATTCAGCAGAGAAAGGATGAGCAAAAGGATCCAGTGGGACCGAACTCAAAACCACATGAGCGCTCAATGTGTCCTGAGCAAACACTAACCGTTGGGCCGTAGCATTTGTCATTCTAACTAAACATATATACCACAAAACTGAACATTTGACATTGAAAAATGTCACAAAAAAAAAAAATGTTGCTGCCTTAAATTTTTAAGTACAATCAACTTGGATGTTTAAGTCATTTTAACATAAATTACATTAAACTGACTTTAAAAATGAGTTGAATCTTGTATAACATAAAGTTTAAAATTGCTTAACTTATTTTGATGAAAGCAATGTAAAAACAATAACTTATTGATCACATAATTTTTTACAATTTTTACAGTGTGTTAGTCTATACTGTATATCTATGACAAAGTCTGTCTTATCAAGCATTACTTACTATTCAGTTAAGTTATTATTATTACTATTTTTTATTGTTACAGTTTTATTTGATTTATTTTGACTGTTTACTGCCGGAAATGCTTTGATGCAAATGTACATTATTTATCATGCCACTTACAGTAAGCAAACTAAACTGAAATTGACAGAGAGAACAAATCTGCATCTGAGGACGAAACGTGAAACGAACAACAAATGTGGTGTTAAATGTAAAACAGCTGTGCTAAACAGCTGGAAAATATGAAGATAAAAGACAGAAATACTAAAAGAGAGTATAATAAATAATATTCAATAGGATACTATAATAAGCAAAGTACTGTACATTGTAATATTGAAATGTTTTTAGGATTAACACTACTTCTCAAAAGTTTGGGGTTGGTAAGATTATTTAATGTTTTTCAATGTAGCCTCTTCTGCTCACTAAGGCTGCATTTATGTGATAAAAATACTGTAATATTGTGAACTATTTTTACAATTTATAAGAACTGTTTTGTATTTGAATATATTGCCAAATATAATTTATTCCTGTGATCAAAGCATCATTCCTCCAGTCTTCAGTGTCACATGATCCTTCAGAAATCATTCTAATATGATGATTTGATGATCAAGAAATATTTGTTATTATTATCAGTGTTGAAAACAGTTGTGCTGCTTCATATTTTTGTGGAAACTGCTACTTTTTTTTTTTTTCAAGATTCTTTAATGAATAAAAAATTTAATTATACATAATTTGCAACATTGTAAATGTCTACTCTCACTTTTGATCAATGTAACAAATCCTTGCTGAATATAAGATTTAATTTCTTCTCTTTAAAAAAAAAGAAAAAAAGAAAAAAATCTTGTATGATTTACTTGTTTTAGCCAAATTCTAATTAAGCATTTCATAAATCCTTCAAAGTGAAGGGAATCCCAGAATACATTCCAACAAGCTCAGTGGGGGGAAGCAAGTCAGGATAGCAGACAAATTAAGAGAAATGACTTTTAAATAAATGCAATCAATTGATCTGTGTAATTTCCCATATCTATTATGTTACTGACCCCCAGTTTCACAGACAAGGATTAAGATAGACCCAGACTAAAATTGATGTTTGAACTGTTTTAACTGAAAGCAACTTGCAGAGACATTTCTTAAAATATGTCAGTGCCATTGTTTTGTCTCAAGATGCAAACCAGGAATGTGTTTTCTAAGGCACATGAACTACTGAACTAAAGCCTAATCCTTGCTTAATTTACAGTTTTTCTCAGTCGCTTTGGTGCATTTCTCACATCACTATTTACATTTGCACAACAGTTAATGCAGTTCTCAAAACAATTAGTACAAACTGCAACACATAGTTGATAACCTGCAAAAGCGTGTCACTTGTTCAAAATGGATAGCTCATTCCTCAAAAGCAAGTATTCACGTCAATGAAAGTGTCAGTGTCATCAATATGAAGAGTCCTGACACTATCGTTTATGAACAAGATAGTCAAATGGCTTTGTCATGTTTTCATTATGACAGTTTACTCCGTAAATGTTTTCCAATGCAGAAAAGTCAGATCTTGGTGACACTACCTGAAATGCTCAAGACAGCACTATATACTATTTGCACAGCCATTTGAAAAATACAGTAAAGTTACACATTACTGTATTTAGTGAGGTAACTGAGTACAAGACACTATGTATGTTTCACATTTTTACTGCATATGCTCTTTGCAATTCTAAATTTGTTCACAACATTGTGCAAAAGCAAAAATACACCCTTATTTACAACAAACATAAACTCTCTTTCACTGTAAGAAATTTCTAACCTCTCCAAGTCAAAATTTTCTAGTGATTAGTCACATCTAAATTTTTACAGTAAATTGGCCCAAGTGCAATTCTTGTTGCAATAGTCTGTTACAGTAACATTGGCTCAATGAGAAATAATACATCTGACTAATTGAAAAATTTAGATGTTATCAGTCACTAGAAATTTTTGAATTTCTTTTTTTTACAGTGTTGGGTAGAGCTGTGCACAACTGTAAACAATATTGCAGTACATATTGGAACTGAACATACAACATACATAGTACTGTAATCATTCATGCACATCCAGACGTTCCTCTCTGTCTGGCCACATAATTTCATCTACATCACAGCAAATATCATCTCTTGCAATCAGAAAAAGAGAAACGGTCTTGCTTTTTTGACAGATTTTGACAATTAGTTTAACATTTTTGTGTGTAATGACTCAAGCAATGAAATGAGGACTATTAGTTTTATATGGAATGACTATTCAGCATTCACAAGTATAGTTGGCCAGGTAGTCAAGACGCTGCTAATGCTGTTTGCTAACAACACTGTCCCGTCAGCTGATCTGCTCCAGCTGAGCTGCATTAGCTCGTTAACTCCCCTCGCTGCTCAATGGCCAAGCTCAAACAAGGCGCCCTATTTAAAGCACTTTCAGTTGCTCATACATGCTTGCTGCTCGCTTCTGCTGCCCGCCACCTCCCCAGCTCCTCCTTATGCATAACGTGGCATTTGCTTTGTCATGTTGCCTGCTCTGTTCACAGGGGGGATATTTTAGCTCTCACAGTCCTAAACTGTGTGAGCTTCCCTAATGCTGCTGCTGCTGCTGTCCTCTGACTCTCTGCTATTTCATGGTGCTCATGAAAGGTCAGAGGACTCCCTGAACAGAGCCATACCGCCAAATTTCAATTCAGGAACATCAACCTGTTTGCAATCTATTCAATATAAATTCTTTAATTATTTTTATTGTCTGTGTTCTTGACTTAATGGACCTGACAGAAATGACTAAATGTTGTGCAAATGTAAATAGTGATGTGAGAAATGCACCAAAGCGACTGAGAAAAACTGTAAGCCCTGTCTGTGGAACCAGGCCTTGGAGTATTACAGCTTTAGCTTTGCAGCAGGTCGATACCAAACTCCATTAAAATCAAGTGCAAGTCCAGTCTCTTGGGCAGGTGCTGTTTGTAACTTGTGCAGGTTTCCAAATGCATCACTTATGAGTTATGTAAGCAGTGTAGTAGCAGCTCACAAAGTTTTGAAACAGTTTTTGTCCAAGCAGCGTGTAAAAAAGACTCAGTTTTGGCCCACACATCTGACAGTCAGTAATGATGAAGTGAATGTGAGAAATGTGCGCAGTTGTGGGTGTGAAGTGACTATATGATTTGTTAATGTTTAATGTTTCTACTGTCTGAGGCTCGGTGTGGTGCTATGAGAGTGTGAGAGGCCAAATTTACTGCATCTCTTTCTGGCAAAGAAGAAACGGATTAATGAATGTTTCTTCCTTCCCCTTCAGCTGCTCGAGGACTTGAGATTTACAGACAGAAAGAGAGAAACACACCTGAGGAGGAAAATGGCATGAGAAAAGGGAGTCAATGAAGGATAAAAAAGTTCAATTTCGCAATTAGAGAAAAGTTAAGTGTAGTCTCTTTCTTTATCTTCTAGTTCATATCTTGTTGCCTGTATGATATCCTACTGTCTACTTTATTAATAGACATTCCTGGTCTTATTGTGAACTAGTTCAGAGAAATCTTTTGTCAAAATATAGTAACTATATTTATAACTCCACTTATGAAAAGACCTTCCTTGTTGGCCACTATCTGGTCACTGTAAACGTTACTGACTGAAATTGTTGAGTACGATCAACTTGGATATCTAAGTCATTTCAACTTAAATTACATTAAACTGACTTGAAAAGTTGAATCTTGTACAACTTTTTATATTTTACATATATAATGTATATACATAATATATATGAAAACTGCTTAAAAACAAAACTTATTTTGACAAGTTAAAGCAATGTATACATTTTTATAAAAACATATGTCGTCATAATTTATTAATCATATAATTTTTTACAGTGTATGAAACGCACATTTTTTATGGCCCAATCACTCAGTTATCTGTTTCTAATAATGATTTATGGATAATCAAGTAAACCAGTATGAGTTAATTTTAAAATATCATTAACGATTTTAAAGTTTTTCTTATGTTTACTTTATAAAAATCTGTATAGATTTCACTGCAAACATACTTGTGTACCACGACCTGAAGATGGGAGTCTATAGAATAACATAAAAACATTGCTAAATGTTTTAGTTTAAAGATAGTTTAAAGTATAAACTATCAATCAGGCGACATAAGGCATGTAATAGATTGTGTGCAACAGGTTTTTCAGCAGTTTTGATCATGTTGATCAATTAGAGGCCTCAGAAATTAGCATGTCAAATATGATACAGTAGGCTTTTCAGGGTTAATGCACATTCCAATATTATTCATATTATTTGAATGTACATGAGATACTAATATTTTCATCGATATCAATATATAATGTTTGTGTGATACATTTGCAAGTTATTTCCTGTACGTTATGATCACATCATATCACTCAAATTCTCCAGAGCCGGATACATTTTCATTTTACCTGATGGTTAAAGCTATACTTGCCTCAGAACAGGTGTGTGTTCAGGCCGAGCAGGTGTTTGCAAGCTGTTTTGTGGGTGTGATAAAGACTATGATTTGCGACAGATGAGACTAGCCTCAGGAGAACTAAAATGGGTGAAGAAATTGCAAGAGAAAGCAAGAAATCTAGAAAGAGGATCTGTTTCCACTACTGAGTCTTGGGGAATGTGTATATGCATGCGTTTATATGCATAATTACAACCATACAGCATGTGTGTGTGTGTGTGTGTGTGTATGTGTGTGTGTGTGTGTGTGTATGTGTGTGTGTGTGTGTGAGAGAGAGAGAGATAATCTTTTCAAACTTTTAACTAACTCAATGTGAAAAGAGTGACAAAACAGTTAATTTGCAAACATCCAGATGTGATTGTACATTCTGTCATATGATTTGATAATAAATGTAAGGTTATATATATAAACTTGAAGAGAGGGCAACTCTCTGAGAGAACAAAGGAGATTTACATTTGAACTCACTCTTGTGCACCATTCGAGACGCAAGTCTCACCTCAGAATCATCTCTAATCTACATCTCCCTACATCTCTTTACCAAAATTCACCCATGAATCTATATGGTTTAATGTGAATAATTATCATACAGTATTACACATGTTTGGTATCATTTGAAATGTCTCAGTGCGACTAGTACAAATGTCTCATTCCCAAAGAAGTAAACCAAAAGGTAATAAGGGATTTATAAGTTTAGAGATATCTTGTTAACTGCTGGGGTGTGCCCCCACGTAAATCAACTTAAATCAACACGACCAAATCAGTTGGTCTGGGACGGTGATTAATGCAAAATCCCACTGTGAACTCATATTTACATTTGAGAAGAGGTTTCTGCCTTGGTCTGAGTATTTAGTGAGATGCTGAAGAAGGCTTGTGGCGATTTGTAACTCAAATTAGCCCGTGATGCAGTGCCGAGTGTTTGCAGGCACTCCGCATCATGTATTTTTTAATGTCACGTTTGCATCTTCTCTCTTTATTCCAGAGCATTTGGTGTTTTGTATTTATTATCTTTGAACTGATTATGAGGTTTACCTGACATAATAAATAGTAAACATTTTATTTTATTCTGACTGACTCTGAAATTGTTTTTCCAAGTGGATTAAACAGATTTGTATGTTACCGCAAGTTTTGCGTCAGATTAGTGACGACTAATATTTGCCATCAATTCAAGTGTACTTGGTTTGCAAAGACAAGAAGTGAATTTCCGTTTAGAACAGCAAATGCTGCTTGACCAACCTAAATCTGGGTGTGTCTTACCTCTGTTTTAATTTAAAGTTACTTTCGATCAGTGTACGTGGGAAACCACGGCATGGCCAATCCAAAGTTATTATAAGAGAAGTAATGTTTGTCAGCTTATATCTGTAATAGTGGCCATACCTCTACTGAAGTAAACGTTAAGTTAAATTCAAGTGAATGCAATTCCATGGAGGCTATACCAAAGTATCTTTGATTGTGGACTTTAGCGTACAATACTAGTCCCCTTTCGTCGACTGGCTTCACTCCCTTTTTCCTCACGCATGGTAGAGAAGCCAGATTGCCGACTAACCTGCTCTTGCCAAATTGTGTATCGCATTCTCCATCCAATTCACCGTCAGATTATGCTGTTAACTTGATGTGTGAACTTCAAGATGTATTCGCTACTGCAACCCAAAACAGGGAACATGCATATCATCAGCAAAAGCAACACTATGATAAGGGTTTGAAGTTTACTCCTTATCAACGGGGACCCTACCACCAGCAGGCAGAAACTTGCTCCTCGTTGGAAAGGACCGTTTGAAGTTGTGGACTGTTTGGAGTCAGAGGGTGATGTGGGTGTCACTTACAGAATACATTATCTGTAAGATAATATATATAATATTATATATATATATATAAATATATATATATATGCAGAAACTTGCTCCTCATTGGAAATTATCACTTGCTCCTCATGCTCTTCACTTGCTCCTCATATAAATTATTATTATATATTATATGATATATATAAATGGGAGACAGTGGGTTAAAGTCTGGAATCTGTGTTGTTCATTGTCCAATAAAACTTCATTGTTCATCTTTTGTGTTTTCTGATTGGCTGTATTGCAAGTTGGTGTTGTTTTTCTCAGTGCTGAGCGGAAGAGTGAGTGAGTAAAATGACACGACTGTTCACAAGCTGCTTCTCTCCGGTGATTTATTTTATCCTTTTGAGTGTGTGTTACGCAAAGTTAACGAATACTTTACATGAGTTTTATGAGGAACATCTGCTATCTCAACAGTGGATTGCACACTATCTATCTATCTATCTATCTATCTATCTATCTATCTATCTATCTATCTATCTATCTATCTATCTATCTATCTGTCTATCTGTCTGTCTGTCTGTCTGTCTGTCTTTCCACCCCATTCTGTCTTTCCATCCGTTTGCCTATTCATGTACATTATCATAACGTCTATTCATAACATTATAATTTTTTGGTGCATTAAAGGTCCCATTGCATGAAAATTTCACTTTATGAGGTTTTTTAACCTTAATATGAGTTTCCCTAGCCTGCCTATGGTCCCACAGTGGCTAGACGTTTTGATGGGTGTAAACCAAGCCCTGGGTATTTTTGAGAAAATGAAAGCTCATACGGGCGAATCTAGAAATCATAAGGGGAAAGGTTACCTACCATTTCTCTTCTTTGCCCGTAAAGAGAATTTGTCCCGCCCATGAGAAAATGAGCTGCGCGAGCACGATATTGTTTTTTCCTCGAGAGACATCATGGCTTGCAAACAAGCGAAGCATGGCAGTTGCTCAGTGTTTGGATGTACAAATGAACACAAAGGTATTTTTTTAGTTCCTTCATCCGAGCCTCTGAAGAACCAGTGGGTTATGTGAATTTCTGATGTGTAATTGTTCAAGTTCAGACAGATAATCTTTCTCTCAAAGTCATTCAATACTGTTTATGCATCAGTAAATCAAGCCAGTGACTAAACAATCAACTTCACATCGTTTCTCTTCGTAGGATGAAAATAATCTTAAACTGTGATATATATACAGAAAGCGATCAAAGAACAATCCCTTTCCAATCGCCCAAGCTGTCAATCACACTTGGACACTTGCCAAAACTCATTATGAAATCAATGACGCTGTTACACTGCACAACAAAGCTCTTACTGTACTTACCTCATGTTTGTGTTGGTGAAATCATTAGTGAGAGTGCAGAAACTGCGTTGCAATGATAAGATCTTCATTCACGTGATCAACAGACTGCTCAATGCTCATCACTGCAACCTTTTATGTGATGGGAATAGATCTAAATACTTAAAAAACTTCTCACGATTTGTTAATCCCGACAGCTGTAATAGTATAAATGTATAATAGCTGTAATAGTAAAAGTTTTCGAGAGAGTTCCACATGTAATGCTAGATATTTCATATGCAAGCATGTCAGCCAATCACCGCAGTGGGTGTTTACACTGAAGTCTCACAGCAGACACGCCCCTTCAAACAGAGCGTTCAAATCAGAGGCTAAAATCAGGCTAGGAAATATGCCTTTTATTTCTAAATTATAACAACGTTTGATCTAAAAAACATACTAACATTATAAGGGCACCCCAGGAAACATTCTAAAATAATAAAATAATCCATGCAATGGGACCTTTAAGGGATAGTTCACGCAAAAATGCATATTCTGCCATAATTTACTCAGCCTGTTATTTCATACTTGCACGTTTTTTTCATTTTTCTGAAGATATGCAGTAGCTTTGTGGGAGAAACAGACCAAAATTCTATTGTTATTCACTGAAAATATTATTTTAAAGATAATAATTAATTGGCTTTTCTGAAGACTTTGAAAGTAGCACATGAGTCAGATAGACATTTATAATATATTTATGATATTTGTAATCATACTTTATTTGGAGTAGGTAGCTATAGGTCACTATTCACATTCATTATACAGGTTGAGGGAGAATAAATGACAGAATTACAATTTTTGGATGAACTGTCTCTTTAAATCACATTTAAGCTGAGTGAATGTCATTAGATAACAAAACATGAAGCCAAGTGTCATTGGCAAACAAATGTTTCTAGATCTTTTTTGTGATTTGGAAGTGTCCAAGTACTTTCCCCTGTATATTCATTATCACACTATACTTTTCAGTCTTTTTCTGTCCTATCAGCGATCCGTCTCAGTGCACCGTAAGGCCAGATGAATGTGGCTTTAAGTTCTGTGAAGTTTATCTTTGACACCTCACATAATCCTTGAATAAATCAGTTTTGGGGATACAAGTGAGGTCTCCTCTGAGGAGCGAGGTGAAGATTTGTGACAAATCTCAGCCGTTTTAACCGTTTTAAGGTACTCTCCATTGCTGTTTCCTGTCCAGCTGCTCCAGATGTTCCCCTCCATCAAAGGCCTGCACATCTGCAGCATGAAGGAGAAAGACTCCAGCTCTACAGACAGGCTCTCGGAAAAATTGCTACAGGGCAGTTGTAGCAGGAGACGTCTGTTCTGGAGTTATGGAGACTAATATATCACCGGTGAGGATGCAAACGGACAGAGTTGTAGATCCATACTCACACACTCAGTGAAGGAAGTTTCAAAAGGAAGATAATTCAGGTATTCACATGCCTGATTTAAAGTCATTCATGTCTAGAACTATCCATCTATCTGTCTGCAAAGATAAGTGTAGGCCTATATATATATATTTCCCTCATTTTGGCTCTGTATGCCACCAGAATAAATTGAAACAATCAAGATGAAGTTGAAGTGCATACTTACAGCTTTAATTAAAGGGGTTGAACAAAAACATCATGTGAACTGTTGAGGAATACACAGTCCTCCTATTTTCAGGGGCTCAAATGTTATTAGACAAATATAATCATACATAAAATTTTAATTTTTAACATTTTGTTGAGAATCTTTTGCAGGTCTGGAACGCATGGACATCGCCAAATTTCCTCCTGCCCGGGGGTTTGGGCAAAGTCTGATCTGGCCTTTCTATTCTTGAGGCTTATGAATGGTTTGAACCCTCCTCAGACAGCAACATAGGTTCGGCCCAGATCCGGCCTACACCTGGTACACGTGGATTCCACTCGGTCCAGATGTGGGCCGACACTATGTTGCTGTCTGTATCTGCTCTCGTGAAGTCTTCTCTTGATTGTGGACTTTGACTATGACACGTCTTCTTACTGGAGAGTGTTCTTCACTTGGCTGGATGTTTTGAAGGGGTTTATGATCCCGCGATCATCCATCACCGTTGTCTTCCGTGGACGTCCAGGACTTTTTTATGTTGCTGAACTCACCAGTGCATTTTTTTTCTTTTTTTTCTCAGAATGTCCCAAGCTGCTGATTTGGCCACTCCTAATGTTCCTGCTGTTTCTGATGGATTTGTTTTGTTGGAGAGCTCCTCTGACCTCACAGCATCAGCTCCAAAACGCAAACGCCACTGAGAATCAACCGCAGACCTTTACCTGCTGAACTGGTCTGGGAATATCCCACACCTGTCCGTCAAACAGCTTTGAGTCAATCGACCAGTTACTTATAGTCCCTTGAAAAAGAAAAAAAAAAAAGGGGGGGGGGGGGGGTAGATATTATATAGCTGTAATACTTAAACACTTAAAAACGCCAATTTGGATGTGAATCCATCCATCTATCTATCCATCCATTATTTCTATCTATCAAATATTGTTCTATCGTTCCTTCCATCCATCATTCTTTCTATCTATCGCTCTGTCATTCTATTGTTCTATCTATCGTTCCATCCATCGTTCTTTCTATCTATCATTCTATCGTTAAGTCTATCTTTGTCTTTGTCATCATCTAATTATTATCTTTTTTTTTTACTTCGTCCAAATTTTTATAAAAAAATGTGCCTTTTTAATTTTATTTATTTATTTTTTTTTTTTTTGTATTTTTTTTAATAAAAAAATTCTAATCAAAATCAAGAACTGGTTTGGAATTTAAAAGGCATTCTTAATTTGCTTCTGAATGGCGCACAGTCTCTGTTTGTAGATGCCACTTTGTTTTAAATTTTCATAAATCTTTACATGTGGCTTTTATTAGCCACCACATTAGGGTACATGCATTTATGCACATCTTTTCAGGTGTGTTTTCTACAGATTAATCAAGAATGCTTCTTTGATAACCCTGAGTTTACTTATTGTTCTGATCCCTCTGCATGCTCCCATAATGACATTCTCAGACAGGAATATGGCTGTGCGCGGAGGAGCCGTGGCTTTTGCCAGATTTGCACTCGGCTTGTCCCGTTTATCAGCAGATTTATAGATGGTGTGGAAAAGCCCCCTCATTCCTAAGCAGAAGTCTGGCCAATCATCACCATAATACTTTCATCTCACATTACTCCGCCATGGTGTCTGCTGCCACAGATGCCCACCCGCTGCGTAGGCAAGTACATGCGCTCGTGTTATTATTGAGCAGAATGAAAATGCCAGTCAATGTGGGCACTGAATATTACTTTCAGCATGCACTAACAACTAGCTACCGGAATAGCATCTCCCGCTCCTTTTCAAGGCCTTCATTTGCCTGTGTTTATATTGCCTGGTCAGCGTTAACATTGAGAAAACGTTTGCTTGTTTGGGTGTCTCGGAGGGAGGCAGTTAAAGCAGATTTAGTTTTGCAAACTGAGACGTAAGATTAGCGTTTGGAGATTTATAATATTTACATAACTATCAAGTCATTTGAACTTTTGGATGGGAAGTTTGAATGACAGAAGGTTTTTGGAGCTTTAAACTGTAGATTGCATTATCGCTGCTGGCTCAAGCGTTTATGATTCTGTGAAACCCTACTCCCCCTCCCTTTTTTTCCGACCTCTCTCACTATCGCACACAGACATAGAGCGTTATCCTCGTCTGGAATATTCTTCATTGGTCTGATGAGAATCCAACCGACAAGATCCGTAAAGAGTCAAAGGTCATTGTCTCACGCAGGGAGAAATCCAAACAACTGCTCCGTTAGAAAGAGGGGGAACCAGGGGACATACTCTCAGTGTCTCAGTGACATACAACACCAGAATCTGTAGTTTTCATGGTTTACATCACTGACAGATCGTTTTTCTGAAAACATGACTTTTTAAATTGCCATATATGGATGTGTGCAATACAAAACAGTCAAGTAAACACGTCGTAATACAAGATGTCACAGTTTGGCCAGAAGCGTACAGTAACGTTACGTTACTGTGGTGGTCAAACCTCAGTTATTGAATGTGGTGATCAAATATCATTAAAAGAAATATATTATAAGATCTAGCCAAATATATAAGTCAGCCTGGTTCACAGATGTAATAATGGCATCTGCTGCAGGAATGAGTCCAAAAAGCCATAAATAAGTTTGTGCTTCCATTTCCATCATCCTGAAGTCAATGGGTTTTTTGAATGGGTTTTAGGTTAAATGCTTGAAATAAGATCTGTGGCTAACACAAGCACAGGATATTTTAACATTTTCACAATCACTTGTGATTTTTTTGTAAAGCTTTTACGTGTTTGGAACAAGGTGGTTAATAAATGAGACTGTCAGGTACATTAAACGTCATCAGCCGAACAGATAAACTCATCTACTCACTAGTCGCTTTCACGGCCTCATTGTGTTTATAATCATTCTCAGACTATTATAACTCAAACTTTGCAATTGATAGATTTTACATAAAGACTGACATAGTTGTCGGCAGCTTAGTGTCATTGAAGTTATGGCATCGTGGTCTAGTTCGACTTTAGCTTTTTACTTCTGCCTCAATTTTCATAAAAAGTTGTGTTCACTTTTCAAGATTGTTTGACGAACAATACGTGTAAGAATCATAAACTTTTGTTGATCACAGAGGGGTTTTTTTTGTTTTTTTTGCAATAATCCAAAAGCCAATTGGAAAGCCCAAAGAGAACAACCAGGGTGATGATAATGTCGGGGTTGGTCAACAAAAATATTTTATCCCTGCAGCCCAATTATTAACGGCTGCTCAAAAGTAACCATATGTTCTGACAGAACTATTTGCAATCATATTGCTAATATTTCATTGTTATCGTTTTAACAGTGTCCAAGTTTTTTCAAGCGTTCAAATTTACATGCTTAATGACAAAATCAAAATTGTTAGTAATAATTTTTTTTTTTCTTGTTGCATGTAGTGAGCTTGTGAAAAGTATGCTTTAAGAGTCCACAGAGCCAAAATTGCTCATTAATGAAGAAATTCTATGTATATTTGAGAAACAAAACCCATGTTGTAGCAAACCTTATGACATCTGGACTAAACCCGGAGAAAGTTCTAGGCTAAGATGCTTTCAAAAACTGCTGTACAACCATTTCTGTAAGCAATCAATCAAACATCTCTGATTCGGCATGCACTAGTTTAAAAGCCATTTAACAATATTCAGTGGGCCTTGTAATTCTTATGGATTTGATTTAAATCAGTTTATCTGTTGAAGTATTTTTCCATGGCTCATTGAGGATGCACTACATCATTTTTGTCACAAGAAGGCACTCCAGATAGAACAAAGACAGATGGTGGGACTGTTGGTTTCAATTCTCTCAAAATAGTCCATGAAGAGCCAGTTCATAATGGGAAGGGAACACTTAGCATGAGGAACTGCATACAAATGGTAGAAATGAATAAGTAAAAGCAGATCGTCAGATTAATTAGCATGTCACATGGTTAGCTCGAGGCTAGGTCAGTGGGCAAATTGTGTAGGATTGCAGCTTAGTAGAGCAAGCTTTTGTTTGCTCTGTCTCAAGGCATGAGAAGGAGGTGAACTGGGAAAACGAAGAACCGTTTTCATCCTCGCTCTTTTTCTATCCGTATCTTCATCTCGACAAAATTCAGTGCACACTGACCAACCAGTCTAATTTAATGCTAAGGGAGGGCACTCTCACCCTGGTGTATGTGTTACAGTGCAATACTCATAAACCTAAGGGCTATAACTACCCAAGACTGTTGAGCACATGGCTATTAAGCAGTTAATCAGATTAGGGAAGATGGGTTAATATCCCTCTCATGGAGCGCTAAATATAGTATATTTGAAGTGCCGCTTAACGAGAGGATAACGTTAGCCCTGCCTATACGTTAACACACCCTCAGACCCAATTATTCATCCAGTCAGACCCGGAGGGCAAGCTGAACTAGCGCACGTATGCCAAAAGTGGGAGCTAAGCTATTAAAGCATCTATTAATGTGGGTGTTAGCTAAGTTAGCTCCCAATGCCACATAGTTAGGCTAACATTCAGTGTTTGCTTTCAAGCATTTTGGGAGAAACCCCATGACCTTGTCATGTGGCCATACTTCGCCATTTAAGCTACAGAACTCTCTTAGCAACATTTGTTTGACAAATGACTCATCTCAACCTTTTTGGGCAAGAATCATATTTTGCTTTATGAGAGAGCCGAATTTTACTTTCCAACAAAAGCAGAGGGAATATTATTACTTTGTCTCACAGGGTCATGCCGTGATAAAAAGTCTAAAAAATTAAATGTCTGATAATAAAGTGATCAGTTTGCATTGCATTGTCCAGTTTAAACCAGCTGCTGATCTCCCAAAATTCCTTTTAAATTCCAATTTAAGTTTGAATTGAGGTAGCAAACAGAATGTAGAATAGCAATTCAAGTTTAAATGTAAAGTAGATTTCAAATATATTGAAATTAAATTGATATAACACATTTTTTTACTAGAAAAGAAAGGTTTATCAATGCAGTTTTTTTTTACTTCTCAAAGTTTGAAAGTTAAAAAAAGCAATGTGTATTTTGTTTATATATTTCATCATATTGAATAATAACTTTAGTGCACCAGAGGAACAACTTTATAAGAACACTTTATATCCCACCATGCATTGTCTGTGTTGACTTTCATTGAATTGTATAGACAGAAACTTCCTCTTCCTGCCATTCCAGTTCAACTTTTGAATACAAAGGGAGTAAATTATAAAGCTCTAAATCTTACAAAACCATGAGACCAGTTAAATATAAGCAAGCAAACTTAGGCTGGTTTAATCTGTATTTTGTTTCACCAGCAGGCCTCCTAACAGATATATGGACACTGTGGGAGGAAGATGAAAAAAAAAGTGTGAGAGACTCAACCTGAAGATCAGCACAAATCAAAAGGTAGAAAATAGTGCTGTTAATTCGATTAATCGCATCTAACATGCAATTATGAATATATGTATGAATTTTGTATGTATGTATATATATATATATATATATATATATATATATATATATATATATATATATATATATATATATACACACACAAACTTTTATGTTAGATGCAATTAATTGCGATTAATCGATTTGACAGTACTATTAGAAAAGCTATATCCGAAAGTTTCGTAGCCAAGTCAATGGTGCAATAGCAGCAATTCCTATTGAGAAAGGGGATAAACATAAATGAGGGAGAGTTAAGGACAGGCCGAGCGATATCCAGTATATGCCAACATGACGCAGGCTACAATAAATCTACTTACCCTGTGTGCCGCTTAGCTAACAGTTACAGGTCTGTTGAGAGACATACAGTTGCCAAAGTACATTAAAAGCACAAGATTATATAGAAATCGTTAAACAGGTATATTGGTGCTTCGTTTAACCAACAGTGATGTACTCTAAACAGACTAACCATCTGCTACTGTATGCTTAAGAGACTAACAGTCTCTGTAGGAGTGCTACAAACAATGCTGGGTTTTAATGTGGTGCATTTGCAAGTGTTAATGTGATGCATTTGCAGAATCTTGATATTTTTAACACATCTTATACCACCATGGATTTCTATATTAGTCAATTCTTGTTTATGCTAGTAAGTGCTAGTGTTGATCTAGCACACAGGGGTGTCCTAACTCGGTCTTGGAGGGCCACCGTCCTGCAGAGTTCAGCTCCAACTTGCCTCGACACTGCCTGGAAGTTTCTAGTATGCCTAGTAAGACCTTGTTGATTAGCTGGTTCAGGTGTGTTTAATGGTGTTGGAGCTAAACTCTGCAGGACAATGACCCTCCAGGACTGAGCTTGGACACTCCTGGTCTAGCATGATTTTTACCTGCAAAAATGTCCTAAATGCATTGTAGTGCTTTCTGAATACCATGCTGTCTGTTAGTTTTGTTAAAACCACACAACAGGAAGAGATAATCTATGGGCCAACAAGAGATCAGGGTCAAATTGTGATTTGTGTGTGGTTTTTTTATTGCTAACAAACATCACTGAGCCGATGTATGTTTTAAAATCACCATTTAATGAGTCATTCATGTTTGCAAATACATGATGCATTGCGATATCGACACTCAGAATTTCACGTCTGAATTCACATACACGTTTAATTTAGAAGATAAGACACACATACACAGGGACATTCACACTTGTGTGGGCATCCAACCGTAATGACTCAGTATGAAAATTTACACCAACGCTTGTTGAGAATTTGCTGCACTAATGCTCGGCCGGGTTTTCTTTCGACTCATAAAAGACAACAGTACTCTTCACAGCATTAGAGTAAGGTCCTAACCAAGACCTTTTCA
Source organism: Vimba vimba (assembly GCA_022828995.1). NCBI lineage: Eukaryota > Metazoa > Chordata > Actinopteri > Cypriniformes > Leuciscidae > Vimba > Vimba vimba. The sequence continues at coordinate 28,542,322 of CM040837.1, read as the reverse complement.
TAAACATCACCAATGTACAAAAATAGAAGAATCAGTAGAAAAATAAGAGATATGATGATTATGTGAGGGAGCGTATGAGAGGAAAGTGTCCATCTCTGTATGATCAGGCGAATTATATATATCCATAAGTGCAAGCGACAAACTTAGGCCCTGTCCCAACTTGCAATCCTGCAGACTCGTGACAGCCATTGCATGCATGTAACCGCATGGTGTCCTATTTTTGGATTCTGAAGGTTGCTCATGAGTGCACCCATTTTGGCAAGCCCACACCTTTGGACTACTACCATACAGTCTATGCAGCATTGCATCACCAAAATGTAGACTGAGGAGGACCACAAGGGCTTAGGGGAGCATTTGGGACAAGGCTTTAACAGTATGCATCTGAGCTTTTTGATTCAGACTTTATGGAATAATTCAAATGGGGTTCCAACAGCATGTAGATGCTCTTACGTCAAGTATTGTTGCTTCACAATCTTGAGGAACATTAAGAATATCTTTGGTAATTGTGCTTCTGCTTCTCACTGCTGTATCTCTGCTGGTCTTAATCCCCCAGGTTATGCAGGTCAGATGTGTCAAAGGTATAATCTCTGGATTTGGTGGCTGTGTGATAATTAGGCCTGCTGAAAGACGCCAGGTAACCTGGATGTAACAACAACAATTTGGTCTTAAACAACTTTCATTAATTCTCTTCCTGTTCAGCCTCGAACTGTTTTACCTCTCTGCCTTAGATGTAATGGCATTGCCCTGGACATTTTAATCTGAGCTAAGCCAGCGCTGAGCCAACAGTATATTGAGGTCAGTTTAGATGAGACAAGAAGCTGTGAAAAACTCATACGTACATGCCTCGGGTGGAAATATGCAACACTTTCATATAGGCCCCCTAATTCTCACTATTGTGGTGCCAAATGAATACATTATAAGAATTAGGTGATGCAACTATTGGTTGGAAATTCATGATCAAGTGGCTTTCAAAATTCATAACCCATTTACTACTGTACACTACCCACAGTTATATGTGACTCCAAAAAGATGTACTTTAGAGTCATTAACAGAGTGACTTTCATTTTTCAGTTTAAGGCACTTAGTTGATAATCTGTTTTGGGTATCTGGTATCTACGAGAATATCCTTGGCTTGAGAAAAGTGTCCATTGATTTCAGTTCGTTATTTCTGATAGCATGAGTAATGAGCATTAAAAAAACAAACGAAAAAAACACTTCCCTTGCTAATCTTTCCGCCCTTTCAACGCAATATGCAGGATCTCTTCGATTCTTCAAGTATGTCTATCATACATACGTACACACAAAAAAAAAGACAGTCCCTTTTGTGTCTGTGCAACTCAGATGCTCTTCATAATGTGTCCATGGTGTTTCCTCTCAGCCAGTGTTGTGCTTCTTTAGGCCTGGCACTTAGCCATGGAAAGCCTAGGTAGAGCATGCTGCCAAATGGGAACAAATCCAAGTTACCTCACTGTTCTTCTCTTTTTCCCATCAGGCGTGCTCGTAGCTTCCCCTTGCAGCGAGCTAGCAACCGCCAATTGGGAAAGTCTTGGGTTTTCCTTACATTGTTGAGCACACAAATACAAACTTCTCAACTTGTCATTGGGCGGGTGCTCTAACTGGACATGTTGGACCAGATGTGAGTTAACACATTTTGGTCAGTTGCAGGGCAACCATGGCGAGAATGTGTGAGTGGGTTGGCAGGTGTAGACTGGCTGCACCTGAGCAATGTAGTAATTGCTAAAGTTGCCGTCCGCAATGTACGGCGCAGGCTGGTAAAAGCAAGTGACGTTAGCCACATTGGGAATTACATTCTGCTCTGCCAACACGCGTACTGCCAACATGGTGATAAGGCTCAGAGTCTGTCGCCTTTCATGTCCCATCAAGCATACTGTACTTTCATTGACGACACTGTGTAGGGTGGTCAGGTACTCATACTTCCGGTCCTCTAGTCCCACAAAGTGATTCTGCAGATAGGACTCGAGCTTGCGCCTTTGTTCTGCCACATCCGAGAAGTCGATGAAGAACCGGGAGCACATGTAGCGTTCGAGGAGCTTCATCTCGGCTTCCGAAGCGGCACGGAAACCTCGCACCAACAGGTGGCAGTACTTCAGCAAGCCGCCGCCCCGGATCTCTTCTGGATTTCGTGTGCAAATCAGTTTCCGTTGCAGGTGGTCCAAGGCTACGCTGAAGTCTCCGTAAACGCTCTCTCCCACAATGGAGGGATGGAACGTCTCAGCCATGGGGTTCTCTGAGCACTCGTAGAAGAGGAGGAGAGAGTCCAGGCGGATCTGAAAAGAGTCGACACTGAATTCAAACTGTCGCCGCAGGGAATCCACGAACTTCAATTCGACGTTCTTCCCGCTGTTGTTGGAGAGGGAGATTAGACTCCAACGGTCTGAATCATTACACACTTTCACCATCTTCTGCACATAAGCCTCCTGAGGAAAGAGAAAGAATGGTTGGGATGAGGACAGTGTTCTCTTGAAATAGTCCAATATATAATGTTCAATGAAAAATGTATGTATGTTGAAAGATGGAGATGTGGGTGTTAAAGCAGACAAATAAATAATTATTTAAATCATTGCTAAGTTCTCTGCATTATTGAAATGTGTGCAAGAAAAGTTAAATATGTCTACAATAAGCATTTTGTCAATAGTAGAAGACTGCAGATGCATAATTTTGACATTGTAAAGTCACTTTGCATATCCAGTAAAGGCATTACATGGCATTGCTATAGCTATAAATTGTATCAGCCTAATTTGCATACATGAAAACGCTGTGTGCTTTTGCATACGGTAGAGAGAGGTGAAAGCGGATCCATCGTAAATTGGTTTAGAGAAATCCTCTTTGTAGTAGAAACCAACGTTTTTACAACCAGTGACCTTATCTTATTGCAGCTTAAATCTAATAGACACTAGAGGCATGTCTAGTCCAGTCAGTGTCAAATTATAACATGTCATGCACTTCCCCTTTACTTAACACATGAAACATGGAATTATGTCATTGTATTTAGCTGAATCTTGCTTATCCAAAGTGACAGTAGCTACACTTAGAATAAGGGCAGTCCTGATGGGATAGAGGTTAAGTGCCTTGCTCAAGGGTGCAGTGGCAATGATGAATCGATAAACCCCTGCAAGGTTTCAATTACTAGCTTGGATTTTTAGCTACCTTGCTTTAAAAAACAAACATATTAAGCCATTCTAAGCAGTTTTCTTTATCTGGTTTAGCTGGTCTCCCAAAAAAAAAAACAGTTTGGGCTGTTTTAAGCTAAGCAGGACACTGGTTTACAATACAAATGAAGACAAATGAAAGTAACTAACAAATAATACGCTCACTAAATGTTTACCTTTAATGTCACTGGAGTAATTTTCTCTTTATTCACTCCTTCAGGCAGAAAATCCAGGAGGGAGTCGAGAACGATATCCTTGACGGTCTGAAACGCCACTTCTCCTTTCAGATCCGCGCAAAATATGAGATCCAGATCCTTGTAGCCCAAACCGCTGTCCTCGTGGAGAACGTGACTGGCCGCGGAACCGTTCAACCGGACCTCCCGGACGTGGATCTTGCGCTCTTCCATGCGGCACCGCACCACTTTGACAATATCCCGAGGTTTCATCTCCAAAGTGGGGAAGTTCCATTTGCCGTGAATAGGAATGGATTCGGTCAGGATGACATCCAGACGTTTCACCTGCTCCCAGTTCAGCACGCTCAAGTTACTCAGATTCTCTTCCATGGCGAGTGAGATCGGTTTGTTATAGAGTCCTAGAATCAGGTCTGTAATTTTATATCGCTTTAGCCATGCCCAACGAAACGATAAGCGGTTGTAAGGAAAATGCTATAATGTTATGAATTTATTCTAGAGAAGAGTCAGTCAGGTGAGAGTTTATATGCACGTCTATGCATTAGTTTTGCATGCAGCGCACCGCTGCTGCGCTTCACCACTGTGCGTAAAAGCTCGCCAGATGTCCCGTTTGCGCACAGCGCTGAAGTTCGTGGCGACGGCGGAGGACGCGGGTTCTCACGGCTCTCGGGGAGCCGTGAGAATCAGAATGATTGCTGCATGATTGCGATGAGTTTTCAGGTCGGACAAAGAAAAAAGGGCACGCCTTTCCAAGAAAACGAGTATCAAGTGGCAAAAGACTCTGTCCCTCTCCTCTTTTAAAGTGAAACCTGGACGCTTTGAGCTTTACATGTTGTTTTATTCTGTGAAAAATAAGCGTATAAATAAATAAATCAATAAGTTGCAAGCCCGATTAATGCATAAATTGCGCACTGAATGAATATAGATGCGCATAATCAATAATATGTGTTGAACGGATTACATACCTGTATGATCACATTGTCAGCTGTTCTGTCAAACTGCTGGCTTCTCATGTCATCTCGGTTGCACAGTGAGGATGCATAGAGATTAACCCGTAAACTAAAGCAGGAGTGACGGTGAATTTGAGTGACAGCTGCGCAAACCAATCCAGACACACGCTTCTCGCCTACAGTAATATTATACACAGTTATACCCCTTTACGACTTGTTAAAGCAATACAGGGATATTTATAATAAAGTATAACTTAATAATTTTTGCTGAACTTTTTTATTTTTATTTAGGCTATTTATCAATTCTGTTTCTGTAGCCCCAAGAATCGACTTGGTATACCTATCTCAGAAAATTATTTTTAGAATTTCTAAAAGACATTAGTGTAAAGGAATACAGCCTATAATAAATGAACCAATTAAAACTGACTAGCAAAAAAACATCCCTTCTGCCTTTATAAATAGCTGGGAATGTCAATGCTGCCCTCTAGAGAAAGTCATCAGATCTTAAACTTGAGATGCACCTTTATGCAGGTGAGTAAATGGAACTATAATTTAGGGACAAATTTGCAGAAAAATGTGCCTATATTGTATCGGACAAAGGGGCGTCTTCATAAGGAAATGGTTCTTTAAGACTCTAATGTCTTTATTGGCTTTTAAAAGTGCAGCATGTTTTATTTTAGGGTTCGGGGGGTGGGGGGGGGGGGGTGTTAGGTTTAGTCTGTAGTCATTATAATTAGCTTAATTTAAGGGCAAATGAAGTCTAAGGGAAGTCAAGTCCCTGTTTAGATGGCTATGCAAACGGAAAGGGAGGGAGACGGTGTGTGTGTGTGTGTGTGTGTGTGTGTGTGTGTGTGTGTGTGTGTGTGTGTGTGTGTGTCATGTAAGATAGAAAGAGACTAGCTGGTAACTGTGTGTATACGTGTATAAATGTCAGGCTGTCACCCAGATTCTATCAGGGGGAGCGGACCTGCGTCACAGCGGTAACAGCCAATAAAGCAGGATTATTCTAGATTACCCCCTACACCCTGACTCTTTGGCGCACTTCTGTGTGTGTGTGTGTGTGTGTGTGTGTGTGTGTGTGTGTGTGTGTGTGTGTGTGAGAGGAAGGAAGAGAAGGCAAAACTTGTGTTTAGTGCTTGAATCCGAAACAGTATGAATTTACCTGCACAATGCATGAAAAAAACTTTTTTAATTTTTATTTTGTTGTTTTAATACAGCAAAAGAACGTCAAGAACATGTTGCAGTCATTAAATCTCAAAATCTAATTTTACACGTCTGTAAAGCTGCTTTGAAAGGATAAATATGATATTATGTAGGCTATATATAATATATAATATACTGTATTTATGTATATATTCATTTATTCGTTATTTTTTACATTATTACTTAATTAAATAAATTTTAAAATAAATACTATATTTAAAGACACTTTATACTATAGTATAAAGACAATACTATAAATAAATATATTTTATACAATGATAGAAATAGTAACAAAATAATAATAAAATGCAATGCAAAAGTCTTTTAATATACTTGAAATCAAAGGAAATCGAATATTTTGCTCGATGAAAATGAAGACTGTTGTGATATGTAGGCTATTTATTGATTTATTTTTACATTTGTGCACTTTAACATTACCACCTTTTTAAATTGAACATTTATATACATTGATAGAAATAATTATAAACATTAATTGCTATGAAATGCAATGCAAAAAGACTAGTCCTTAGAATGCTTCGTTTTCTTAATGCTTTTTATTTTCGGATGATATGTGACCTGGATCTGATTCCTGGGGAGGAGTTGCATTCAAAGGGTCAGTAAGCGGTCAGGCATTTCCGGTCTCTCTCTCTCTCACTCTCTCTCTCTCTCTCTCGTTTATTTGCCCGGATGCTTTCTCTTTAGCTCAGGCTAAAGTATATGTTGTTACGTGTGAACATACTACATTAGGCTACATTCCTGAGGTAGACATTGTCGAGGTAAAACAGATTGGCACCTGACCTGACCCCTGCAATGAGATCAGAAGAGGCTTTATCCAATCCAGCACCCCAACTGAGACAGTTACACACTTTCTCTCGCTGTCTCTGCTAAACCCCTGTGAGTCGGGAGAAGGCTTAGTAAAGCCTCAAACTGACGGTATCATTATATCCATAAACCATACGTTTTTATTTGCATATTTGCGGTGTCAGTGTCATTGATTAGATGAAAGCAGCAACTCTCTAGCATTGTGCGTCGTATTATATATTGCCCTGTACTTTCACGACTCTTCGGACTTTTCGCTGCCGTTAGACGCTCAGGGTTTCGTTCCAGTCCTAAACTGTCATGCCCTTCACTCGCTAACTTTCCTCCGTCTCGTTCACTCGGATGTAGACCTACGTCATTGCTTACGTTGCATGAGTGCCCACTACTGGCGGAACCTTTGCAATGGGGTTGCAATCGTAGTTGTAACTCTATATTTACAGTAGGCATAATTGTCATTGCGTATGTGTATGCAGCATGAGTCAAATACAATCTTCTGTTCGTGAACAGTTGTATTTCATTCATTAATCTGGCTATGCATCCGTGCATTTAATTGCCATTGGCTCGTGTGATAGTAATATGGATCTTAGTAGTATTTTAAGTGATAATTGATTCTATAAACAACTATAAAAGATAAATTTCGGCTTTCTCCGGCTCCCTGCACTGGGTGTAATGCGAAACCGGAAGTGTCTAAGCACACACTCGCTCATCCGAAATCCAAAATGGCGGCCACGTGCAACTAGCCTATAGAGAGCCTAAGTCCCTCCCCTTCCGGTCGACCACCATGGGACCTTATTTCGGAAAAATATTGTATGGTAGTCAATGGCGAGAGACAACAAATATTTTGATCTCGTTTGAATTGTGCCCTTATTTACACATATGATGTTTGTCAATTTAAAAGATACATTTTAAAGTCAAGAAAGTCGCAGTTTGATGTAAAACTGCTGAGGTATAAGACTGTGAAAATACGTAATTAGAAAGACTACAAACCCAGAAGGCGCACATGCGACGTCACACCTTTTCTCTCAATGAATGAAGCTAACTTTACTGAAGCTAACGTCTGTCGTTTTTTCTATAGTCTTACCTTATAATCGTAACGTTACGCCGTCATGCCCGAGTGTTTTGAGCCAGAATACACACATACGAGCAACGGATCTTGTGACGTACATAGTGCGAGACGAGAGATGTAGTTCATTGAGCGATTTTCACATAAAACTAAACGTTACTCTTCTGTTTTATGACAAACTGCGACTTTCTTGACTTTAATAATTACCTTTTAAATTGACAAACATCATATGTGTAGTTCAGGGCACAGTTCAGACGGAATAAAAATATAAGTTATCTCTCGCCATTGACTTCCATACATATTTTTTCCGAAGTAAGGTCCCATGAGCCGGAAGCGGAGGGGCGGGACTTATGCTCTCTATTCGAATTGGAATGACCTAAGCCCTTGATCACTTGGAATCAGCTATGGAGTTGATTTATTATTTAATTTTTTTTATTCCTTTAAGAATTTGTTTAATGCAGCATCCAGATGTATATAGGTGTGTTTGGGTTGTTTAAAAAAAAAAAAAAAAAAATAATAATAATAATAATAAAATTATATATATATATATATATATATAGGCTATATATATAGGCTATATATATATATATATATATATATATATATATATATATATATATAGTACCAGTCAAAAGTTTGGAAACGTTACTATTTTTATTGTTTTTGAAAGAAGTCTCTTATGCTCATCAAGCCTGCAGTTAAAAAAATAAAAAAATAAAAAAAACAGTAATATTATGAAATATTATTACAATTTAAAATAATGGTTCTCTTTTTTATATATATTTTAAAATGTAATTTATTTTTGTGATGCAAAGCTGAATTTTCATCAGCAAGTACTCCAGTCTTTGGTGTGTTATGATCCTTCAGAAATCATTCTAATATGCTGATTTTTTTTTTTTTTACTGCAGGCTTGATGAGCATAAGAGACTTCTTTCAAAAACATTAAAAATAGTAACGTTTCCAAATTTTTGACTGGTACTGTATATATATATATAATTAATATATCAAAGAGTTGTTTGTTGTGGTGGTGATTAGACGAGATCTGCGGTGACGTCACAATCGTACTGCATTGTGGGACATACAGGTGCCTGAAATGTACATATGAAGTACACTCGCTCCCTCGGGTCAAAATCGATGGAACGAGGGTCTGTCCATATAAACTTCTCTCGTCCACTTCACGACGCACTTCAAAATGGCAGCAAGGATTCACCCGAGAGGAAGTGCTTAGGGAAGTTTCTATTTTCTTCTTTTTTTATTGCAAAAAAGGGTACAAATCACAGTTGACTAACCAAAATATACTTAACAACATACAAAATTATAGTACATAAACAGAATACAATACAATATTGCCAGGGGAAGCTTATGGGCCATTACAAAGAGAAAGAGGACCAAATGTTGACAGTTTTAACTGCCTTTTTGTTGTTGGAGCCAGAAATCAGATTAATATAAAGTACAACTTCATGGAGAAGTGCTTTTTAGTGCTGAATTTACACTTATGGATGTGAAATTTTGCCAAAAGAATTAATACATTTATAATGAAGTACATCTTTTCTTTACTTTGACTTCTATTAAAGTAAAATACAACATTCATCCACAATAAGGTAAAGTCTTTATAAATATGGTCAATGATGAATCTGCTGAAGTTTTGCCAAAATGTTCTGGTGTGTGAGCAAAACCAAAAGGGGTGCAAAACAGTTTCTGGGTGGTCTTCACAAAAAGAACAGTTTGTATTGATGTCTCTTTTAAATTTAACCTTGTAATGATTAGCAGGGTAATATCTGTGAATTATTCTGAACAACACTTCTTTGAGGAATCATCCAAACCTTTTTCCAGTCAATGTCATTTACAAATCGGTTCCAATAAAAAGTAACATTTGGAATAGAAACAATTTCTTTCTGAAATAATGCACGAATGTTCTTATTATTTTGAGGAAGTTGGGAAAAACAGATTTTTCCAACTGGTGTTCAGCCACATTGGCGAGGGAGACAGAAGTAAGTGGAAGTCTGCCAGTATACCTAAAAAGCATGATTGTGCCTGATGGAATGGCGTCAAATACAATTGCAAATTCTCTTGGCGTAACTGGAATGTTATATGTTGATAAAAACTCTCTATAGGAGAAAAGTCGCCCCTCTCCATTAAATGGCTGGTCCACCAGCAGAATCTGAATAAGTACCCAATTCTCAAAAAAGAGTGACTTGTTCTTATATAAAATATCTCTGTTATTCCAAATTAGATGCCTGTGAGGTGAGAAGTTATGCTTATAAATTAGAGACCAAGCTAAAAGGACCTGCTTGTGAAAAGTGGACAGTTTTACAGGGAGATTGTCCACATTGTAGTTACAGTTCAAAATAAAGCCCAGACCACCAAAGCGAGAGAATATATAGTGGGGAATAAAATTCCAAATCGAGACAGGGTTTTTAAGAAAATGCTTAGCCCAATTAATCTTAAAGGTATTATTTAGGGTATTGAAGTCCAAAAAGTTGAGCCCACCAGATTCATAATTATTCATAACAACACTTTTTTTTAATATAATGGGTACGATTTTTCCAGATGTCAAAGTCAAAAAGCATTCTATCAATGTCTTTACAGATTTTACTGTCCATGTGTAAAGAGAGAGCTGCGTATGTAAGCCGGGATATCCCTTCAGCCTTGGTAAGCAACACTCTGCCTTTTAGAGATAAGTCCCTTTGCAACCACTGGTTCAATTTTGTTTTTTTAATTTGTTTTTTAATGATTGGAGAGAAATTTAATTTCTGATCTTTAGAGATAATAATACCTAAGGACGTAACTTCTTCCTTGATCGGAATGTTGCAAATAGTTTGTATATTACAATCTTTTAAAGGCAACAGTTCACATTTATTAATATCTAGGTATAGACCAGAGGCCTCTGAAAACTGGTTAATTACTTGAATGGCGACAGGTATCTGGCTAGCATTTTTTTAAAAGATTGTGGTGTCGTCAGCAAGCTGACCGATGATGATATCCCTATACCCGCAATAGAAATTCCTTGTATGGCACTGTTACCAACATGAGTTGTGAGAATTTGTGTACAAAGTAAAAACAGATAAGGGGAAACTGGGCATCCCTGACGAATGCCCCGTTCCAGATTAAATCTAGGGGAAGTTCCATTTTTCAGTTTGATAGAGCTATTGCCAGTAACATATAAGGTTTTAATTGCTTTGCAGAAATAATGCCCCAAAAAAAAAACAATTGGTGGGGAAGTTCCCATCCACCTTATTTTGCAACGCGGAAGTAAATACGATGACGTACTTCCTTCTAATGTGTTAGACTTCTGTTTCGCTAGCCGGTAGGTAAGAAGCCATGTTGTGGGAGCACGCACAAAACACTATTAAACACTGTGCATGGTTGATGTTTATCACACCCATGGTGTATAACACAGTGAAGAAGTGTGGTCTAGACGGGTCTTCGATGCGCGTCTCAGCAGCTCGTTTAACAAATTGACATCTCTGCATATGCTGTAAATTTGGGTTGCTTTTGACGTTCATATGGAAACGCAATGTGCGTTATGAAATAACATATAAATAGGCTATATAAATAAAATAGCAAAGACACATTTTTTTTTTATTCTTTGTTATTAACAATATGAGAATCAATGAATTATGAATAATTTTCTGCCATTGTAAGAATGAACATGTAATCATGTAATCAATAAGAAGTAGCCTAACTGTAGTCTGATTACCAGTATTTTAAAACGTAATATAATTATGAAGTAGGCCTACTTCATTTTTGGAATCTGATTATGTAATCCAGAGATTACATGTAATCAGTTACCCGTTTCCATCACCCTGTTTTTATGCACATTTTGAAGTATCGCATCAGTGATGGAAACGGCAAATTTCAGAAAAAATATCCCTTAATTCGCAAAAAAGGTTTTTACACACGCTTGAGGTGGTTTTTGACTTGTGCGAAAAAATGCGAACAACGGGAGATGGAAACGCATTTGCTGAATAAACGTAGCGAACATTAAACCCACGCGACTAATCAAGTTTTTTTTACAGTTGGTTAGTACCACCATCATCCGCTCGAACAACTTGATGGAAACGCATCTAATTCGCATTTGTTTTTTTAGTTAGTTATTTTTTTTTATTTATTTTTTTTGCGGACTTTGAAAAGATAATAGGTCACTAAATGTTACGGTTGCCGAGAAGGGTCACAACACATACAAACGCCACAACAACTACATATTCAGAAAACAACTTCGTCGATTTCACATCACGTACGCTGCAAATATTCACAGCACGAGCAAATAGGGAAACGAACTGCAAACTGCAAAGACACAACGGAAATGTTTCCAGGGGGGCCATAATCAGTGACGGACCCGCATCCATCCGGTTTGTCTTAATATGTTGAAAACACACAAAACCACTTCGGTATCAGAGCACATCGACAAGTCTGTCATAATAAAAGAGAAACACTTACCTCTTGTAGCCATAGACAACAAAAGCGCACATTCAGATTCATTCAGCGCGAAGACAACTGGATGGATGCAGGTCCGTCACTGATTATGGCCCCCCTGGAAACATTTCCGTTGTGTCTTTGCAGTTTGCAGTTCGTTTCCCTATTTACGTGATGTGAAATCGACGAAGTTGTTTTCTGAATATGTAGTTGTTGTGGCGTTTGTAGCCTATGTGTTTTCTGAATTTGCAGGTGTTTTCTGAATATGTAGTTGTTGTGGCGTTTGTATGTGTTGTGACCCTTCTCGGCCACCGTATGTTTTAATTGAAATAGCAACATCACCTTCATGACTGGTAATAATAAGAAAAATAAATAAATAATTGGAAAAAAAGGCACAAAACCTCACATTGATACGTAGTTGCTAAGATGTTTTGAACGTTTTTTAATGTGTTGCTGTGTGGTTGCAAGGGTATTTGCAAAGTTGTCGCTTACATGCACAAAGAAGCCGAAACACCTGCCTTGCAAGAAAAACATATCAAATCCTAAGAGAGTTGTATGCTTGCTTTTTCACTATTAATAAGATACAAAATTTACAACATGCATTTTTTTATTGATGCCACACCAAGTAAGTGCAATATTATTTTACACTTGTTTTCATTTTATCTGTCTCAGTCTGTTTGACATCCTTCAGAGATCTCGATAGCTTGTTTTGTTTGTTTTTGAAACTAACCTCATTTGGTTTGTGGTTAGTTGTAGCTTGGAGTGTACTTGTTCTGTCTCTGTGTGAAGTATGTGTCAAATGTGGTAAAATAAAAAGAGGTGTTGCAATATAGCACAAAATGGATGTTTAATTTCTAACATCGTTTTTTTTTTTTTGTCATAAAACAGACATAAAGCAAAGAGTTTAACCATGTTTTTGATTTTTTTTTTTAAATGACAGTTATTCAGTATGATTCATAACGAGACCTGCCATTAGCTGTTGTTGTTTTTTATAGGCATTGGACCAGCAGCTGCTTTGACCCATTTGACCTTCGTCCTGCATGGGGAAGTGTGTCTTCCTCTTACTAAGTTTGATTTTTTTTGTTTTTCTTCCAAGGAGTTGTTTCAAAAGAAGTCTTAAGCAACCAGCCAAGAAAAACATATATATAAACTTGAGGTTTTTAATTGCTTCAAATTTTAGGATGTACTTTGTTCAACATACAGTAAAATACAGTAAAGCTATTTCTTTGTTGATATGAGTCTTAAAATTTTATACATGCAATGAGTGTGATTTGCCGAATATTTAATGTAGTTAATTAATGTTTTACCTTGTGTAATGTTGTTCATGTATTTTAAGGATGAATGAATGTCACACAACCTGCCATGTCAGTGTCTCTTTAAATTTAGTGAGCTTCTAGCAACCCGAATTACTGTGGTTTTTAAAAGTTGCTAAGCCTATTTTCTTTATCATATACCAATGCATGACTAAATGGTTAGTTGCAATGTATTAGTTGCATTTAGCATTTTTGTTTTCCCCCTGCTGTCGGTAACATCAGAACACACCTGGAACCTGTGTTTAGATATGACCCAGTTAACCAGTCAGGAATCATTCTTCTTAATATAAAGTCATTATCGTAACTTTTTATAAGCAGTTTGCCTCATTACGATCAGGTGATTTTAATGTTGATATTCTAGAATTTGGTTGCAAATTAGAACACTATTCTTTTGGATTATGAGCAGTCACAGGTGAAGTGAATACATTTAGATAGTAAAACATTAGATAAGCAAACAAACAGTTCTTGTAATCAACATGTTGGATGCAGGAGAAATGGGCCTGAATAAAGAGCGACTTTGACAAGGGCCAAATTGTTACAGTATGTCAAGGCGACTGGGTCAGACCAATCCGAGTGCCTATATGACCCCTGTCCACCGTCGAAAGCGCTTCAGTCGGCACGCGAGCATCAGAACTGGACCTTGAAGCAGTGAAAGAAGTTTGCCTGGTCCAATGAGTCCCATTTTCTTTTACATCACGTGGACAGCCGTGTGTGTATGTGTGTGCGCTGTGTTAAAGTGATGCACCAGGATCACTGTGGGAGGCGAGCCGGTGGAGGGAGTGTGATGCTCTGGACAATGTTCTGCTGGGAAACACTGGGTCCGGATCCCACCGACCTAAACATTGTTGCAGACCAGACATCCCTTCATGGCAATGTATGTGTGTGTGTGTGGGTGTGTTGATGTATGTATACATAGGTTTATATATATAAGATCATAACCCTACAGTCAGTATTAGAACAAGTGTTAGTCAACACTATTCTTTGGAAAATATAATACTGTTCTAATTCTCTTGAGAGGAAGTGAAATGGCTGTGGCAGATCTGCTGAAATAGCATGTTCTCACCGGTTTCCTGGTGGTGTGTGGTTTCACAGCACACACTTACACATGTACATGCTTTGTATACTCATGCTTTCTCTCTCACACAAAACACACTGGGAACTCATTCCAGATGTGGTTTCTTTATAGAATAGTATATTTGTAGCCTGTTTGTTCATATATTTATTATTTTGGACATGTGCACTACATATATATATATATATTATATCTCACCATATAAAGCAGGCAAATACCTGCCCCCTATTGGAAAGATTTTTGTTGACTGCAAAGATGCAAACCTGAACAAAGCTCCCTTCAATAAGGCATGTCCAAATTGAATGATTGCATAACATTCTATGCTAGATGTCTTTATCTGGTCGATGCATGCATTTCAGAGGTTGGTTGAAAGGATAAAAATGTCATCTGAGGGAGCGGTTGTTTTTATAATAATAACAGTTTTTATAATAAATAAACACTGTGGTCCTTAAATTGGTAGTCAACAATGGGACAGCAGGTTTCAGAGACAGGCGTGATCTCAAGCAAGAAGGACTGATGGTTCAGATGCTCATTAAAGCCCTCTTTTGGCCACTGCTGATATTGCATCTAACCATACAGCACCTTTATGTTCTCTGAGAAACACAACTTATAAATTGTAGTATAAATATTTGCTTAGTTAATACATTGTACGAACATATACATTGTAGGAACAGATGTAGCCTATAAACCATCATATGCAACTAAAGTCACCTTTAGCTCTTTTTACAACGATAACATGAAAATAATACAACAAAGTTTGTTTCTAGAAGAAAATTGCGTCATCGTCCACCCTAAGCAAGGCAGATCAATAATATTGTTGAATATTAAATGTCCCCAACTAAGCTACCCAAAAGCCAAGGCAACTGGGGCAAGGAACCAAAACTCCATCAGGAGACAGAATGGGGGGAAAAAAAACTTGGGAGAACCCAGACTCCAGTTCTCCTCTGGCCAACGAGCGAACAGTGTATGATTATGATTATGATTATTGATGTCAGTAATTGAAAGAAAAGTAATACTGTGTGTGTGTGTGTGTGTGTGTGTGTGTGTGTGTGTGTGTGTGTGTGTGTGTGTGTGTGTGTGTGTGTGTGTGTGTGTGTGTGTGAGTGTGCGTGCGTGCGTGCGTGTGTGTGTGTGTGTGTGTGTGTGTGTGACAATTATTTGCACATTAACCTCACTTATTTTGTTAGATTTATGTTTAAAAGAAGAAAAATCAATTTTCCACTTTTCCTGTTTAAGGATGTTTAGGTATTTTTACTTGAAGAAGACAAACATACTTTTTAATTATTGTTAGTTGGTTGAGAGAAGCCAGCTTGTTGAAATCTAGACAGAGAGCCGCAAATTTGAAAAGTGTTCATTTGTTTACATAATTACATACATATATACATACATATACACACACACACACACACACACACACACACACACACACACACACACACACACACACACACACACACACACACACACACACACACACACACACACACTCACTTAAGATAGATAGATAGATAGATAGATAGATAGATAGATAGATAGATAGATAGATAGATAGATCTGTTTATACTGTATTTTTGATCAATTTATTGTGTCCTTGCTAATTTATTAATTTCTTTCTAAAGTATACTTACTGACTTCTAATGGTTTTGAACACACACACACACACACACACACACACACACACACACACACACACACACACACACACACACGTGTATAAATGATCATTTTCTTTACAAATATTTTAAAACAGGGAATTTGGTGTCGCTGTTTGAGAAGCTGAGACATTGAGTTCACTCAGAATTATGTATGAGATCCTGTTCTTACCTAATTGGTGCCATTAGTATCCCGACTGAATCATTTAAGAGATTCAGTGGCATTAAATCTGTAATCCTCCTTGCTGTCCAAACTGTAACAACATAATTTACTTTTCATGCTTCAAAGCACAAGAACTACCGAAGGAGGAGACACAAATGATCTTGCATGTCCAGTAAGTCTGCTTTCAGTATTGCTTGATAGTTCCCCCAAAGATGAAAATACTGTCATCATACTCTCATGTCATTCCAAATATCACTTAGTTTCTTCTGGGTGAACAAGTGTTGTATAGTTTTGCCCACTGAATATGCAAAATTAGGGCTTTTACACAAAGACCATGCAGGGTCAAGTTACATGGGAAAGTGAAAATCAGATGCGCATTCAGAAGCAAATGGAGATTTAAACATGCAGGATGATTGTGCTTAATAACTCTGAATTAATTGAGGCCAGACCAAAAATTCAGGGAAGGTTAGATTTATAATTCATACACAACACTTGCCTCTCAATTAATTGATAATTTACTCAAATTCATAAATTGATCATAAATTGCTATTTATGCAATAAAGAAATAGAGATTGGGCGAATCATTTGAGTGATGGCATGATCGCCAAACCCAGCATTAACACTGGGTGTTTTGCCCTGTTGTGCTCAGATTGCTTTCTTTGACGATTATGATGCAAATTACAGTTAAGTCCTTATGCTAATCCTTTATTTTTTGTGATTTATTTTTTGATGACAGTTATGAAACGCAGAAGGAAACCGTTTAAACCTGTGGTGTGTCTGTTTGTGTCTAAAGACTTGCAGAAAGGATCTGGGTGTGTAAATTGCTTCACTGAGACACTTTTGGTCTAACTGAATTTTTCCCAACATCAAAATTATTATAAAATTATATAGTTTTAGATGAAGCTAAGCAAGTCACACACCGTAAAGTACAAAACATTTACTAATGTATTTAATAGCGGTCTCATAACAGTCTTGAAAAGTTCTTATTTACTCCCTGTGAAATATAAAATTAGCACATGATTTCTCTTAAATTGTTAATTAATATTAACATTCAAAAAGGTCTTATAAGTAATTGCATATAAAGAAATTATGACATGAATTTCTGGAGGATTAGGGAAAAAGGTAATTTTCTTAATTACATTTTTCATCTAATATTTCAGGAAAAATGTCTAAGCATCCTTAATGTAATAATTCTTTGCACATTAACCTCACTTACTTTTGTTAGATTTATGCTTAAACGAAAAGAAGAAAAAGCAATTTTCTTGTTTAAGGATATTTAGGTATTTTTACTGGAAGACAAGACAAACATACTTTTTTTAATTATGTTTAGTTGGTTGAGAGAAGCCAGCTTGTTGAAATCTAGAGGGCCGTGAGTTTGATGAGTGTTCAATTTGTTTATAATTCTAATACTTTATACAGTATTTTATTACAGTGTAAAACAGAGAATGAGGTGTGTCAAAACTCCATCATAAATGTATAGGCTAATCCATGCATAAATGTGCTAATGTGTTAAATTAAAATTTAATTATGCTTCTACCAATTATAGCCTACTATCAGAGCAATTATAGCCTACTATCAGAGCAATTATACTAAACCGTAAATTTGCACATTCGTTTTTTCGAATTAACCTGTGTGATTCATCTCCAATCCTTCCCTCCCTCCCATGAGACAAGGAAACACTGTAGGCACTTCAGTTACTCATGTGAATGGGCTGGGAATGGAGATGTGAATATATATACCAGACTACAGCGGAGAGAAGTGTCACAGCGCAAGAAGCCGTGGTTCCAGACAGACTTACTTTACTTCAGTAATTTGAGTTCAATAAGAACTGTTACTCTCTTCAGATTCAACATCACTCCAGAGAACGAACCGGAAACATGTAAGTAATCAACTAAAAAATGAGCAAATATCCTATTCGGTGCATCTTTATATAGCTATGGTGAAAACTAAATATGTTTTCATTAGTATACTTGCAGCCAGACTAATTTAGCACTTCAAGTGTGTAATTGATTAGTTAAAGGGTTACTTCAGGATTTAGCATTAAGCTTTGTATTAGTAGAAAACCTGTAGTATTTTCGAATTACCATGCTTTCCCCCCTCATATCCCCCTGAGAGGAGAGATTTATGTATTTTTTGTCTGGAAAAAATCCTCCGATGACGCAAAAATCGTCATTTTGCGTCATCGGAGGATTTTCTGTCCAGAGGCTAAAGACTACAGGCAGTAGATGGCGTTGTTCCGCATGTTTACAACCCGCCCATAGAGGGTGGGATCTCACTCACAGAATGTACACAGTATCAGCCGTCTTTCTTTGGAAGCTAAGCTAGCATGCTCTTGTTCTGTGGAGAAAGCTGAATAATAGGAGAAAGCTGAGTAAGTAGGGGTTACCATCTTCCTTTTCCCGGACTTGTCCGGCGGGCGAGACTGTTAAAAATGTCCGGGATTCGGCTTTTGCGTTCTGCGGTCGCCATTCATTGTTTACATGCACACCTCTCGTTTCAATCTAACTGAATTAATTCCGATCGGTGAATCTGACTGTAGTGTTTACATGAACGCTAAACAAGTGATCGGTTGATGTGCGCTTTACCCTTGCTAAGAAAATTTCCGCTCCTCCGTGAGAGATGCGAGACCCGGCGCGTCTCAGTAATGACGCCACCAGCCTCGCGCCGTTCTCCCGCGGCCGTCAGCCTCGTCCTGCTCGCCACAGTAAACATGATGAATGGCGACTGTAGAACGCAAAAGCCGAATCCCGGACATTTTGGGTCTCTAAATCCCTGGCAAACTCATCACTTACTTAGGCTAGCCTTGTTGTTTTCAACTGTGCTCTCTAACCGGTAGGCGTGGCCTCCTAAGGCAGCGAAGCAAGTGCATTCTGGGAGTTGTTGTCTTTCATCCACATAAGCCAAAAATACATTTTCTGGCTTTTCTCAGTCTAGAAAGCTCCAAATTCAAAAATTTCTCCACATTTCTTCTACTTAAATGACCTATTTTAAATACACATTCATCTTCCCAGAGGTGAAGTATCCCTTTAACTTGAAGTGTGCTATTTTGAAACAACTCAGTTTCAAAGTATAGTATATTTTAGTTGTAATTAAATTGTAGTAAAGCATAACTTTAGGTATATTTAGTGTACTTTTGTGTGCTGAATTGGAACAACTTCAAGTATACTTAGTTAAAAATTGTTAGTAGCCTATATATTTGCAAAGTACTGTTGAAAAAGGGAATATATTTCAAATGCAATAAAGTATACTTTTTTTCACTATAGGGTTTTCTGTTGAAATTTAGAGATGGAGTCCTTGAAAGATGTTATAGGCCTACAGTACATGAATGTTTAACATCACTCTCCTTCTTCTTTTTCTGCACTTCTTCACAGCATGTCTTTCTATAGGTGGGGCCAGACCAACAACTTCTGCAACATCGGCCGTTTCCCAGCCGCAACACTAGGACAATACTGCGCGCCGGTGTACCAGAACCCTTGTGTGGACCCTTGGGTGAAGCCTTTGGTCACTCCTTGTGTGGACCCTTGCGTGAAGCCTTTGGTCCCTCCTTGCGTGGACCCTTGCGTGAAGCCTTTGGTCCCTCCTTGTGTGAAACCTGTGATCAAACCTTGCGTGGTTCCTCTTGTGAATCCTTGTGTCAACCCGTGCGCCAACCCTTGTGCGATCCCTTGCGACTACGTGAGACCTCGCTGTGACTATGACTGCAAGCAAGTCTTCCACAATGAGTGTGCTGATGAATGTGTGCGTACCTGTGAAGGTAAGACTTGTAGATCTGTTCTGTTTTTGTGAAACGTGTTTATTAACCCTTTGGTGCTGTTCGGTCATTTTTTAGCGAAAACGTTTACGTTGCGAAACTTGCCAAAGGTTTTGACAAATGCTGTGTGAACAAACAAAGAAGAAGAAAATGGACATTGTTCGAAAAGATCACACTTTGGATTGTTCGCAGTCAAAAATGAGCGCATTGGAATGGGAGACTAATTTCATCTAGTGGAAACGTTTGGTACTGCACCCAAACAAAATCTTACTGAAAGCAAATTTTTTGAGATATCAACCTCAAATTTGGAACACAGCTTGTTTAGATTTATGGCTTTGATTTTCCAACAGTTTTAGAGTAAAACGTGTTTTGGAAAATATATATTTCATATAGAAACTGAAAATGGTATTTTTGTCCATTTTTCATGACAAATATATTTTTTTAAACTTTTTCACGTTTTTTTTTTTTTTTTTTTTACTTCAGCAATAATCTGCCAAGTTTCGTCTTTAAAAAAGAGACCAAACTGAAGTCTGTGCTCTAAAGCATTAAAGATTTATGAGCGTTTAAATTGGAAATTTATTTGTCAGGTACATGCTCAAAAAGTGAATAAATGGATTATAAATACTGCATAAATACAATTTAGTTTCATAAAATCTCATAAAAATACAAAATATTAAATAAAAGAATACAAAAAGTTAATTAAAAAAAAAATCATTTATTTTTGACCAACACGCAAACAGTACCAGTACAGCTCCTGATTGATTTCTTCTGCTTGGTTTTCCTCAGATTTGGTTCTGCAGGTGCGTTGTGTTGACCTGATAAAATCCTGGAAGTGTCAGAATCGTCTGGAGCATCACACCAATTGTTATCGTAGTGATAACCTCATTGTCCGTAGAGGACAGTGTTTCCAGATGTGGGTTGAGCTGTCCCGGCCGTTCAATTCGAAATTTGACAAACTTCACCTGGAGCTGAGACTTGGTTGGTTAAGTCTTTTGGATCAGCTTGAGTTTTTTACTTTTAGTTAATGATAATAACCCTGGTTATTTCTTGCTGTTTGTATTTTACAGGTAATGCTCCATCAATATGCAATGGCACTCTGGTGATTGTTCCATTAGTGGACGAATTCAAAAAATCTCGCTGGGAGGCCAAGATTGTCGAATGTGTGCAAAACCGAGTCAAACTGTGTGTGTACTCCCTTCCGACTGCTTGTATTGGACGATACAGCCTCACCGTTGTGACTTGCGGCCCAAGAGGCAGAGCCACGTCATCATGCAACCCTTGCAATGACATTTACATGCTGTTCAACCCCTGGTGTAAAGGTATGTACAGTATGAAGAGGAAGAGAACTGCATTTCAGACTTTTGAACGCAATGTAAACTGTGCACTTCAGAAATTCCATGCAGAAGTCTTAATGTTAATAAATTTTTAATACAGGACTGTAGCTGTGAGAAATCTTGCAAACAAAAACATGCCACACTTATTAATTTGAAAGATATAAATATATTATAGAAACCTACTAGAAATGTTTTCAATACAGGCTGTATTTGTATATTTCTACAAATGTCTTTGTAAAGAATGGCACTGGATGTTAATCGAGCATCTACCCAATAGAAGGAACATTGATTATTATAATCGGTAAATGGTTGTAAAACTGAATCAAGAGAAAACAAATGAAACCATTATCGAAACTACAGTATATGAAGCTTCTCAGTTTAAATGTCAGCACTCTCTTTCTTTACTAGATGACTCTGTGTACCTGGATGAGGAGGCTCAGAGAGTTGAGTATGTGCTGAATGACACAGGCAGAATCTTCTATGGAACTAAATGTCAGATCGCATCCAGAACCTGGAACTTTGGCCAAGTAAGAGCCAAACTTTTCATTAATATATGTCAAAAGATGTTTGTATATACATATATGAATATATTTGATCTGAAGTGCTGGAATACAAGCATAGCATAAACCACAGAAATTGCACACTGCATGGAAAGCATCTTAACTTTTAATTTCTCTGATTCTTAGTTTGATGAAGGAATCCTGGCTGCGTGTTTGTTTGTGTTGGAGAAGAGTGGTGGACCTTGCTCAGGATGGGGCGACCCTGTTAACGTGGCCAGAGTGGTGTCTGCTATGGTAAGTCTTCATTTTCCTCATGATGCCTAACAAACCTCCTAATGGGCTCTATGCTTCATCTGAATGATGCAATCATGACTTGATGATGTTTAGAAAGAGAACAGATAATAATGTAGCACTCTTCACTCTTTCACAGATTAATGCCAACGATGACTGTGGTGTGTTGGTGGGTAACTGGTCAAACTGCTATGGAGACGGAACTTCTCCTACATCCTGGTGCGGAAGCAGTGCCATCCTGAAACAATACCACAAATGTGGAGGAGTACCTGTCAAATATGGACAGAGCTTGGCCTTTGCTGGAGTCACCAACACACGTAAGGGTTCAGGCAGAATGGACAAGGAGAAAATAAGGGTTGAGAAAGGGATTGAAGATGTAATGCACTTATTCTTTTTCTCTTTCTCGTAGTGTTGAGATGTTTGGGCATTCCCACTCGTCCGGTCACAAACTTCTGTTCTGCTCATGACACTGATGTGTCTATGACAGTAGATATTTATCTTGATGAGAACTGCTGTCTGATCGATAACCTGAACCGTGATTCAATCTGGTAAGATTCTGTACGATCCTCTTTCATTATGCAACATCAGCAACAGTGTCAGCTATAGTATCATTAAGCAGTATTATCTAAATTGATTTTTGATTCCATTGATTTGACATTTTCACTACATATTTACAAAAGTAGTTGATTATAAAGATACCAAGTAGGAATTGAGACTATATCTTTACAATGGCTTGCATACTGCAAAGCTGAATATGCAGTTTGGCGATAGCAGCTTTGATGAGCACCGCCTATTGGTGAGAAAATGTAAATGCACTGAAAATAAATTGAATATTTATATATCTAATTTTGATCACCTAAACTATGCAATGTTCTAGACAAAGCACAAAGTGATGAATTTGCATTTCAATCTTTTCTTGTGTCCTCTTGCATTGCATTGCATATTTCTCTCTCCTCTGCTTTGATGTGAATCCTTCTCCTTCTCTTCTTCTAGGAACTACCACGTGTGGAATGAGGCCTGGATGGCTCGTCCCGACCTGCCATGTGGTTTTGGAGGTTGGCAGGTGGTTGATTCCACTCCTCAGGAGACCAGCCAGGGCATCTTCCGCTGCGGCCCAACATCTGTTGCTGCGGTCCGCAGTGGACAGGTCTTCCTCAAATATGACACTCCCTTCGTTTTTGCTGAGGTACGAGCATGCCTTGTAATTGGAGCATTAAGCGCAGGGTTTTGATGCAATTATTTCAGAACATGTGAATCTCTTTGTAGCGTGCACACTATGTTATGGTAATATATTAAAGTGGTAGTGTTTTGCAGTAATATTCAGTAATATTATTGATTTGACTGCACTGACACTATCAGATGAGAACAAAACCTGAACTGAATTGAGCTAATGACTGCTTTACAGCAAAATTTGAATTTGCCTCATATTAGAAGTAAAATCATCATTGATTCTGTTATTTTCCTGTTTTATTACATTTTCTTGCTGTAGGTGAACAGTGACGTAGTCTTCTGGCAGAGAACTGCATGTGGAACCTTCGCTGTGGTCCACGTTGACAAGAACGCAGTGGGTCACTGCATCAGCACCAAGGCTGTCGGCTCAGACAAACGTGTGGATATCACACACCACTACAAACACCCAGAAGGTGAAAAGTCACACACATCACTTAAAGACTCTTTCACTCTGAATAGTTGTAATAGCTTCCCTCCCCACATCCTTCAGGTTCAGAGGAGGAGCGTTGTGCTGTGGAGACAGCCCTTCGTCACGGCTCCAGGAGATGCACATACAAACTTCCCTGCGCTGAGGATGTTGTCTGTGATGTCAGCATGAAGGGTGATGGACCATGTGTGGGCAAGGATGCAGTGATCTGCATCGCTCTGAAGAACAAATGCAGCTCACCTCGTAGCGTCACCCTTCAAAGCCATCTGTCGGCCACATACTACACCGGAGTCCAAAAATCCTTGGTCAAGAAGGACCAGACCTGCTTTGAGCTCAAGGCCAGTGAATGTAAGAAATGAAAGAGCTTAGCTAAAGTTGAGAATGTAAAAATCTGTTCATGTTCTTCACTGCTGAATGGATTTTTAGCATTATTGTATAACACAAAAAATATATATATAGTGCCTTGCACACCCGAATAAAGTGACTAGAAAAATATAAATCCCACAAACTACTCGAGTTTGCAAAAATCACAAAAATAATAAATATTTCAGTCAATAGTTGAATGTTTACATTTATTCATTTAGCTGAGGCATTGATGCAAAGACCTTAAATCTACAAGCAGCTCTACAGAAGGCAATAGTGTCTTTATTCAGTTGATTCAGTCGAAGATTCATCAATTGTGAAACTTAGAGACTAAAATCAAATCAAGTCTAATATGAATTGTTCTGATATGATGGGGATGAGGATTTTACTGTTACTTTCAACAGAAGCATTAGTATTCATCATTGTTTATCTCTTGTTCCTCTTTAGCCAAGGTTCTGGAGTGGGCCCTGCGATATGAGGATTACAAGACTCACCTTGTGGATCATTCAGCCATGATGCTCACTGTCGCTGGACGGGTCACTCAAACTAAGCAGATTGTGGCCAAACGCTTCAACTTCAGGATGTGCACACCAGATCTGGTTATTTCTGTGAGTTTGAATAACTTGAAATCTATACTTCACCTGCTGGACATGTGTGTTTGTTGATAAAACTATACATTTTATAACCCTGTCGAATGGCTAGAAGTAAAATCAAGAACTACTGATGATTATTAGCTGGGTGGAAAATGGAGTCTTTTGCATGACTGTCCTGTAATCTGTAGTGTGGTGTTAATTTGGATTGTGATTTTCAGCCTGGATGTGATTGTGTGGTGGGCAAAGAAGTGCCGATCCAAATCACTTTCCAGAACCCACTGCCCTGCGTGCTGAAGAACGCCATATTCCGTATCGAGGGACTGGGACTGAAGCACTGCAGATCCATTAACTATGGGTAGGAAATGAATCGTGTTAAACTATACAAAAGAATGGGACATTTAACATGCTACTATTCATTTTTATTGGTATATAAATAAATTCTTACTTTTTTGTCTGTTTATCAGTGACATTGCAAGCCATGCCACAGTGAACCTGACGGAGAAATTTATTCCCAAGTGTCATGGCCCTCACAAACTTCTGGCCTCCCTGGATTGTCCTCAACTCACTCAGGTTCATGGATGCTCTAACATCGTTGTCAAAGAAAAGTAAACAAGCACTCAAATAACTGGAGGACCAGAAAGCTTTTTGCATGCTTTTCACGTGGATTGATTTGCAGAGTTAAAAAAAATGGTATTTTAGTTATGTAATCTCCACTGAAAATGGTAAACCAAAGGGTGCATTTAATCTCGGGATCTTGCTTTAAAAGGGATGATTTATGGCTGACATAGTTTTTTTGTGGGTGTTATATTTTGGAATATGTGATGTAGTTTCACTTATTATAAGAAAGATTGCAAATATTCAATCATTCTAGTGATTTGCTTTCTTTTGTTATGTAGTCAACCTAAACAACTGACAATTTGTGGTTGTGTTCTATGATTTATTTTCTTCTTGTAGCTGCACTGATAATCTGTCCTCAATGTTGCATCAATAAAAGTCATTAACTTGCAGTAAACGTGTGTTTGTGATGAGTAATTATTAATCTGTAGATCAAATGATCATGATATTATACAACATGTAATGGCACTTATGGGTTATTGAAACAAGCAGCTAGTGTATGAGCGTTAGAACATTACAGTGTACACTCCTGAGCAAAATAAATAAATAATAATAATTGGGCCGAACCCAAAATGGCTCAACTTTAAGCTTTTAATTGTCTTAAATTATTGGGCAGGAAATTAGCAAAATGTAAGAAAATGCACCACTTAAAAAGCTATTGCGGTCTCAGAAAACCTTTCAAAGAATATGGTAAATTGTGTGTGGATTGATGAATCACAATGAAACACGAGTTGCATGGAGATCCTGCATGTCAAGTCACCTTCATTTACATAGTCCTTTTAACAATATGGACTGTTTCAAAGCAGCTTTACAGTGATAATAGGAAATTAAAGTAACAGAGATTGTTTTGGCTTTACAGCAGCTCTAGAATAAAGTTATTGTCCAGCTAAAGTTAGTTTTGATCGATTCACTTCCGTTGCAAAGATCATTAGTTATTAACTTAGGGGCCGCTAACACGACACCGTTCTAACAGACAACCCTTAACGCCCCTCCGGCCCGCTCATTCGCACAACAACAATATATATATACAGTGCTGGTCAGAATTATTTGCCCCCTTGGTAAATATGATCAAAGATGGCTGTAAAAAATAAATCTGCATTGTTAATCCTTTTGATCGTTTTTTTTTTTTTAAATCGCAAAAATCGAACCTTTTATTGAAGCAAAATAATTGGAAGAGGGGGGAAAATCACATTATGAAATAAATGTTTTTCTCCAAAACACATTGGGAACAATGATTTGCCCCCTTTTATTAAATACTTTTTACAACCTCCTTTTTCCAGGATAACAGCTCTGAGTCTTCTCCTATAATGCCTGATGAGTTTGGAGAACACCTGACAAGAGATCAGAGACCATTCCTCCATACAGAATCTCTCCAGTCAGATCCTTCAGATTCACAGATCCATGGTTCTTCTCTTCAGTTCAGCCCACTCATTATCTATAGGGTTCAGGTCAGAGACCGGGATGGCCATTGCAGATGCTTGGTTTTGTGCTCAGTGACCCATTTTTGTTTAGATTTTGATGTTTGTTTTTGGATCACTGTCCTATTGGAAGATCCAAACATGGCCCGTTATAAGATTTCTAGCACAGGCTGTCAGGTTTAGATTTTGTATCTGTTGGTATTTGATCGAATCCATGATGCCATGTATCTGAACAAGATGTCCAGGACCTCTGGCAGAAAATTAGGCCCACAGCATTAAAGATACAGCAGAGTATTTCATTTTACACATGGGGTACTTTTTTCTCCTGTATGAACCAAACCCATATTAAGTATTTGCTGCCAAAAAGCTCTTTTTTTGTTTGTTTCATCTGTCCATAGAACATTTGAAAAGTAACCGACACTACTGGAACTTCAAACGGGATGGGTTCTACGGTCAGATGAAACAAAACAAAAAAATAGCTTTTTTGAACCACCTGACTGCTGCAGTTTCATTTCAGCGTTGATAGTGTTGCCATTGAATCGCATACTGTAAATTCGTATCACAAACTGCTCCGAGTAGCCTATAACATCACCGGGTTCCATCTCTTCCAAATTACAGTAGTTATGGCATGAACGCAGCATAAGCTCGTGTGTTTTGGTTCAGGAGGAACTTTAAAGATGGCTACTGTTTCGGTTGCGGTGCTCGGTGACTGACGTCTGTCTAACTCATAGAATGAAACGTGATGATGCACGGAGGTATGGAAATAAATACACATGTTGACAGGCAAGTAGGAAATCGCACCATTGCACATTGTACCTACACCTTCCACAGATGATATATATATGTATGTGTATATATATATATATATATATGTATGTGTATATATATATATATATATATATATAGATATATATATAGATATATATAGATATATATATATATATATATATATATATATATATATATATATATATATATATACACTATATATATATAGTTTTAGACCATTTAACTTATGATTGCTATCAGGATGTGAAGAGACTTTCAACCAGCATAACAAAACAAAACCAATTCTGGAACAAATTACCTACCCTGCTTTTAAATAAACAGACCAAGTTAAAAAATAAAATAAAAAAATGTCTATGTAGTGCATACCAAAATGGTCCTGTAGAGTTGATTGAATGGCTTTTTTAAAGGTAAATGTATGTGACATGACATTGACATGACAATACATAAGACATGACGCATTTCGGTAAGTTGTAGGCTATCTTTCAACATACCTTCAAGTTCATTCATATTTATTTCATACTATAACTAGTAATAGAAAAAGAGATGATCAGAGCACAGTCTGCACGTGCTGCTGGTTGAATTAGCCAGGCGGCTAAGACAGCGATTTATCAACACAAAGAGCGCCAAATGGTATTTATAGTTTAATTTCTTTATAAATTTTGACAGAACAACTATACAACTGAGGCTTCAAATATAAAGTAAAATGCACAATGGTTATTGCGATTTTTTTTCCAATTCCGCTTTTAAAGGTGAAGTATATAGTGGCGCTGAAATTATATACTTCACCTTTAAAATCCTGTCAGTTGCAGCAGCCATAGATATCATATATAAACTTTATATGGTTGCAGCAAGCAAGGAAGACTGTGCCAGACAACTTCTGCTACAGTTGAATTTAAGGTAGTATACGAGCTTCCAATCATCTGAAAACGTTTCTAACCTATTACACGAGGGTTTAATCTCCAAACGTTATCATTTGAGAGCAGAATACGTTACAAAACTGACACGAGCTGTGTGCGCACCGCGACTTGGTTGATAAGAGAGGCGGGATTTTCGAAGGTGTGACAATTTTACTTAATGTCAAATTATAGTGATTTTTTGAAATTTATGAGAATATAAAAATAACGAAATAACATTTTCTCCACCACTGATGACAACTTTCATCGAATAACAATTTACCAGAAATTGTACAATTGTCAGTCAGCTAGCGTGATGTGTAAAAGTTATGAAAAGCAATTCCATATACACTGTGAATGTGTTTATCTCATAATACTAATAATTGTAATAATAATTATACTTATATTGATCATTTAAATGTGTTTGTCTCATATCTATCTGTTCCAATCATTTAAAAGAAAATAGATGCTACGTACCTGTGTAAGAACATTACATTTTATGATGATGCTACATTTATATTTATAATAAATCAGAATTTCACATCATAAACAGACATGATCCATTTAAAATATGTTTTATTAATGCTGCGACTGCACAGAGACAAGATTAACAATAAAGTGATTAAGAGAAAATAAGCCACAAGTTTCAAAGGTTTTCATTGACATTATTAGCATGAGAAAAAAAAAGCTTTTTTCATAATTCATTCATTTCAATTAGACATAATCATAATCTGCATTAGAAGGAATTACTAATCCCATATCCCAATACATTATTTAAAGAAGGGCAATTATTCATCAACAGGATGTAAATCACAATATTTAGAAAACAAGTCCCAAGACCACAATCAATCTGTAACATTTGTCTTTAGTAGATGAAGTGAAACAGTGTTTGCAAATCATGTGAAACACACAATGGAAAATTTTACTGAAGCATTTAGTCATCAACACTTTCTTTTCCAATCAGAATTTCCTCTCTTTCGGTTATTCGATTGGTTTAACAGTGCGGTTTGACCTCAAGGTTGGTGAATCCATGCACCTGAGTGAGCTGAGGACAGTCGAATGAAGCCAGAAGTTTCTGATGGCCGTGACACCTGGGAACAAACTTCTCCGTCAAGCACACAGTGGCATGTCCTGCGATGTCACTGAGAAAGAAAAAGGATTATTTAGTATTACTATAATTAATATATTTTAAAATAATTGTGTAGAATTAATTGGAGAATGTAAGAACAGAATAATGCAAAAAGTATTTGTTATTTAATCGACCAATTCATTAAATTAATTATACCCATAGTTAACAACTCTGGGGTGCTTCAGTCCAAGTCCCACAAAGCGGAATACACTGTTCTTTAGGACACAAGGCAGTGGATTCTGGAAGGTGATTTTGACCTGCACTTCTTGACCCAGGACTGCATCACATACAGGCTGAGAAGAACCACATACAAGACACAATTTAGCACTAAATTATTTCAGCTGATCAACAGAATAAGTTGAATACTTTAAACTCACAGCGAGAACTAGATCTGGAGTGCGCAGTCTGAAGCTGTACTGGGTGGCCAGAATCTGCTTAGTCTGAACGACGTGTCCAAAGAGGTTGAGCATCAGTGGGGCGTGATCCACCAGGTGTTCCTTATACTCGTCATAACTCAGGGTCCATTCCATAGGTTTGCCTATAGTGAGAAAAGTGATATGCTTTCATTACAAATCTCTATTTTAAATAACTAACAGATTGTGTGCTAATTTGCATTATTAACTTTACACATAAGCTGCACCAGTAACTGTGTGGTCTCATGCATTTTAACTCAAACTTGATCATTTCTCACATTCAGAGGCCTTGAGCTCGATGCATGTCTGATCTCTCTTCAGGAAGGCCTTCCTGACTCCAGTGTAGTACATGGCTGCTGCATGGCTGTGGAGGGTGACGCTACGAGGTGAGCTGCATTTGTTTTTTAGATTGATGCAAAGCACGGCATCTTTTCCCACACACAGTTTATCGTCCTTCAGGCTGACTTCACAGACAACATCCTCAGCGCAGGGCAGTGGGTATGTGCATCTCCTGGAGCCGTGACGAAGGGCTGTCTCCAAAGCAGCACAGTTCTCAGAAGAACCTGATCAACGGAAGCAGGAGGAGGTGAATGTACAATTAAAATGATTGATTCTTGCTCCACTTTTACTATCCAGGTGTTTCTTTTTTTGGTCTTTCACCTCTTTATGAGAAAGACATGATAGGGAGTGTTATTGACTCAAACCTCATCCTCATAAGCACAATGCCTTAATGTGTCTGGAGCATGGGTTGCACCACATCCCTTACCAATTCAAATGTAAGTATTTTGTGGCATATGTATGGCCCACTTACCCAGTGGGTGTTTGTAGAGGTTTGTGATATCTACACGCTGATCTGAGCCGATGGCCTTGGTGCTGATGCAGTGACCCACTACATCCTTCTCAACGTGGACAACACCAAATGTTCCATTACTTTCCCTCTGCCAGTAAACTTTATCACTGTTCACCTAGAACACAAGGAGACAAACAGGAATTAGAAGTCATTGTATGTCAGTCTCTGTATGACAGAATGCTATATTAAAGGAATTAACGCACTTCTGCAAAAATGAAGGGCACGTCATGCTTCAGGAAGGTCTGTCCACTGCGGATCGCAGCAACAGATGTTGGGCCGCAGCGGAAGAAGCCCTGGCTGGTCATTTGAGGAGTGGAATCAACCACCTGCCAACCTCCAAAACCAGATGGCAGGTCGGGACGAGCCATCCAGGCCTCATTCCACACGTGGTAGTTCCTACACGAAGACAAGAAGAAAGACATTCACTTCATGCACTTTCAGAGGAACTTTAGGTGACATCACAAATGTTCTCGATACTTACCAGATTGAATCACGGTTCATGTGATCAATCAGCTGAAATTTCTCATCCAAATAAACTTCACTTGTCATACGAACGTCGGTGTCATGAGCAGAACAGAAGTTTGAGACCGGACGAGTGGGAATGCCCAAACATCTCAACACTACGAGAAAGAGAAGAAGAATAAGTGCATTACATCTACAATCCCTTTCTCAACCCTTATTTTCTCCTTGTCCATTCTGCCTGAACTCTTACATGTGTTGGTGACTCCAGCGAAGGCCAAGCTCTGTCCATATTTGACAGGTACTCCTCCACATTTGTGGAACTGTTTCAGGATGGCACTGCTTCCGCACCAGGATGTAGGAGAAGTTCCGTCTCCATAGCAGTTTGACCAGTTACCCACCAACACACCACAGTCTTTGTTGGCAATAACCTGTTAAGTAGAGACGATTGATAATGTTGTGTTTTTTATGTAGCAAACTTCATGCATATGTACCATATTTAGAACAGAGCAAATCAGACTGTTTTGTTTGGCTTTCCAACATAGATAGAAAGAAAATGATTACTCACCATGTCAGACACCCCTCTGGAAATGTTGATGGGACTTCCCCATCCTGTGCAAGGGGTACAACTCTTCTCCAGCACATATAAGCATGCAGCCAAGACTCCCTCCTCAAACTAAGATTCAGATGGCAGTTTGTAAATTGTGAAACATCTGGAATGCTATCTTTTGTAACGTTTTTTCTTGTAACACACAGTCCCCTTTGAAATCAATGGTTAGAGTTTCCCTGACATACCGTAAACTTGTGTGTAGGCACTTTTAACTCTCAAGTTTAACACTTACTTGACCAAAGTTCCATGTCCTGCAGCCAATCTGCTGTTTAGTTCCATAGTAGATTCTGCCCATGTCGTTCAGCACATACTCGACTCTCTCCGCCTCTTCATGCAGGTACACGCAGTCATCTGAGAACAGAGAAAATTGGACGTGAAGCTTCATAAAGTTTTAATCGTGCTTTCTTTCTCTCCGCATTCAATTTAATCTTCATATAATCAGGTTTCAGTGTAATGAAACGCGCACCTTTACACCAGGGGTTGAACAGCATGTAAATGTCATTTTCAGGAACACATGGTGAAGTGAATCTTCCTCCTGTAGAGTGAGTCACGACACTGAATTGGTATCGTCCAACGCAAGCAGTCGGAAGAGAGTGCACACACAGTTTGAGTCGGTTTTGGCCCTTTTCAACAATCTTTGCCCCCCAGCAGTCTTTCTTGAATTCTTCCACTATTGGAATGACCACATGAGTGCCGTCCCGGATGGATGCGATATGACCTGTAAAGCACACAGAAGAAGTGATTCCAGTGAGGGTAGAAATGCATGTTCCTCCTCAACATATACGGTATCTGCATGTCCTATATTGTCACCCACGCACAGGTCATACAGTAACTAACCAAGTTTCAGCTCCAGGTGGAGTTTGTCACAACTGGGATTGAAAGGACGGCAAAGATCAACCCACATATTGAAGCACTGTCCTCTGCGGACGATGAGGTGATCATCAAGGAAACAATGTGTGTGATGCTCCTGACGATTCTGTCCGGTCCTGCACTTGATAAGATCGACTTTACTCACCCGGAGGAGAGTTTCTGAGAAAAAGAAAAAGCAGAAGACAGTTCATTAAATATCAAACAGATCATTCATTGTGTTATTACAACAACACATTTCCCATCATGCATTGCAGGACAACGATCTACGACTCTTACGATCACCTCCACCTTCTCGCTTGATTGTGCAATCTTCCACACACTCCTTGATGACAACTTCCTTAGTCTCATAATCACGGCATGGAGTGATAGTTGCAAGGTTTAGTGTATGGAGTAGCGCAAGGGTTAACACATGGGTTCACCCATGGCTTTACACAAGGATTTGTGCATGGGTTCACGTATGT
Source organism: Vimba vimba (assembly GCA_022828995.1). Classification (NCBI taxonomy): domain Eukaryota; kingdom Metazoa; phylum Chordata; class Actinopteri; order Cypriniformes; family Leuciscidae; genus Vimba; species Vimba vimba. The sequence continues at coordinate 28,509,314 of CM040837.1, read as the reverse complement.
ATTTATGCATGGATTCACATGAACATTTGCGCATGAGTTTACACACGGATTTGTGCAACTGTTATTATAAGGGTTTGCACATGGGTTAACACTACGGTTGGTGTAGACCGGTGCGCAGCATGCACCTTTACAGCTGTCATCCTCCTGCAGTTTGACCTCTGGGAAACGGCCGAGGGTGCAGAGGTTTTGGCATTGGTTGTTTGCAAAAGGCATCCTGTTGAAAAAAAAAAAAAAAAAAAAAAAGATTGTGAAGGATGAATTAAAAGACACATTAAGATTAAGATCATCACATGTTTGCACAAGTCCAGGTGGATCATTCATAACTAACTTCTGTTGAATGCTTTCTGATGTATTCACCTAAATATTAAATCTATGAGCATTCAAATCATCAAGTCATGTTTCTAGAACTCAAGCTGCGTTTACTAGATAGCAAGGTAAATCATCTTAACCTTTTTCTTTTGGTGGGTTATTAAGGATCCAGAAAACAATTAATAAGTGCAAAATAAAACCAGATAAGAAGCCTGAAGTGAAGTCAAAGTTGATTACTTACATGTTTTGTCCTTGTCCTTGTTTAAGAGAAACTGAACCGGGAACTTGGTTTACTGAAGCGAGTGAACAGTGAGTCCTGCTTTAACCAGCTCTTCTTTCCACTGCAGCTCTGGATATATATATACTTCATGTCCATCTCCACCCATTCCACATCTCTTGTGATAAAGAAGATAGGATTTTGGGTGAGTGACATGATAATTTGAATGTTTTTTTTTTGCAGGGATTTAAGTCCAATTAATGTCTTAGTTTAATTGTTCTGTACTGATAGAGATCGAGAAATCCTAGAGTAAGGAGAAAATGCTCATTTATAATGACCAAATGCCAATGCCAAACTAGTCATGGCAAGGTTACAGGTGTGATTACCAGATCATGCATTAGTTTTACTTATATTTTAAATGATAAAATGTTTAAAAATTTAATAAACCAGAATTTAAGTAGTTTTTATTTCTGTATATTTCTTTCTTAATTAACATTCTCTCAGATATGTTTTGTGGAAATTAAATGAAATGAAATTGAATTGTCTGACACTGATTACAGAACCAAAGCTAAGTAAAATGTTGTTGTTATTTTTAAATTATATACAATTTAGATAAAAATAGACATGTCTTTATTGGAAAATATTCTCTTTGATTCTAACTACAGAAACAGCTGCTACCTGAAGTTATAATAGTTATTCTGAAAATACTTGTTTTGCAAAACAAAGCCATTTCACACCTAGTTTTACTAGGGCACATTATACATTGCTTTGCAATTGTCATAGAGTTTATGTTTCTAACATAAACAAAACTGCATAGCAATGATAATAATTAAATATGACACATTTGTGTTGTATGTGGCATTAATTAGGGCAGTAAAACCGTGTCAATGCTAACTGAACATATAAGTCATTTTTAAAATCACTTCATGTAAAATAGTTAATGTTCATTTACTTTATTCTTGTGAACAAGTATAACAGGTTCTGATGTCAACAGCTACAAAACAAGGAGATTTTGTGATAATACTGGTGCTTAGTTGTTTGAGTATATGAGAATAATACGATAATACACATACGTAAAAAGATATTCAGTGAAAAAGAATAACTGGTTCCTAAGTAATTAAATAATGATGTAGGTGATGGATTCAATTCTGTGAACAGATACAGAGATTAAAATTCTCTCATCATGCAGATCTGTCAAGTAAGCACACTACAATTAGGGGTGTGAGTTATACAAAACCAGTGTTCTTGATGGAGAGCAGGAAGTATATTTTCCCAGCACACGACAGATTTGCAGATCAGCTTGTGATTAATACATTAACATAACCATGTCTTTACCCAAAAGAGAGTAATATTTTCCCATCAGACAGCTACCTCTACCTTTATAAGAATTATTTTTTTATGTCTTAAAAAGCCAAAGGTTAGGCTTTTGATCAGTAGAGAGTAGACTGTGTTTTTTTGTAGATGAGTATTTGCTAAAGTTTGCTTTATATTTAATTAGTAGTTATTACTTTAAGTTGGGTCACTAGTGAAAATGCTTCAATTTAGGATTGTTCTCATTTAACATAGATATTTTCATTGCAAATTATATGATCAGTAAAAGTTGAATAAAATTAGAATTGGAAAAGAAAATGTTTACACAGAATGTCTAGGTATTTTGTTTCTCTCTTATATATATATATATATATATATATATATATATATATATATATATATATGTGCATACGATTATTGTAATCACTCTTTGACGATGTGATTACAACGTTCAGTGAGTCACTGATAATGCAAACGTGCTGGTGCTGAGCCAGAGACGGACATGCTCAGTGCTTTTCGTATATCACAACTATTCAGTGTTTTTAACCACATAATATTTATATTAGGTTTCAGACATTTAAATAGACATTTATAGTTTGTTACAAATTCCATAAACTGATGGAAGCCGCAATAATAATCCTTTGAATTATAATTTGACAAAGTGTTTTATTCAGATATCAGATATGCATTGTGTATGAAACTAAAAAGTTTACTCTATTTTTCTTCCATTTCAAATCACCGGCCACTAATGTATTTCAGGAGAAATGGATGAATTTACGTGATGTAAATCCGACAAATGCAGTTCCCTGAATTGTAGTGCAAATTAACATGGCGGCGCCCACTGCATGTCATAGATCAAGTGTTTAAATGACAAAACGCATTCACTTCCACATATTTCATAATTGGAATATATTATAATAGTTCATGATATAATTAACAAATGTGTGAAAAAAACGAAATAAAAGCGATGTTCCAATATAATGTTCTAAAATAAAAATAAAAACTCACACTGGGGGCTCAGCTAGAATATAGAGCCCATAGAATATATATCATCTGAAAAACTTGGATACATGTATGTGAATGACTCAAATTTGGATGCCTACACTCAAGTAAACTTGCACACACCTATAGTCCAACCCACTGATTATACACACCTGCTGCAAATGACACGTGGAGATGGGTGTGTTTATATATACATATACATTTATTATAATTTGAATGTTATTGCTACACACAGTAGGCATAGCTGTCATAATGGATGTTTGACAATTCAACAACTCCATTTTGAATGTTGGTCCAGATTATTATTAACATTAGTGAATAAATTATCGACATTGTTCTTAATGCTGAGGCAGCACATAATTAACAAAATGGCTAAATGAAGGAAATATTAACCATAACAACAACCAAAAATATACAAGTTTTCAAAGGTTTTTATTCAGAATGATTTTTTTTATTTTTCAGACAAGATGAAAAAATGTCAGGCATAAAACACCCTGAGTGCAATCTCCTCTGAGATCATGATCAACAAGTTTACAGTTCAAAGAAACAACCATTTCTTCTCTTTAGTTAATTGAAGTACTTGTTCACTGTTTAACAGTAATGTTGGCAACACCATGCACTTGATTGAGTTGAGGACAGTCGAGGGACGCCAGTAGTTTCTGTGCGCCATGTTGCACTGGAATAAATGTCTCTGTCAGGTTCACTGTGGCCAGGCTTGCAATATCACTGAGAAAAAGAGAATTATTACATACTAAAACTATATAGCAACACATATTACATCTCCTAATACAATTGTATCATAACAATAAAAAAATTTAATATAATTAATCCAACACAAGCTCCTGGCAATTCACAACTATTTTATATTTTGGCAAATTGATGGCTAATTCATTCTGTCTTGTATATCAAGATATGTTTAAGAGTTTTTTTAATGTGTACTTTTTTCTAACACCACACAAATTCATATTAAATCATCACCTTGTAAAGTAGTTGTTTTCCTCTGAGATTGGGTTAAATTTATCTTACCCATAGCTAACAATTCTGGAATGCTTCAGTCCCAGACCCTCAATACGGAATATCACATTCTTTAGAACACAAGGCAGTGGATTCTGGAATGTGATTTTGACTGGCACTTCTTGACCCAGGACAGCATCACATACAGGCTGAAAGGTAAACAATTTATTGAATGTATTTTAAGTTTATGAACCATAAAATTTACATTAAGACATTCATGTAAAATCCATGGTGAGTTCCCACCAATAATCATGTAACCCTTATCTTCTAGGCCATCACCAACCCATAAAGAAATAAAAAAGAGAGAATCTGCTGGACTCACAGTTATAACTAGATCTGGAGTGCGCAGTCTGAAGTGGAACTGCGTGGCCAGAATCTGCTTGGTCTGAGCGACGTGTCCAAAGAGATGGAGCATCAAGGCCGCCTGATCCACCAGGTGTTCCTTATACTCGTCATATCGCAGGGTCCACGGTAGAGTCTGGACTGAATGAAGAATGAAAAGAGATAAACAAGTCTCCTTTTAAAACAGTTGCATGCTACATCTACATACAATCTAGATACATTTGAAAACGGCGTTTTTGTTTCAAGACACCACACTAAACGTTTCCATCCACACTAGCATTTTAAGTGTTCCAAAAGTTTCTTGTCCTCACTGAAATTTTAAAGGAATAGTTCCCTTCAAAATTTAAATTCTGTCATCATTTACTCCCCCTCAAGTTTCTTTCTTCTGCTGAACACAAAAGAAGATATTTTGAAGAATGTTGGTAACCAAACAGTTGACGTACCCCATTGTACCCATCCAAAAAATTTGATGGAAGTCAATGGGGTACATCAACTGTTTGGTCACCGACATTCTTCAAAATATCTTCTTTTGCGTTCAGCGGAAGAAAGAAATTCAAACAGGTTTGGAACAACTTGAGGGTGAGTAAATGATGACAGAATTTTCATTTTGAAGTGAACTATTCTTTTAAATCATATTACTATGTATGCGTAAAATCTAATAAAAACTCGCTGAGATGATACCGAGAGACCAGACATAATTGAGTTCTCACACTATTCTTCTGGCACCATCATTTTAGTACTATCCCAACACTAAGAGGTGCATCCAGGTCGCATACAGTCGCCATTCCATGTGTGGTTTATAGCAATTGTGAGTAAATCTTCTGTCATCTTTGCAGGAATGTAATATAAAGAACATTTATCTTTAGCAACACTGTGCATGTTGCCATCACCTTATCTATTTTGAAGAGCATCTTCATGAAGCTCAGTACAGAAACGCTGTCTCAGTGTGGATGGAACACCAAAACAGAGAGAAAAAGATGTGTTTTCAAATGAATCTGTATTAGTGTTGTCAAAAGTACCGACTTCGGTACCTAGTCGGTACTGAAATTTAAAAAATGTGACGCTTTGAGCGCTGTTGAGCGGAAACGTAACTGGAATCGTACAGCTGATCATTGTAGCCAATCACAGACATATCCAATGAGCGCGCGAGTACAATGGCCAGTCAGAGGTGTTTACGATTCCACTCAACAGCGCTCAAAGAGTCACGTTTTTCAAATTTCAGTACCGACCTGGTAACGAAGTCGGTACTTTTCACAACACTAATCTGTATTAATGTAGACGTATCTTCAATCTCTCTCATATAATACAGGGTTGATTTCAATCTTTTATCACTTACCTTCACTGGCCTTCAGCTCAATGTTCACTTGGCTCTTCCTCACTAAAGCATTATGGACTCCGGTGTAGTATGTGGCTGCCTCTTGACTGTAGAGGGTGATGGTACGAGGCGAGTTGCATTTATTCTGCAAAATGATGGAAAGCACAGCGTCCTTGCCTACACATGGTCCTTCCCCATGCATGCTGACTTTGACGGTCACATCTTCCGCGCAGGGCAATTGGTATGTACATCGCTTGGATCCGTGATGAATAGCTGTTTCTATAGCAGTATGCTCTTCATCCGAACCTGATAAATGTTAATAAAGTCGACATTTAACTTCAAGACATTTCCCAAGTGTGACTGTTACCATACTGAGATGTGTTTTCACCTCGTGGATGTTTGTAGAGGTGAGTGATATCAAAGCGTTTGTCTGAGCCGACGGCCTTGGTGCTGATGCAGTGACCAACAGCACTTCTCTCAACGTGGACAACACTAAAGGTCCCATCACATCTCCGCTGCCAGTATACTCTATCATTGTTCACCTAGAACATGAGAAACATTATTAATGTAGCATATATTGCATTTATGTGAGAGAGAACCATTTAAAGCATTTATGTTAGAATATAAAGGAATTAACGCACTTCTGCGAAAATGAAGGGCACGTCATGCTTCAGGAAGGTCTGTCCACTGCGGATCGCAGCAACAGATGTTGGGCCGCAGCGGAAGAAGCCCTGGCTGGTCATTTGAGGAGTGGAATCAACCACCTGCCACCCTCCAAAACCAGATGGCAGGTCGGGACGAGCCATCCAGGCCTCATTCCACACGTGGTAGTTCCTACATGAAGAGAAGAAGAAAGACATTCACTTCATGCATATTCAGAGGAACTTTTGATGGCATCACAAATGTTCTCGATACTTACCAGATTGAATCACGGTTCATGTGATCAATCAGCTGAAATTTCTCATCCAAATAAACGTCACTTGTCAAACAAACATCAGTGTCATGAGCAGAACAGAAGTTTGAGACCGGACGAACAGGAATGCCTAAACATCTCAACACTACGAGAAAGAGAAGAAGAATAAGTGCATTACATCTTCAATCCCTTTCTCAACCCTTATTTTCTCCTTGTCCATTCTGCCTGAACTCTCACGTGTGTTGGTGACTCCAGCGAAGGTCAAGCTCTGTCCATATTTGACAGGTACTCCTCCACATTTGTGGAACTGTTTCAGGATGGCACTGCTTCCGCACCAGGATGTAGGAGAAGTTCCGTCTCCATAGCAGTTTGACCAGTTACCCACCAACACACCACAGTCTTTGTTGGCAATAACCTGTTAAGGAGAGATGATTGAAAATGTTGTTTTTTGCAAAACAGAGCAAATCCGACAGTTTGTTAAGCTTTCCAGCTTCAAATGGGAAAGAAAATGAATACTCACCATGTCTGACACCACTCTGGAGATGTTGATGGGGCTTCTCCATCCTGAGCAAGGGGTACAACTCTTCTCCAGCACAAACATACATGCAGCCAGAACTCCCTCCTCAAACTACATAACACAGATCAGAGAGAAACATTTCAGCCAGTTAACCAGTAATTCTGGTAATAGTTTACAAAATATCATGCTTTCTATGCAAATCTCAGGCTTGAGTTTTGTAATACTGTATATGAATGAAAGTTTAACTCTTACTTGGCCAAAGTTCCATGTCCTGCAGCCAATCTGCTGTTTAGTCCCATAGTAGATTCTGCCCATGTCGTTCAGCACATACTCAACTCTCTCCGAGTCGTTATCCAAGTACACATAGTCATCTGATAAAGTGAGAAGAGAAAGTTTAATTTTAACTGAAGAGTTACACCATGCCTACACTGGAAGCGAGCGGTGCGATGTGACGCAACTAAAGACAATATAACCCATTTTAATCAGTGGTGTTGTCTACACTGGATGCGACATGACACAACAAATCCTGACAGTAAACTGATGCCTTGTTCTACATATGACGTACTCCAAGCACTCACGATACTTCTCATAGAAGGGGAAAATTTGCAATAGTCGCTTTGTCACGTCCAGTGTAGACAGTTTTTAGCTGTTGCGACGCGATGCAACACGGTGTTACAGTATATTTAAAAGTGCTTTCTATTTGTACTTCTCTGCTTAAAAGCTTGTCAGCATACGTGTGTTTGAGTTTCAGATGTGTAATAAAACGCGTACCTTTACACCAGGGGTTGAACAGCATGTAAATGTCATTTTCAGGAACACATGGTGTAGTGAATCTTCCTCCTGTAGAGTGAGTCACGACACTGAATTGGTATCGTCCAACGCAAGCAGTCGGAAGAGAGTGCACACACAGTTTGAGTCGGTTTTGGCCCTTTTCGACAATCTTTGCCCCCCAGCAGTCTTTCTTGAATTCTTCCACTATTGGAACAATCACATAAGTGCCATCCCGGATGGATGGGATATGACCTGTAAAGCACGCAGAAGAACAGGTGATTCCAGTGAGCGTAGAAGTAATAAACTTTTTGTCATGTGGTTGTTGAAGAAGGCTGTAACTGACCAAGTATCAGCTCCAGATGAAGTTTGTCTCTATTCGGAATAAAAGCTCGTGTCAGCTCAACCCATATCTGGAAACACTGTCCTCTGCGGATGATGAGGTGATCACTCTCATAATAATTTGTGTGATGCTCCAGTCGATTTTGTCCTTTTCTGCCTTTAAGGAGGTCAATAGAGCACACCTGCAGCACTGCATCTAAGAACAAGCAAGAGCAAAAAACAATCAGATAAAGAAAAATAAAATTAGAAATTTAATTCCCACTAGCAGTGCAGTCAGAGGAGTTTGAAGCGCTTACCATGACTTCCACATGCTTGTATGCCTTTGGAATCACCGCACTGGCTGATATTGCAAACTGACTGGCTGCGTTCCCCTTCCCGCTTTTCCAATTCCAGTTTGGTTCCAGTGCAAATATTTTCACAAGACATACTTTAAGCTTCAAAGGTAAGAGAGAGAATGGACAAATTATAAAACAAAACTGTCATCTTAGATGGTTAATCATTCGAAATAAATGGCTTCTACAATTGATTTATTTTTTTTAGAAGATGGCAGTCTAATTCTATGAGAATATAGAATAAAAATCTGAAAAATAAAGTATAACTTTTGACTGGTACTTTATTCCTTTTCTTACCTGATCTTATATAAAATGCTAGTTTTCTAAATGCAATGATTATATACTAAATAAAACCAGGTCCCAATCTTAAAATAATGTGTTGATACTTACATGTTAGAAGTCCTTATCCATGAATGTGACTTGTATCTCTTTATTTACAGAATAATCAGAATAATTGTTCTCGGAGAGCTCAGGATGTGAAAGTAAGTCTTTCTGGGATGAACTACTGTTGCTTCAATGTTTTTCTCTGCTACACACCGGTATATAATGACCTTCGCTCCACCCGTACTGCCTATAGTGTGTGAAAAAAAATGATCTTCATGGTGAGTCACACTTTTTTTTTCTTTAAATCTATCTTTTACAAGAGTCTTTTCTAAATCTATCTTTTTTTTTTCAGACTAAGCAGATAATTACGCAATTTTCACATACAAAGTGAATACAGGTAATGTGGGACACTATTTTGTCAGTGGCATTGTTTTTAAAAATATCCAAATGGCTACATTAAATATCACGTCATAGTAGTTTGGGATAAACTTAATGCTGCTTTTTAGTAATGAAAGAATTTACACATACTGTACTGATTGAGATTAAGTGACCTACTTGTATCCGCCCTACTGTACCGTAGGAGGCACCTAATACCTACTTTGTCCACCCTTAATTTATATTGGTCAGATGAAAAGCCTTAAGATTAAAACTTGGTGACTGATACTACATTTAATCACGTGCAAATATTCGTTTATTCTCTCAGAGATTGCAGTCTGGTTCATTCTGTTGCACAGTAAAACAACAAACTGCAATGTTGCTACTAAATTCTGCTTCTCAAACTACCACTAAAATATAAAATTACTTAACGAAAATTATAATTTTTTACAATATTTTAATGCCAGCTATGCAAGATTATGAATATGGACACCAAACTATAGGAGTTGCCTTTTTCACAAGTTGTGAAAGACTTAACATTTGTCTAAATTTTTAATTGATGTCAATTATATAAACCATGTCAATTATTTTTTAATAAAAAAATGATTGACCATTTGTTGCAAAGTCCTGCCCACTTGAGGGCTCAGCCAATCATCATATAGAGAAGCCGGGCATAATATATTATGTTACAACACTGTTTTGTATTGTGTTATTTCCTACCAAATACATCAACTTTGAAGGACAAAACAGGTGAAAATGAGGCTGTGAGGGATAGACTTACAGTCTTTACAATGGCACACACTGTATAGAGATCCTAGATCACATCATTTTCACAACTTTTAAAACTAGAGTTTTATGGGGGTTTTTTGTCTACTGAAAGTTTTTTCTTTTTTTTCATAAAAGACATTTCGTCAGCCGAACAATTGGATTGACAACAGTACAATCCATTAAACACACTGTATTTTATCCCTCACAGGCTTGTTTTAATTCCTGTCAAAAATTAAATATGGCGCTATACTGACCAAGGTCTATTAAACAGGAGTTTTTGTGTGATAATATCAAAGTTGATGCACATACTAAAGCAATAAATGAATAGCCCTGAGATAAACATCCTTTTAGAAAAAAATCCCAACACTGTGCACATCTAAACTTTAAGGTATGATGTAGGACACAGTATGAAAACAAGCGCAAATAGTAAATGGATAAATGAACAAGCATAATATAGATCTGAAATTAGTTCATTATGCTTTCAAAACAAAGGTTGCACAAAATAATGAACGTCATGCATGCACACAGCTCGTATATATGTACATGCATGCAGCTGTCTAAAGGGAAAGCTCATCAAGAGATAGGCAAGGCAAGGCAAGTTTATTTATATAGCACATTTCATACACAGTGGCAATTCAAAGTGCTTTACATAGAAGAAATTAAAATAAAAAGAAATAAGTATAATTAAAACAGTTTAGAAAAAAATAAAAAATAAAATACAGTACAGTACAAACAGTCGGACGAACATTGGCACAGTGCTCATTCATTAAATGCATAGTTAAACAGATGTGTTTTGAGTCTGGATTTGAATGTGACTACAGTAGGAGCACGTCTGATCTCCTCTGGAAGCTGGTTCCAGCTGCGGCTGGCATAATAGCTAAAAGCGGACTCGCCATGCTTAGAGTGAGCCCTTGGTATTTCTAGCTGATATGATCCTAATGATCTGAGTGATCTGTTGGGTTTATATTCAGTGAGCATATCTGCAATGTATTGAGGTCCTAGGCCATTAAATGATTTATATACCAGTAATAATACTTTAAAATCAATCCTAAATTTAACTGGGAGCCAGTGTAAAGACCTGAGGACTGGTGTGATGTGTTCATATTTTCTGGTTCTGCTCAGAATCCTGGCGGCATCGTTCTGTATGAGCTGCAATTGTCTTATGGTCTTTTTGGGAAGGCCAGTGAGGAGTCCATTACAGTAATCCACCCTGCTGGTGATGAAAGCATGAACAAGTTTCTCTAAGTCTTGTCTGGAAACAAAGCATCTAATTCTTGCAATATTTTTTAGATGATAGTATGCTGATTTAGTTATTGCTTTGACATGACTACTGAAACTAAGGTCTGACTCTAGTGTCACACCAAGATTCCTGACTTGATGTTTGGTTGTTTGACCCCTAGAGTGAAGGTATGCGTTCACCTTGAGAACTTCATCTTTGTTTCCAAATGCAGATAGTGTTCTTGAAGGGTTAACATTTTTCCATAATAAATTGCTATGCCTTTAAATTAGTGATAGATTAGAAGAGATGAAGCACAGAAACAAAAGTTCACAGTTAAAAATCCAATGCTGGTCAATTAATACTGTATTACTTTCAATTGTAGCAATATATTTATGACCGCCGCTAGCGTAGCTAGCAAAAGCGGTCATATAGGGATTGTCAATTTTTTTTTTTTTTTTTTTGTCAATCTACTGAATTTTCCGTCAACGATACCAGGGACACCGAAACACCGGGGAACATGAAATTTGGTGAGCATGTAGCCCCACTAGACTTTTACGGAAAAATTTCGTTTGGTCCCCGGGGGCCACTCCCCCCCCGCGCTGGGCCCCCCCAAACCCAAAAAATGCAGTTTTTCCTAAATAACTACCTGAACTGTGGCACCGAGGATGAAGAAATTTGCAAAGTATGTTGGTCTTAAGGGCCCACATCAACCTAGCCCATAATCGATTGTCAAAGTTTTTTAGTTTTTTTTTCCCGTCAATCTACTGAATTTTCCGTCAACGATACCAGGGACACCAAAACACCGGGGAACATGAAATTTGGTGGGCATGTAGCCCCACTAGACTTTTACGGAAAAATTTCGTTTGGTCCCCGGGAACAAACAAACGCAAGCATGCACACACACTGACATCCACACGCACAGACACACACCCATACACACACATACAAATCCACATGCACAGACACACACACACAAACACACACGCACACACACATGTACGCACGCATACATACACGCACAGACACACACACACACACACACACACACACACACACAGACACACACAGACACACACATACACAAAGACACACACAGACAGACATGCACATACTACTACTTTTTTTAGGTATCAGCCATATACCCGATTTACCAATACCCAATGTGTTATGCTTGGGCAGTATACTAATGACGTGGGTGGGACATGTTTCATGCCATGTTAGATCACATCCTGAGAGTCTACGCTTTCAGAAAATATATAGTTTATATAGTTGAATCAGTTTTCTCTTCATGGTACAGACCAAAATGTATTATGTGTACACTTTCTTCACCTAAATCCATAAAATCCCATTAATTTCAATGGGACATTTACTTAAGTGTTCTACTAGGTACAGTAGGAATGAGTTTAATTTTGTTAACATTGTTTTTTTAAAACTCTGGGACCAGGGCTACAAGATAAAACCACTTTTTTGGGGAAAAAAAGTTTTTTATTTCAGTAAAACACAACAAACCCATGCCAAAGTCAGATAACTGACTTTTACCATCAACAGGCACCTCAACCGTTTGGTAGAGGTTTGTATAAATTGAATGGGAGGGTCCTTTGAAAAAGAAATCACAGATTTTTCATACTTAGTATGTATAAATATAAGTATATATACTATTTTGATCCCGTGAGGGAAATTTGGTCTCTGCATTTATCCCAATCCGTGAATTAGTGAAACACACTCAGCACACAGTGAACACACAGTGAGGTGAAGCACACACTAATCTGAGCTGCCTGCAACAACAGCGGCGCTCGGGGAGCAGTGAGGGGTTAGGTGCCTTGCTCAAGGGCACTTCAGTCGCTTTTTACTGTTAACCACTGTTATGGATGTGACGTTTTCACATTATGGATGTCTAAACTAATGACTTTTGATATAAAACTTAAATAGTAATGGCAAATAATTACAAAACTCTAAATTATCCATGATCCACAGGAATACTCCAGACAGTCTTTTAAAATATACAACTTATATACATAAACACGCAATACAGCCAAATTGCTCCACGTCATTTATTTTTGTGGAAAGCCAGTGCAGGTACATCTAGTAAACACTCACACACACCAATATGTGCAAACTCCACCAAACAGTAGATGAACTTGAGACTGATATATCAACCAACAGTGATTAAAGATATTGTGTCACTGCACTAATGAAGCCTTAAAGTGAAAGTGAAATTTGGAAATGTATTTAAGCACTTAATTCCTCACAATATTTAAGAGATTTGAATCTCTGAGAAGTGATTGAGAATGACACCAGATCATAGCATGAAAATTCTCAAGGTTTCTGTGATGTAGCAAAGTAGAAAGGAGAGGAGAAAATATCCAAACCTTTCCAAATGCATGTTCTCGCTGTCCAGCACAAATCCAGTGAGCATCAACACTGTCCTGTGTGTTTCCAGCTGTCATTATGTTCATGATTGATAGACTGGGACTGCAGAATACCAGAATGTTTAATTATGGGTATGACTGACTAAAGCATTATAATAATTGAATGCTATTATAATACATAATAGAGTCATTTAAGAGATTATACAATTCCTTACAGTTGACAATCCTTTCAGGGCAACACTGTTTTTTAGAAGTTACTTGTTGAAATCTCATTAAGCACTCCTTGAGAGTTTTGCACATGCAACTTTTCTTCATCTACTGTGCCACACCTCCCCATATTACATTGATTTCACTGATTAACTAAATTATTGTCATCTGGTGAACACAATGAAATTGGAAATGCTTTATGTGTTGCCGTGTAATTTTAGTGATCATACAATAATTATCTCTCATTCTTTCTCACTGTTTTTCAGTGACATTTCAAGCCTGACCACAGTGAGCCTGACATTTATTTCCAAAATGCCATGGATGGATGGATGGATGGATGGATGGATGGATGGATGGATGGATGGATGGATGGATGGATGGATGGATGGATGGATGGATGGATGGATGGATGGATGGATGGATGGATGGATGGATGGATGGATGGATGGATGGATGGATGGATGGATGGATGGATGGATGGATGGATGGATGGATGGATGGATGGATGGATGGATGGATGGAAAAAATACTGTCCTTTTTATTGTTTTCTGTCAAGTCTGACCAGAATTTATAGATAGACTACAGTTATGCCATATCAATTTGCTAAAGCCCTTGTAGTGTCATTGTTCTAGTAATAATTAGCTAAATTGCTGAGGTATTGATGTTTTTAGGTCATTTTGACTTACTATAATTGGTCTTATTAAAGGCTATTTCTCATAGTTTTCCCAGACGCCTTCTGGGTGGAGCATGAGCTTCAGGTTGGGGATGGTGATCAGATAATGTTTCTATAGTCTATAGTCTCAGAAAAGGACTAAATTAATCCTTGCTTGACACTGTCTTCTATAACATAGTTCATAAATCTAAGGGCACATACTGATTTGAAGTTGTGACATCAGATCCTTATTCCACTTGTCAAGTAAGAGACGTTTCTTCCTTTATCACTGCAGGGGCCAGTGTTTGATGGGGTCTGGAGCAACACTTCACCCTCTGTCAGTAAAAAGGGGAAAAAAAGAATTAAGAATAAAACAAATAAAACAGCATATTCATTTATAAATTCTCTTGCATGTGAATTTTAATTCTCATATTTTCTCCTCCTTCCAATTTTGTGAGTCGTTCTATTTAATAACTCACTAAAAGTCAATAATCAAAGAGTCGTCCTTGTTCCAATGATCATCAGAGATAAATGTAAGAGTAATTGACAATTAACTGTGCTGCAATTTAACTTAATACAACCATGCAATATTACTGTGTCTGAGACAAATTTGCCTTCAAATCCCTGATCTAATCTCTTTGTTGAAGGGAGCTTCATTTCTTCATATGTACATAAAATAAATTATTTTATTCTATTACACGGCTCTCTGATTCTGACCAATCACGCCATTGCATAAAATGCATAAATCATTATACTACTCACTACTCTCTTAAACAATGTAAAAAGATTAACAAACAGGGTCAGTAAGAAATATGCAGACTTTGCTTACAGAATGTTTCTAATACCTTTAATATATAGGAATAAATAAAGCATATATTCATCATTTTTATGACCAACGTCAGCGTATTAAATGAACAGACCTGCTCTGTCAGGAAAATGACTGTAAAACGACTCTGCCTATAGTTTAAAAGTTCAGAACAATTAAACTAAGATGCTAATTTGTCCTATTAATTCATTAAAATGAACAAAGACTTAAAGACTTAAAATGTCTCAAAACTCAAAATCCTTTGATCCCTTTCTTAAGAGAACAGTTCTCCACATTCCTGTGCTATGAGCTGTGGATGGGGTGGAGATGGGGATGAAGTATAAAAAGCCTGTCTACTGTGGAGACAAACTACGAGCTGGTTAAAGTAGGACTTACTGTTCACTGCAATACATCAAGTTATCGGTTCAGTTACTCTTAAACAAGTGCAAGGACTAAAAACATGTAAGTAATCAACTTTGACTTTATTTGAAACTTATTATCTGTTTTTATTGTGCACAATAGAAAACTAGAATTATCTCGAATTCATAGGCTGTTTTGATCAAGATTCCTTTAGCAGCAGCAACATCTTTAACAGGTTATTATTTCTAAAGTCTTTTCTTTTCTGGTATTGTGAAAGTACATGTGAGTTAAAAATATTGGTCTGATAATTTTGAAAACAGCCTAATGAACAGATCTAATTTATGAGAACAAAAGCATCCAAGAGACCATATTTATGAATTGTTAACCATGTAATGACCAATTACTTATCACACTTCTTTTTTTTCCCAGCATGCCTTTTGTATACAACCCATACAAAAACCTCTGCACTGTCGGCCGTTTCCCAGCCATTAAACTGCAAGCGGACGACTGCAGGAAATCAACATGCCACCCACCGGCTCATCATTATCCTTGCTTTAACCCTTATGTGGACCCTTGCGCTAAAACTTATGTTAACCCTTGTGCAACCCCTTGCTCTGTCCCTTATCCTTATCCTTACCCATGCACCAAACCTTACGTTAACCCTTGTGTTAACCCATGTGTTAACCCATGTGCTACTCCATACCCCAATCCTTGCAACTATGTCACTCCATGCCGTGATTATGAGACTAAGGAAGTTGTCATCAAGGAAGATTGCACAGTCAAGCGAGTCTGTGGAAATGATGGTGAGAGTCATAGATCTTTGTCCTGCGATGCATGATGGGAAATGTGTTGTTGTAATAACGCAATGAATGGTTTGATATCTTCTGCTTTTTCGTTTTCTCAGAAACTCTCCTCCGGGTGAGTAAAGTCGATCTTATCAAGTGCAGGACCGGACAGAATCGTCAGGAGCATCACACACATTGTTTCCCTGATGATCACCTCATCGTCCGCAGAGGACAGTGCTTCAATATGTGGGTTGATCTGTGCCGTCCTTTCAATCCCAGTTGTGACAAACTCCACCTGGAGCTGAAACTTGGTTAGTTACTGTATGACCTGTGCGTGGGTGACAATATAGGACATGCAGATACCGTATATGTTGAGGAGGAACATGCATTTCTACGCTCACTGGAATCACTTCTTCTGTGTGCTTTACAGGTCATATCGCATCCATCCGGGACGGCACTCATGTGGTCATTCCAATAGTGGAAGAATTCAAGAAAGACTGCTGGGGAGCGAAGATTGTCGAAAAGGGCCAAAACCGACTCAAACTGTGTGTGCACTCTCTTCCGACTGCTTGCGTTGGACGATACCAATTCAGTGTCGTGACTCACTCTACAGGAGGAAGATTCACTACACCATGTGTTCCTGAAAATGACATTTACATGCTGTTCAACCCCTGGTGTAAAGGTGCGCGTTTCATTACACTGAAACCTGATTATATGAAGATTAAATTGAATGCGGAGAGAAAGAAAGCACGATTAAAACATTATGAATATTCTCTGTTCTCAGATGACTGCGTGTACCTGCATGAAGAGGCGGAGAGAGTCGAGTATGTGCTGAACGACATGGGCAGAATCTACTATGGAACTAAACAGCAGATTGGCTGCAGGACATGGAACTTTGGTCAAGTAAGTGTTAAACTTTCGTTACTAGAGTTTACCACATATCAGAGACTGATGTTAATCCAATTGATTTCATTGGGGATGTTGAGAAACCCCAACTGTTTGTAAAACTGAAAACAGTAAAATCCTGCACATCACTTTCAACATTTTGGTTTAGCCTATAATGTTACAAAGTAGTTCTCTAAAATGATTATTAAACTTTAGCGTAATATATTCCACGAACTGGAAGTTGATGACATATAATTTCCTCACTCTGTTGTCTGAATCTTAGTTTGAGGAGGGAGTTCTGGCTGCATCTTTGTTTGTGCTGGAGAAGAGTTGTACCCCTTGCTCAGGATGGAGAAGCCCCATCAACATCTCCAGAGTGGTGTCAGACATGGTGAGTATTCATTTTCTTTCCCATTTAAAGCTGGAAATCTTAACAAACTGTCGGATTTGCTCTGTTTTGCAAAAAACAACATTTTCAATCGTCTCTCTTTAAAAGGTTATTGCCAACAAAGACTGTGGTGTGTTGGTGGGTAACTGGTCAAACTGCTATGGAGACGGAACTTCTCCTACATCCTGGTGCGGAAGCAGTGCCATCCTGAAACAGTTCCACAAATGTGGAGGAGTACCTGTCAAATATGGACAGAGCTTGACCTTCGCTGGAGTCACCAACACACGTGAGAGTTCAGGCAGAATGGACAAGGAGAAAATAAGGGTTGAGAAAGGGATTGTAGATGTAATGCACTTATTCTTCTTCTCTTTCTCGTAGTGTTGAGATGTTTGGGCATTCCTGTTCGTCCGGTCTCAAACTTCTGTTCTGCTCATGATACTGATGTTTGTTTGACAAGGGACGTCTATTTTGATGAGAAATTTCAGCTGATTGATCACATGAACCGTGATTCAATCTGGTAAGTATCATGAACATTTGTGAAGTCAACAAGACATAGTTCCTCTGAATGTGCATGAAATGAATGTCTTTCTTCTTCTCTTCGTGTAGGAACTACCACGTGTGGAATGAGGCCTGGATGGCTCGTCCCGACCTGCCATCTGGTTTCGGAGGGTGGCAGGTGGTTGATTCCACTCCTCAAATGACCAGCCAGGGCTTCTTCCGCTGCGGCCCAACATCTGTTGCTGCGATCCGCAGTGGACAGACCTTCCTGAAGCATGACGTGCCCTTCCTTTTCGCAGAAGTGCGTTAATTCCTTTAATATAGCATTCTGTCATACAGAGATTGACATACAATGACTTATAATTCCTGTTTGTCTCCTTGTGTTCTAGGTGAACAGTGATAAAGTTTACTGGCAGCGTAAATGCGATGGGACATTTGCTGTTGTCCACGTTGAGAAGGATGTAGTGGGTCACTGCATCAGCACCAAGGCCATCGGCTCAGATCAGCGTGTAGATATCACAAACCTCTACAAACACCCAATCGGTAAATACCACATGCATGTCTCTTAAAACATCTGGTTAAGATTCATGGTCTCACCTGTGACATCTCCTCCTGCTTCCATTGATCAGGTTCTTCAGAGAACTGTGCTGCTTTGGAGACAGCCCTTCGTCACGGCTCCAGGAGATGCACATACCCACTGCCCTGCGCTGAGGATGTTGTCTGTGAAGTCAGCCTGAAGGACGATAAACTGTGTGTGGGAAAAGATGCCGTGCTTTGCATCAATCTAAAAAACAAATGCAGCTCACCTCGTAGCGTCACCCTCCACAGCCATGCAGCAGCCATGTACTACACTGGAGTCAGGAAGGCCTTCCTGAAGAGAGATCAGACATGCATCGAGCTCAAGGCCTCTGAATGTGAGAAATGATCAAGTTTGAGTTAAAATGCATGAGACCACACAGTTACTGGTGCAGCTTATGTGTAAAGTTAATAATGCAAATTAGCACACAATCTGTTAGTTATTTAAAATAGAGATTTGTAATGAAAGCATATCACTTTTCCCACTGTAGGCAAACCTATGGAATGGACCCTGAGTTATGACGAGTATAAGGAACACCTGGTGGATCACGCCCCACTGATGCTCAACCTCTTTGGACACGTCGCTCAGACTAAGCAGATTCTGGCCACCCAGTACAGCTTCAGACTGCGCACTCCAGATCTAGTTCTCGCTGTGAGTTTAAAGTATTCAACTTATTCTGTTGATCAGCTGAAATAATTTAGTGCTAAATTGTGTCTTGTATGTGGTTCTTCTCAGCCTGTATGTGATGCAGTCCTGGGTCAAGAAGTGCCGGTCAAAATCACCTTCCAGAATCCACTGCCTTGTGTCCTCAAGAACAGTGTATTCCGCTTTGTGGGACTTGGACTGCAGCACCCCAGAATTGTTAACTATGGGTAAGACACTATAATATTTAAATTTATATTAAATTCATTTTCACTATATCAAATTGATTGATGAACACAATGCTCAACACTCTTTCTGTGTTGCTATTCAGTTTTAGATGATTTAATCTAATAAAACACATTAAAGATAAAAAGTATAGTTGCTAAAGATCTTTTTTAATCTAAAATATCTGTAATATTATATAATATTGTTTTGTACAGTTTGTTACTATTAAATCTAAAAAGTAATATTTAAAAAAAACATTAAAATATAAATACACAATTATAGTCAAATGGGTCACTACAGTTTGTGAATATTTAATCTAACAAAAATAATTATTAAAAGAGATAATTAATATATAAAATAGATATATTAAATAGATAAATAATAATTTAATCTATAAAATGAAATGATTAAAAAAATAATTAAAATATAAATATATATAGTAATATTAAATAATAGTATATTTTTCAACACAGTTTACTATTTAAGTTAAAAAAAACGATTAAAATATAAATATATAAATGATAGGAATATTATATTATATTATGTGTTGAAATACAGTGTGTGAATATTTAATCTAACAAAAATTATTTCAAAAATACTAAATATTCTTCTTATTTTCTTCCTCAGTGACATCGCAGGACATGCCACTGTGTGCCTGACGGAGAAGTTTGTTCCCAAGTGTCACGGCCATCAGAAACTTCTGGCTTCATTCGACTGTCCTCAGCTCACTCAGGTGCATGGATTCGCCAACCTTGTGGTCAAACAGCACTGTTAAACCAATCGAATAACCAACAGAGATTAAACGGCAAGGCTCCACTCAATAGAAATCACTCACATTTGCAGAATAAAATAGCATCTATTAGTTTCACTTTACCTACAATCTGTAAACCTTAAACCTCTCATATGATGCATTTAATCATGATCTCAGAGGCTTTATGCTAGACACTGTTGACTCCTTATCTTAATCATATTTTACTCTCTTATTTAGTAGTATTTTCGGAGATGAAACTTATGGGCTTTACCTGGTTTACAAATGTTATACTGAATAGTCAATGATCATAATCAAGTTTATTTTTCCTTTTCATTTTTGATTGTTTGGTTTTTCCTCATTCTTTTGAAAACTCAAATAATTGTTTCATGGTGATGGTTACTCTGTCCTGTGTAGCTTCAGCATCAAATAAAATATTCCCAGCATACTAAACTGTGTCCGTTTGTGATGAGGCTTTATTCCTCTTGTCATTTGTCAAATAAGTGATACATTCTTGACTTATATCCTTACCAGAACAAATAATTTTATATTCACATAAATCCAGACTTTTGCAGACTGCTTGTCATCACTGGTTTCTAAAACCTCAAAAACATTGATAGTTCGCTGGTATTAAAAGATAATATAAAACACAATTCAAGTCAAATAATCAAAAACAGAACAGAACTGTTGCTAAGTTTAGTGTTAAAATATATATACTGTATATATAAAATTGTCTGAAATCTGAATCTACGGTCCAGTAACAGCTGATTAAGTCCATCCAGTTATCCAGGTGAATGAAAAGCATTCAGTGCATTGTACTGAATCCCTGAGAACGAGACTGCGGTCTTGGTCTGATTCTGAATAAGCATCTATTCTGCACAAACACGTCTGAATCCAGTTCAGGTCGCATTTGTAGAAAGATTAACAAAACTTTGTGTATCTCCTCAAGCAAAAATCTTCATGTTAAGCAAGAAGGGAAAACATCATGTAGGGTCTGATTTTCAACAAGGCATTGATTCATGAGTAAGACTTCAGTGAGGGCGCAGTTCAAGAGCAGGTCAGTCAGGATTGGTCTGATGGTAATATGACGCGCTGCTCATCTATTCGTTTGGCCTGTGAGCGAAGGATGAGGCTGAAGAAGTCGTCGTCTGGGACCGTAGGGCCTCTGGTGGGGGGAGGAGGAGCAGCACACCTCTGATCATCCAGTCTGGATCCCTGTGCAAGTCAAAAACAGTGAAATGTAATATTTAAAGAGGATCTATTATGCTGCTTTTTTACATTTTCAGCTTTCTTTAGTGTGTAATGTTGCTGTTTGAGCATGAAAAAGGCACAATGTCACTTCAGCGGGAGTAATTCTCTATATCAGCGTCACTGTTTCTGAACTCCCTGAAACTCCTCCATTGTAATCTTGAGTTTACTTCCAGGAACGAACACGTCACACTATTCCTCACTTAAATAATTACAAAGTAAAGGGGCGGGGCCTGGTTGAGTTAGTTAGTTAATAGTATGTTATGGTAAGGGGCGGGACATTTCCCAAACACGCTCGAAGCGCTTGACCAATCAGAACACAGTGATCCAGCCAACCAATCAGAGCACAGTGCACGTTCCAGAAGGAGGGGCTTCATTGAGACTAAACAGAGTGTTACTGAGAGACTGGGGCTGTATCCTTAGATAGGGCACTATTTGAGGGGACGGCCATTTGTAGTGGTGTCCGAAACCATAGTGGACGTTGAGTGCACTCATTCAATCCCACAATGCACCGCAATAACAAGTGTGCAACCAATGTAAACTTAACGGTTGCAGAATACCCATAATGCACTGTGACCCAAACCACTGGTCCAATGTGGCTACAGCGTAATATCAGACGGGTATAAATTCCTTTTTAATTGATTACTAAATTGTTTAATTAAGGATTATACATAGTTTCCATGACAGTGTTCAAGATAAATCTTTTTATTACTACTTGAGCTGCCAGTTAGCCAAGTTTCAGATAATTATTAAACAGCACAAACTTGCAAAAGCTGCAGAACTTCCGGCGCACTCAGTGTCTGAATTCACTCACTCGTTCTCATTCACTCCCTCAAGTGAACTATATTAGTGGAGTAATGAAGGAATAATGAATGAGGGAATAAGGGGCGGAACAGCCAGGACAGAGCGTTACTGACGGACTGGAAGAGAGGAGCTGCAACAATGGAGAATATGTGGGTTTTTTTAACATTCAAGCATGAAAATCTATTCTAGTAGAGCCCAAAAACACAAACAAGACTTGTAAAAGGACATAATATGGCCTCTTTAATTTACATTTATGCATTTGGCAGACGCGACTTACGTTGCATTTCAAGGTACACATTTACATTCAGTACACAGATACATTATCAGTTCTTGCTTTCCCTGGGAATCGAGCTACAGGAAAGCAGCTTTAATGATGCAGCCTAATAATAAACAACATTTACCTGGCTCTTAATCAGCATGTCGAAGAAGTCTTCATCTGGTTCTTTGCTATCGGCCGTGGCCATGAGTTTGCTGAGAACGTCCTGGCTGTGGCGCTGTTCCAGCCGGAGACCCGGGAGATTGCTGACACTGACCCGCTGCTCGTCCAGTCGACGGCTCTGTGAGCTGGCCAGCAGATCTAGGAAATGGCCAGGCTGTCCAGAGGCCTCCGCTTCGGACACGGAAATAGCTGAAGGTTATAAACAGTGCAGTGTAGTTCAGTTAAATACTGCTGTATAAATACTTTTCTTATAGTACACTACAAAAGTTTGGGAGAAGTACGATTTTTTAAAAAGAAATTATTTTATTCAGCAAGGACACATTAAATTGATAAAAAAAAAGTGACATTTAAAGCATTTATAATGTTACAACAAATTTCTATTTCAAATAAATGCTGTTCTTTTGAACTTTATATTCATCATTAATGCATCACAGGTTCCACAACAAGATTCCAAATCATCATATTAGAATGATTTCTGAAGGATCATGTGACGCTGAAGACTGGAGTAATGATGCTGAAAATTCAGCTTTGATCACAGAAATACATTACATTTTAAAGTATATTCAAATAGAAACCAGTTATTTTAATTTGCAATAATACTGTATTTCCCAATTTCACTGTTTTTGATCAATTAAATGCAGCCTTGGTGATCAGAAGAAACTTCTTTCCACAAACTTTCGAATGGTATAGTGTATATTTTAATGACTACTTAATGTATTTTACACTTTTTAATTATGATATCTTGATGTATTTCTAAAGGTTAACACCATGTCCTAACCAAGAATGATGAGCAAAAGTGACAAGCAACATCTTCCTTAAACCTCAAGTATCTTCCGATTGGCTGCAATTTTCTCATGTGACACAGTGCTGATCAATGTGGACAAATAAATCACTCGTCACTGTATATACTGCTAGAATTGTTACACACTGAAGGAGCGTTCACACTGAAATTCTACTGTTAGTTGCTATTAGGTGCATAAAGTTTTACATAAAGTTTTGTGCTCACATTGTTTCTGTACATCATGCCATTCCAAATCACTTAAAATTAATGACTTTCTTTAGGTTTTGCTGCATTAAATTGCCAATTGATCCTCCCTTATCTGGCTTATGCTACTCTGAGCAATGCCTTAACTTTGTATTTTGAGCACTTCTTGCGTTGTTTTTGCCTCTTCACGATGACTCGCTTAATTTAGTCCTAATTTTTAAGTCGCTTTGGACAAAAACGTCTGCTAAATGACTAAATGTAAATGAAATTGCTTTCAGTGTGAATGCACCATAAGTGATTTTACTGCACATTCATATAGTTGAAGTATAGTTAGCACAGGTCAGTACAGCGAGGGAGGAAGGGTGGACTCACGTTTCCTCAAGGCTACGGACGGGGTTTCGTGGGGAAAGGAAGGGGCGGGAACACGGCTAATGCCGTCCTCTAATGAGCACCTTTGATCATCCATACGGCTGCCCTGGAAGCGGGTCAGAAGGTCAAAAAAGCCGTCGTCACCCAGAGTGTCTGGAGCGTACTGTGGAAAAGCCCAGTTACAATAAAAACAATAAATATTTGAGAATTTATTTGTAGAATTGATCATTTCAAACGGCAAATTAAAAACTCAAAAGTCAGTTTATTACTTTGCATGCACTCTTTACAATCTAAATTATAAAATTGATTGTATGTTTTTTGAGATCCAACACGGCTAATTAAAGTCACCATGAAATCATAAATGACAATGTGTATTTTTAATGTAATATTGCCATATTTATTATAAATGATTTTTCCATGCACAGCATCATTTTTTTTTTTTAATTCATGTGGAAACTATATTCTCAGAAGGCGAAGCACTGCTACTACTGCGGAGTGATTTGCTCGCAGCTCCTGAGAAGCCCCATGGTGAGGAGCAGAGAGTTCGCTCAGAGTTGGAGTAAATCACTCTGCCCAAGTAGCAGTGCTTCGCCTTCTGAGAATATAGTTCCCAGTATGTATACAGTTAGAAGATGGCTGTGTCTCATGTGACCTTGTTATTTGTACACGCTGTGACTATACAAATCACAACATGTAAATAGGAAAATGTTGGCGTTATTTTGTCCCTTATTGGGAGCAGTGTGCTAGCTGGAGCCGTTTACCTCCAGTCTTTGTGCTAAGCTAGCGGTGTCTAGCTAAAGTCCCAAAAAGTCGCGTGTTCCTTTAAGGGGGTGTTTTAAGCACCTGTGTGTCCGGAGGGGCTGAAGTTGGGCTGCTGCTGCTGCTGTGGTTCTCAGCTGGTGGACTGGAGTTTGAACCATTCAACCTGTGCTTTTTGCTCCTGAAGCGATTGATGAAGAAAAGTTTAGAAGATGTCTTGGCTATGGATGTTTTGGTTGGTGATTTGGTTTGCTGAGGGGTTGTAGTCTCCTCACAGGCCTGCCCCTGGTTAGATGAAGCATAAAGACTTTATAAGCACACTTTTGTTATGCAAATTATTTGATATGCAAAACATGAACACCTTGAAATGTAAGTAACAAAATGTATATGCGATGCATGCAAGTCCTAGTCTCTTGTAAGGGTTCATTTACAAGACAAATTCACACAAAGAATGGATCTAATTAGTGAATCAAAAGCACTTTGGTCATTCAGTTGTTTTAATGCAAGACTAAACAATATGGATTTTCCCAAATTATAATTTAAATGGGG
The DNA here is from genome assembly GCA_022828995.1 of Vimba vimba. Taxonomy (NCBI): domain Eukaryota; kingdom Metazoa; phylum Chordata; class Actinopteri; order Cypriniformes; family Leuciscidae; genus Vimba; species Vimba vimba. The sequence goes on along the minus strand of CM040837.1, from coordinate 28,483,952 downwards.
GAAAAAAATTGCATGCATGGCCTAATGTCACATCAGCAAAAATGGAAAGTCATTTCAGAGGAACAGCAAGTTATTTATTACATTTTGATAAGCGATTTCAGTGGAATAACAAACACTGATGAATCGTTCACAATAAAATCAGAATTGTGCAATAAGAGTGTTTTTACATCATAAAAGTGCATGTTGTACAACCTATAATTGATGGTGATTTAAATTAAATAATTGTATAACAGTAATTAGAATTTTTTTTAAAAACGTTAAGTAATATGAATTATTTTGTAATGAGCAATTAATGAGAAATTATTTAGATTTTTGGCTTGATTTCATCTTTATATATTTTCTTTTCTGTGAAGCTAAATATACTTAAGGTATTTCTTAAAATAAAAATAATTTTTTTTGTTAATCTCACTAAATGTCTAGTCGTCGATTATTTTGTATGTGATAATTTGAATGTGTTTAATGTCTCACCATATTTTTGTCAGAGGTCAGTTTCATGAGCTCCATGTTCTCCATGCTGTGTCTCCGGCTTCCTTTGGATCTTCCATCTACACAAGCAGAAAGAGGGATATGAGAGTAGATCTCATTCTGTAGATCAGCTGTGCTGCGAGTACACACACCCTGACGTCAGCTTCACAATTTACTAATATTGTTGCTACCAAGCATATTAGAGTTGGACAAAGTAATTTTAAATGCTTAAAATGGTTTAATGGTTAATATAAATGATTTTACCAAAATATTTTTTAGCATGCTACAAAAAAATGAAAGGAGGATATTCAAGCGATTTTTAACCAAAATGTACAACTTTTAACCAGTAGATGGCACTATCACCAAACTCCTAACACCAAAAAAAAGTGTGTTTGCATGTTTAGGGAATGAAATTAAAACATTTTAACACTTTTAATGCAATTCTTTTAATCAGATTTTTTTTTGTTATTTGATAATATTCAATATTTAAAGACGAATGATTTAAAAAAAAAAAAAAAAAATTCTCAGAACAAACAAATATATATTTTTTAATTGTTTTTTCTCCCAAGTATGTATCATAAAAATGGATTTAAAAAACAACTTTGTGTATCTTATAGGATCTTATGTATCTTATTGGTTTTAATGTTTGAGGAAAGTAGTGTGTGCTGTTACCAGGCGGACTGCTGTCACCGGACGGACTCTCGATGAAGGCAGAGCTGTTAGTGTTTGTATTGTTTTGCTTCAGACCCAAAACTAACTGCAGATCGGATACGTTCATCCTAGCCGTCAGCTCCCCACTGCGGTCTCCAATCTGAGGAGCGCACACATACAGGAAGGAAAAAAACATTACTGGAAGTGCTAGCCCAGTTCAGTTCAATCATCAACAAGCACACTGGAGCAGAATCTCATGAAGTCACATTACACCCCAAAATCAAAAGAAAGAAGACATTTTATTTTGCTTTGCACTCACATTGTTTTTATGACAATTAAGCAGAAGAAGTCTTCTGAATTTTCACCAATTCTAATTACATAAATGGGGGGGAGCTATATTGTAATTGTCATAAAAATAATGTCATGATCAGAGTTATTTTCATTTACTAAAACTAAAAAACATTAAAAAAAAAAAACATTTTCATTACTTAAAATAAAATAAACATTAACTGAAATAATATTCACAACGCAACCAAATACAGAAACGCTCTGCAAATATCACAACGCAACCAAAAACAGGTTTCATATACTCACAATGCAACCAAATACAGAAACACGCTCTGCAAAGAGCATGGAAACGTTTCAAGGGGACCCCAACAAGTGACGAACCTGGTTGGGACATGCTTATTATTAAATGTCTACTCGTCAGTGGTGTTGTCGATGACCTGAAAGGTGAGTTTTTTGTTTATTTTAACATCCTGATCGTATGAGCATTGTGAGTATTTGCAGCGGGCTTCTGTTTTTGGTTGTGTTTCAAGTATTTGCAGCACAATATGCTTTCTTAATTTGCTAGTGTTTTTTCTATTTGCAAGTGTGTTCTCCTTTTGCAGCACGTTGAGCTCTCTCGGCCACCATATATAATACAGTAGTCAACATCTGAAGTGGATCAAATAAGTTCATCAAACTTGTCCTAAGACAAGAACGAGTATTGTTCAAAATTCATGTATAACATAGGCCTGTCACGATAACAAATTTTGCTGGACGATAAATTGTCCAAGAAATTATCGCGATAAACGATAATTGTCGTTCTGAGACCATTTTCATTTAATATAATTATAATGGCATAATAATGCAGGTACACCTTTTCAACGATCTATAAACCTTTATTTCTAAAGAATATTAAACATTGAAAACGGAAAACATTTTAAATATCAAAAAAAATGAACAAAACAACCAAAAACAATAAAAGCAATGGACTCTTAGTGTCTGTTAACAAAATAAATGTCTGTTAATAAATAAAATGGATGTAAACAAAATTGCACTTCAAAAAATATTAAACATTAGGCTTTAGACATTAGGCATAAATAGTGATACATTCCATAACAGGCAAAACTGACAGTTAGGACCTTTGTAAACAAATAAAAAAAAAGCCTCAACAAGCCATATCGCACAATTTTGCACTGTTACTCCTGTTACTTTGTCCTCCTGTTACTTTGTCAAGTGATTGTGTACTGTCGGGAAGACGGAGACGCACTTTATTACGTGTGTATGCTACGCACTAAAAATACTTGGTTAGGATTAGGGGTGAGGAGTGCGTGCGTATTACACGCCATAAAGAGCGTATCATATGCACTCAAAAACTATTTTTGGCGTATAAATGGCACGAGAAATAACATTCGTGGTACAGATACGCATTTTCATGTGATCGGGCTCGCTGTCGCAACTCACAACTAGCGTCTTCTCTCTCTCCCGGCAGTAGCCGCAAACAGTCCCGCCAGGGACCAGCGCCGCGGCGCCGCCTCCCCACACAAAGACCATGCAACTGACAAGAGAGTTCACTCCTCCTATACGCTAAAGAACCAAGAGTGGTCATCCAGTCTCTTTGGTAGAGAGAGAGAGACGAGGAAAACAAACAAGCATGCAAATGGAATTATCGCGGCCGGAAAAATTATCGAGCTCATTTTTTTTTACCGTGCGATTAATTGACTTGTCGACTATCGCGACAGGCCTAGTATAACATTGATGAAAGGTTTTGATCCACTTCAAATGTTGACTAATGTAGTATGGTAAGCTTTTCATTTTGTAAAAAAAAAGATTCTTTCTTTTAATTATTCTTTTCATTGAGATTCACCCATGGCTTTTCCTGCCGGCAGGAAGTCTTTTAGTGTTATCTCACTGAGCCAAGCACACGCACACACACACACACACACCTCTTTTGAGATCTCCAGATGTTTGTCAGCAAAGCTCATGGCCTGCTCGTGGTTTCCCAGAGCGGTGTGTGCGTTCCCTAAACTCCAGCACGCCCTCCCTTCTCCAATCCTACACACAGTGACAGGAGGATCAGACCTCATAAACAGCAGCACAGACGAGAAGTGTCACCAACAGCCTACCTGTCCTTGAGGTCCTGAGCTATGATGAGATGTTTGAGGTGATAGTCTATGGCTCTCTCGTAGTCCTGCAGAAGCGTGTAGGTGTTTCCCAGACTGTAACAGGCCTGAGCTTCCACAGCCCTGTCCTTCAGCTGCCGCGCCAACTGCAGTGTCCGCCTGCGGGATAGACATCATCATCATCAGTACTGATTTGACTTCACAAGAACAAAGCTTGAAACAAACTGAGCTGAATAACGACTCTCCTGTAGAGCTGAATCAAATGAATTTCATATACTAGCAAACTGACTTGTAATGCTCAGCTGCAACTTCAAACTGCCCAAGGAATATGTACGCATTTCCAAGGTTGCAATATGCTCTCCGCTCTGCGGCTCTGTCTCCAAACTCCTTCGCAATGAGGAGACGCTGTAAAAAGAAGACAGCATTATACATATTTACATCATGAAACATGCACATACGTATTTACAGACTACAAGTTCTTTATTATTATTGTATATGTAGTGATGTAGTTAATTATCATTACAACAAGTACAGTGTTATATAAATATTATTATAATAAATTTCTGTACACTAATCCATAATTTCTTCTAGCTTGTGCATTGTTTCCAATACTTTTATTACACATTCAGTTTGTGCATTTGAATAGAAACCACAAGTACATTTAGATTTAAAACTACCAGCTTATTTAAGAAACTCTCAGTGTGAAATACCTGCTCGTGGGCAAGAACAGCATCCTGGAAGTTTCCGAGCAAATAGTGTGAGTTGCCAAGGTTGCCGTAAGTCCTGCCCTGTGCCGCTCTGTCCCCCAGCTCCTTCACGATGGCCAGATTCGCTCTTCAAACCGAGACAAACAGTAGAAGATACAGTATGGGAGATAAAACAATAGAACGTTTAGCATGCTTTGGAAAACATTACTGCCCTTGAGGCCAAACAAATCTCTTTCAGAAATGAAATATTTTGTCTTTTAGCACATGTGTGTGTCGTCTACACTCTAGTTTTTTGCCCATTCAAAAGAATGAAAACAACAAATGTTGGCTCGCTCACTCATAGTACTCGGTTGCTTTCTTTAGAGCGATGCGTGCCTCCTCGGGAAATTCTCCAGGGTCCATACCGCTCCAACATATGTTCTTCCCCTTGGCGTGGTACACATTCCCATAATTATACAGCGCTCGAGCCTGCCCCACCTAACAAAACCACGTCCAGATAACACACACAACCAGCACTGATTACACACCTAAAACAGATCGACAGCTTGCACTTAAACTGTGTTTATGGTCTGCTAAAATAGATCAAGCCGTGTCTTTGGATAACAGGACAAATGTGACTTCAAAAAAACATCTGAGGCAAACTTGGCCATTCAAGTGGATTTTAAAGGAATAGAAATATTCTGTCATCATTTACTCACACTTAGACATGGGAAATATGGGCAAAGCATATCACAGTAATCTTAAAAACGTTTGGTTGATAACAATATATAATCAAGACACTTTGAAAAGTGTTTAAAAACTGAAAAAGCTTATGGCCTTATGACAACTTATTTATTATAGTTGATCAGTTAGTTATTTCTATTTTATCAATACAAATGAATACATTCTGTTTTATTTATGCATGTTTTGTATGTTTATATTTATTATTTGCATCCCTAAATAAATATTATCAGTCAATTTATTTTTATTTAATTTATAGACCATTTAAACTTTTTATTGCCGTGGACGATATTGGAAGATTGGTTGATGATAAAATCTAATAAATATGACAATATTATAATATGTTTATAGGAAATTTAATAAAAAAATGAATGAAAGACCATTTCAAAAGTAATCCTATTACTGTTTATACGTGTATTTATTTGAACAGACAGTTTTATATTTATTGTAGCAATTAAATTAATAAAACTTTATTTTATAGAGTCAGTTTTATTTTTTCAATAAATAAATAAATATTCTTTTATGTATTTATTTACTTGCTTACATCAAGAAATAAATATTATCACTCAATAATCACATTTAAAAAGCTTTTTATTTTTATCTTCTCACCATCATTTGTGTCCCAAAAAGTTAGGCTTGTTTTTAAGCTGAACGTTTTCTTTGGTTCTGCAAGCGTACGACGACCAGGAGCTTCAAGCTCCAAAAAAGGACAAGAAGTGCCTTAAAAACAATCAGTCCTATTCAATATGTGATATTCCCAGTCTGATGATGCCATATGATAGCTTCCACCGAGGCTGTGACATCTTATTCACACATAAACATCGCACATAAGTACACTGTGCCTTGACATGCCAGGTTTGACATCAGTACAGAACGGCATTGATTCGTGTATATTCTTATATATCTTATTTTATGTGTTTCCACAGAAGAATGAAACCTCATAGGTTTTGAAAGATACAAAGAGAGTAAATGATGACAGAAACTTTTCCATTAAAAAGCCTTTAGTTTCATTTACAGGGTTTGTAGATACTGTAAAATGAAACTCCAGGACTTTAAGCACTACTTTTTTGGTTTTCAAGGACTACAATCACTTATCAAACAATATACATATCATCTTTCAAATTCTAAAAAAAGTTAATAAATAAAAATAAACCAATAAAACAAAATGGTACAAATAATGTGCAGCACATGCAATGACTGTGGTAACTTGAACTATTGAAACGATACTATGACAAATGACCTTATTCAAACTGATTTTCACCTCATGAATATATGATTGACCTGAAGAATGAAAGCTGTATCATATACTTGGATATTTATATAAGCAATATTACGCTCATAGCCATGCGAAATGGCTCTATATCTATATCAAACGGGCTGCAGTGTTAATTTTGCGAGAAAAGATAATTCAAGCACTTTTCAAGTACCTTTTCATAAATATGGCTGTTTTCAAGGGTTTTCCAGGACTTAAATTTCAAAAAGTCAAGTTCAAGTACTTCAAGCACCTTGTACGAACCCTGCATTTAATACCTCACCATATCATGGAGCATCCTGGAAATATCCAGGTGTCTTTGGCAACAAACTGCTGCTTCGTCATAGCGTCCCAAAACTTTCAACGTGTTTCCAAGGTTCCCACTGGCTTTAGCTTCTCCCAGCTGATCTCCAATAGTTCTAGAGGAGCCATAATAACAAAACGTGTTATTTTAGATAAGGATATAATCCTACCGGCTTTAAAACAGTGACATAACATTCCAGATTCAGACCTAGTGAGCGTCAGGTCATGTCGATGGTATTCCAGCGCCTTGTTGTAGTCGTGCAGGTGGAAGTATGCGTTACCCAGCTGACTGTAGATGGCGCTCAAAATCTGCAGGTCTTCTGTGCCCACCTGGATGGCCGACTCAAAAAATGAGACGCCGGCACGGTAATCTCCCACTTTACACAGACGCTCCCCTTCCAGAGCCAGTTCCAGACACGAGGCCTCCATCCTGTAGGGGGCAGCAGAGAGGTGAGCAAGAGCATGAGTAGGAAGAAATGGGTTTACCAGGAAGTGTTCAGTGATTTCTGAATGTATGTGATTTATGAGTTTATGACGCAACTGACGCTGGTGGGTCACGATAATGACAACATCGCGGATGTAGTACGTCCAGATTAGGGCTGAGTAAAAAATTCCGATTTCAACTTATTGAAATCCGTATCATGTCACATGGAATCGCTCAATCAGTGTTTCAACCGTGGAAAGACGTCAGTAAAACAGCTTGTAAACAATGTCATGTAACGTCACATTTATCTCAGAAAAAAACATATCCAGTGACCATAAACTCATTAGTCAGTTAGAAAAATTAACTCTAGAGAGGAGCATTTTGCTAAATATATGCACCAGATTACATATTCATGTTCTTCAATATTTAATGCATGTTTGAATAAATCTGGCAAGTTTTTATGACAGCCACCATTTAAATATTTATATTTCATATAACTTTATTATTATAAAAATAAATAAAAGTGTAATTTAAGTGTTTGTATACAAATCAGTTCATTTTTACCTTCAATTAGCCTATAGTAGGCTAATGAAGCCTATATGCTACAAAAGACTCCCATAGTTTACAGCATTAGTTAAGAGATTCATTTGTTTTCCTTGAAAATTTGCTATGTATTGTACCTGATATCCAAAATAATCAATATTGAATCGAATTGTGAAATTTGTGTCAATCAATACCCAGCCCTAGTCCAGATTACATTCATCCTACACACATTTATACTATATAGAACACACTTTTTAGCACTCACAAAGTATAAACTCATTCAAAATAAGTATCTACTCACGAGAGTATGCCATTTTGGACGCAGCCGTAGAGAGCATTATTTATGAGATCAGAGACCAAAAAATGTCTTATGGTAATAAATAAATAGATAAATAAATAAATAGATAAATAAATAAATAAATAAATAAATACATAAATAAATAAATACATAAATACATAAATATTAGTATGGTCAAATCAAAAAATCATAATTAATACATTTATAGACACACACACACACTTTTTTAATTGATTTGACAGCAATTCATTGATTTGACAGCACTAATAGATATATAAAAAATGTAAAAAAAAAACAAAAAAAACATAGATACATATTTTATTGGTGTATAACTAAATGTCTATTGATGCGCATAAAGATAGAAGCGAAGTAAAGGGAATAAAATATTTCAGTTTGATATGCATTTTGACAAGACTATTAAAAGAAAGTATTAAGAAATAAGTCCAGTATTTATGTTTAAGCATATTTAACCGTAGAGGCTTTACATTTGAGGAACAATAGACTAGACTCCATTACAGCTTTGCGCAAACCTTTTGAGATATTTTCTAAATGTAGATTAAAAAAAACTATTGTGAAATGACGGCGTTTCCATTAACCGACATTATGCAACTAAAACGTAATTCTTTTAGTGTAAATGCATTTCCCATTCTTTTATACACACTAAGGGTTTATCATATGTGCCAAGCAAAAGCATTCCCCAGATATTGTAGAAAAATCTAGAAAGAATTACTACAATATCAACATCAATGACTCCCATATTAAGAGTTAAAATGGTTTCAAAGAATGACTAATAACCTGCTTCCAAGAATCAAGCAGAACACTGATCTGAATGCCTGTAAACCTTCTAAAGTATCACAGAATGTATGAAAAATATAAACAAACATGTTGTATTTGCATACAAGGACTTCTGTTTGTTCTTTCAGAGTGTGCGTCCATGAGTATGTTATGTTTTTGTCTGACAAATGTACACTTTTGGTCCTCATCAAATGTGAAAGTGCTGAGTGGAGAGACGAAATCAGTCAATCACAACATATCTGATGTTTAAAATAGAGCAATATTTGAAGAATTAACAAAAGTAAGAAATTATCTAGATGCTACACAACACGTAAACACTGTCAAGAACTGAGAAGAAAACAAAAAAACTTCATTACCACGTCATCAAAAAAAACCGGAAAACTATTTAGCTTTAAATACATAAGATACCATTAACAAGTGTGGGGTCTGTAAGTCTCTTATTCTCACCAAGGGTGCGTGCATTTATTTGATCAAACTTGCAGTAAAAAGTGTATTATCGTGAAATATTATTTCAATTTAAAATAACTGTTTTTTTTTTGTGTGTTTTTTTATATATTGTAAAATGTGATGTATTCCTGTGATCAAAGCTGAATTTTCAGCATCATTACTCCAGTCTTCAGTGTCACATGATCCTTCAGAAATCATTCTAATATGATGATTTGCTGCTCAAGAAACATTTCTGATTATTATAAATGTTGAAAAGTTGTTGCTTCATATTTTTGTGGAAACCAAAATACTTTTTTTCAGAATTCTAATAGAAAGTTCAAAAGAGCAGTGTTTATTTGAAATACAAATCTTTTGTAGCATTATAAAATATCTTTACTTTCACTTTTGATCAATTTAATGTGTCCTTGCTGAATAAAGACAGTAAGCACCTTGTAACCACCAAGAACACCATAGCAACAACCTAACAACCCCTTAGCAACCACACAGCAATGCCCTGGCAACCACACATGACAATTGTGTACAGGAAAACTCACCCCACCTTTTATCCTTTCTCTTTTTATAAAATTCAGTGCACCGTCCAAACATCTCCATCTTTTTGATGATTTTTCCTCCTCCAATGTGATAGACACGTTTAATTCTCCATGGGGCGAAGCATGAGCCCCACAGCTTCAACCCTCTCAGACACATCACAAAACTGATTTACCTCTTCCAAAAGACACCAAATTCCAGGATAACCCCCTCTGTGAGACCTTTCCCAACCCTCTACCCCTGGTAAGAAGCCTGAGCATAACCAGACGAGGCTTTAGCATCTAAAATGGTTTGTTGTTGGCATGCAGTGACGGGTTACGCTGGGTCTCGCACACATGAAGGGTCAGCGGTAAGCCTTCAGATAACAGATGCAACTGTACGACATGCCCAAGTCATCTACGGACACCCGAAGGCAAGCGTCAATTCCAATTATCAGTGAGACGACACATGGGGATTATCACGCATAAAGGGCAAAACAGAGTAACTCTAATGTGCTTAGCTCCTAAACCAGTTATTCCAGTGGGGTGGGTCAGGGGGAAAAAAACTATGCAGATTCAAATTTTTTTTTTTTTTTTTTTTACACAAAAATAAAGGTTCTTTATTGGCATCTACAGTTCCATGAAGAACCTTTAGGTGTGTTCGACATTGGCTGCGGCTGGATGTAACCGATCGGCGAGAGCAGCCGCGTGCAGGCGGGGAGGAGCTGCAAACGGAGACATGAAGTCGGACACTTTCTGGTTCCCCTAGTGACCGCTCACATGGTGTTTGCATACTTTACCACAGCTGAAGTGAAATAAATGCAATATATGCCAAATAATACACAGATGTTTCAGAGACATTTTCATTCAATACTTTATGTACAGCTTCACACAGCGTCTGTTTGAACAAGAAGTTCAACTTAAGCTACTATCAATGAAGTGGAGTCTAAATTTTTTTAATCAGTTTTAATTTGAAAAACATGACACAATATAACATCTCAACTACATGAAAAGAGTGTTTACTGTTATAAAAAACTGATTTGTGAGCTTTAGAGGAACTAAAGGTGTTGGAATAAACACGAAACACACGTGATCGTTGTCATGCGGTGAATCCGGCCAATCGTGGAACAGCTGTGTCGTCATCAGCCCACGTGCAGCTGCTCTTGAGAAGCTGCGCTGGCTGAGTTCTCCGGCTACTCTCGAATCGCTTTCGCGGTACTTTGATGGCATACGTCACAGTCACGTGGCGTCGGCGCTGTGTCAGACAAAATTTCCAACCAGCATGCACTGCTTCAAGTCAGCCGCCGATCGGTCTGCGCAGAGCTGCATGAAGTCGAACAAGACTTTTAACATCCATTTAAAAAAATGACCAGGTGTTCACACTTGCAGTTCAGTTCTCTTGAGCCCGGAAAATACACGGATTCCGGAAAATACACGGATAAAGTGACCCGGGATTTGACCAGAATTCGTTTGATTTGGGTTCATTCACACTGCCAGTGATTTTCCGGAATCAGAGAGTGTGTTCACACACATCCCGTAAAAATCCCGTAAAGACACGTGACATCGACGTGACATGTAATATCTTAGCAGCGTCTTAAGTTTGCTTATGAGCTGCGATTTCTCTCTCGAGAAACCACGCTTGTGCATTTTTTTCTCTGATTCGATCATAAACTAGCGCATTAAGCCTACGTACCGTTTCACAGCTGGCGAACGATCCCGGCTTCAGCGCCATCATTACGACACGTCATTGATGACGGCTTTTGTTCACACAGCGCGCGTTCTGGGACTGAACACGGCAATGTTACTAGGTCCCCAACCCGGCATCGATCCCGGCATCAATCCCGGGTCGTGTTTGCGTTCACACGGAAAGCGTTCTGGCAATTTCCCGGCAATTTGCTGGGATCATCGCGCTGTGTGAAAGGGGCTTTGGTTTTTGGTCCAGAACGAAAAAGAAAATGATACATTTATTCCTGATTTGCTTAGCGTTCACACTGTCATTTTAAACACCAAACCTAAAGATAGGAAACAAAAAAAAGTTTTTTATGGCATATATATTTTGCGACGGAACTCGTCGAACATCCAAAACAATGCTGCGAGGAGACGTGGTTCTGATGCCTGTGTAACATTGCGACTATGATGAGAAAAAACAGGTGTGCTTAAGCATTCTGTCCTTTTTAGGGTCGCATCTTGTGACATGTCTGTTTTTGGTTTGTTTCGATTGTCTTTGGTCTGTGCTGCGTTCATATTTCAGTCAAACCGCACTAGAGTTCGTTTGGAAGTGGACCGAGACGCAACTTGTTTGGTACGCACCAGGGTTCGGATGGCAGCGTTCACACTTATTCTAATGAACCGCACTAACAGAGCAATCGCTCCAGAGTTCATTTTAATTGAACCAAACCTGACAAGTGTGAACAAACCCTAAGAAAAAAGGGTTTTTTAAAGAACTGTTCACTGAAAGATTTTTTGGGGAAACAAAAATGGTTATTGTACACTAATAAAAATAAACGTTTTTATTGACATTTATGGTTCCATGAAGAACCTTTAAAATCCACGAAACCTTTCTATTGCATGAAAGGTTTTTTTATAGTGGAAAAGGGTTCTTTAGATTTTTAATATATTCTTCACTTCACACCAAGAAAAAATATATATATTTTAAAAGGAACACACCACTTTTTTTGGAAATAGGCTAATTTTCCAACTCCCCCAGAGTTAAACAGTTGAGTTTTACCGTTTTCGAATCCATTCAGCCGATCTCCGGGTCTGACGGGAGCACTTTTAGCATAGCTTAGCATATATCATTGAATCTAATTAGACTGTTAGCATCTCTCTCAAAAAAATGACCAAAGAGTTTCGATATTTTTCCTATTTAAAACTTGACTCTTCTGCAGTTACATCGTGTACTAAGACCGACGGAAAATGAAAAGTTGCGATTTTCTACGTGACTTTCCAACGTGACTGGCACTAAGTTTGTGTAGTTGCAACCGGCAAATTAGGTAGTGGATTTCGGTCACGTTGGAAGTTACCTAGCTTGGGACTATTTTCAGGCGCTGCATCATATCATTACGCCTGCTGCACTCATGGTACGGCAGCAAAGTTCCTTAATTATTACGCAGGAATGAGAGTATAGTTCCTAGCCATATCGGCCTAGAAAATCGCAACTTTTCATTTTCCGTCGGTCTTAGTACACGATGTAACTGCAGAAGAGTCAAGTTTTAAATAGGAAAAATATCGAAACTCTTTGGTCATTTTTTTGAGGGAGATGCTAACGGTCTAATTAGATTCAATGATCTATGCTAAGCTATGCTAAAAGTGCTACCACCAGACCCGGAGATCGGCTGAACGGATTGGAAAATGGTAAAACTCAACTCTTTAACTCTAGGGGAGTTGGAAAATAAGCCTATTTCCAAAAAAAAGTGGCGTGTTCTTTTAAGAACTGTTCAATGGAAGGTTCTTTATGGAACCAAAAATGGTTATTCTACATTCCTAAACAATAAGGTTCATTCTTTGTGGTTCTTTAAGGAATAAACAATAGTCCTTCCATGGTATTGCTGCTGCTGCAAAAAAAACAACTTTTTGGAACCTTTATTTTTTTTTTTACTTCGTTAAAGCTTAATTCTTATGGTTAGAGGTTTGTTCTAATCCTTAATCTTGAGTATGAGCAATTGTAATAGCTATGCTTGACATGGCAAGCAAAACTAAGTAATTAAACTGAGTTCTGCAACATTTGTGCAACAGAGAGTGATCAGTGTTCAGAATTACAATTTAGAAAATAAAACCAGTCAAAAATACATGAACTTAAAGTAAATTGACTGTGGGAACTAATAAATAACTAGTCTTTGGCGTCTAGTCACATGTTTGGACCAGTATGCAAAAAGCATCTTTTGCACTGGAAAGTGCACAATTCTCTTTAGAATATGTATAGCCACTCTTGCCATTATTAATAAGAGTTAGCAAGAGGAAGCATGATGGCTTTAGAACTGTGTCAAGGAACAAAGCAACCTAAGAAAACCTCCCTGAATCAATTAATCTTCTGCTGAAGTAGAGCGAGATGTCGTGAAGAACGCATCGAGTCCAGAGGAACAGTCAGGTAACCAAGGCCATGCAGGGAAAATCCATTAGACCAAATTAAATCCCACGCTTTGCCCAGAGTGTCCTCAGCGGAAGGCTTGCGGCCTACACATGCTCTAATTTCTTTATCCTCAGCGAGGTGGGACGCAGGCCGAGCGGCTGACGCGATTTCTCCACTGACCGATGCAAATGACTAATTCGCACCATATATCAACCCATACTTCTCATGAAGTAATGAATTTCACTGATTCTTACTGAAACACCAGGCATATGTTGCTCATTATTTCTGTTCATTTCTAAAACTCAGACATTAAAGGGACAGTTCACTCGAAAATTAAAATACAGTCATTAATTATTCACCCTCATATCGTTACGTGAGTTCTGTGAAACTCAAAAGGAGAAAGTTTAGCACAATGTCTCTTTTCATTTGTTTCATTCAGATGTTACAAAAAAAAAAAAAAAAAGATTATGACTGAACGCAACATGGTAGTTCAAATGTGCAGAATGGAGAAAAATATCTGAAAGCTTATTAGGGAGATATAATGGTGGGAAATATAGGCTACTCATTGAATAGCAACATTTTCACCACAAAATATTAGAAAAGTCACTATATGGCTTTAGAAGATTGGAATAGCCTACAATAGAATACAATGGACTACTGTCATGCTGGAGCTTTTTGCCCTTTCTGGAGCTCGACAACACCTGATATGCTTTCATTCTATGGAAAGGAGTAGCGTGAACATCCTTTTAAACATCTCCTTTTTTTGTTCTACAAAAGAAAGAAAATCTTATAGGTTTGGAATGATGTGAAGGTACGCCAAAACTTGTGACGAAATGACAACATTTACATGATTGGGGAAACATCCCAACCCAAACAGGGTTGCCAAGTTTGCGTAACAAAACCAGCCCAATCCCATAGAATTTCATCATATTGGGGGAAGTGGTTGAGAAGAGATGGAAAGATTACATTGGTTACAAATGCCCCCCCACCCACCCACACCCCACAACATGTATACATGTGATAGAAACGAGAACAAAGAACTTGTGATTGTGGGTTGCCCGGTAAAATTAGTCTGCTGGGGTGTCAAAATTGCATTTTGTGGGGAGGGGTTAAACTAAACTAAACTAAAAAAAAAACAAAAAAAACCTACGGCAACAGTGTAAAAGTAGCTCAATTCCACAGGAAAAATCGCAGACTTGGCAACACTGATCCCAACTTCAGGACCTTGTTGGAGCCATGACATTGTGGTTAGCACATGTACTCCAAAAGATGCTGAGCCGAATTCGATCCCATTCCCATTCTCACCAATTATTTCCTGTAAATGTTTCACCCCTGTGTGGAAAAAACACTCCCTGAAATAAAACATAGGCCCCTGACTCATCTTTCAGCTTCAGTGTGAAATGGTCCTGCAGTATTTCAGGATGTACGACAGCAACCGAGACAAAACAGTGCCAACAAGTGATGACCCTCCATTTTAATTATTAAACACGGCTATTAAAAATGCACACACAAGAGATCTCTCGACCAACCTGAGCCCATTTTTACCCGCCTCCACCCGCAGCACTGTATTACATTTCAAACCCCATTTATCTGATGGAAAAACAAGTGCACGTCAATGGAAAGATAGTATTTACAGCAAGATATGTTGCGTAAAACACTCCATAATCGGCAAAAACATGATGAGTTAATAGAGAATGAACGCACATCAAAAAATGTGCTGTAGTTTTGTGTATCGTAAGGCAAGACAAGTCTTTTGTCCTACCTGGAACGGACGTGAAACGCTTGATCCTCATCTTTTGTGATCCCATCCATTTAGATTCATAGTAAAAGTCCAAGTTTAAAACAAAACTACAACAGCAAACATGAAGATGGAGCGAAGATGTCCATGTTTTCACCGTGTCTGAACCATGGACCATCTGACAGGCGAGCGACACACTAAAGAGAGTCTAAGAAATATGATCCTCTCTCTCCCACACACACATACACACACACAATGAGGTGTAAGCAGCTAATGATTTCACTAAGAAAACAGTCATTGACTGATTAATGACAACACGCTTCCACCCTACAAACTCAATAACATCTCATGTGGAAGGCTGAACATGAGGAAGTCTCTTGACTTCCTCGTGAGCAATGATCCGATCATCAAAAGACACTTTCCAGGATGAAAAGTTGATGTTGTTGTATTACAGTAGCTATGCGTCCATTCAAGGTTGTGAATTTAACTTTTGCGCAAAATTGGAATATCTCAAAGCGTTTGCGAATAAAGCAACAAAATCACCACTTCCTGGGAAATTGGCACAATATAACTTGACTTGCACCTCACAGATGAAACGCATTAAACTGTTACAGTATCTTGTGTTTGGGAATGCAATCGTGTGAAAACAGTTCTGGGAGGCAATAAAAACAAATCATTTTAATGACTGACTTTGGCATTTCAGAATGATCAAACCAACTGGTTAGTCCAGTTATCCAATCATATCCTCTGTTTTTTTTTGTTGTTGTTGTTTTTTTGCGCATCAAGGAATTTATTCTGCAAATGAGTTTCCATCGTAGTTTATGCGCATGTCTTCTTATCGGATAAAAAAAATCATCCACCTCAATTGAGCACATACATTTTTTTTAATTAGAATGTGAACATCTTGACGTTTCCATCCAGCATTTTTTATGCAATATCCCAAAATTTTTCAAAATATATTCTTTTGTGTTCAGCAGAAGAAAGAAATTCATACAGGTTTTGAAAATGAGTAAATGATGACAGAATTTTCATTTTTGGGTGAACTATCCCTTTAAGAATTCCTTCATCATCAATAATCTTGAATGATTTCATTTGAAGGGATGGTGACACATTAGATATCGCTTACTCACCCTCACACTGATCCAAACCCAGCCGTGTGACAAGATTTCTTCCAAGAAACACAAAAGAAGATGTTTTGAAAAAAAGATTACAGTGGCCAGAACCGGTCAAGCTACAAAACTGACAATAAAGCACCATAAAAAAAGTCTTTGCATGCATGAAGAAAAGCCCAAGATTCAATGTCATTTGACATTTTTTATATCAAACCTGCATGGCCTGATGCTTCTTTATGCAATGTTTGAATATAAACATTTATGAAAACTTAAATTCCTTACACAAAGTTATCATATGACTTCAGAGGACTTGAGCTTGATGTGCATGACCTTTAACGTCATTTTGGAGATTGTCATCTTTAAAATATCTCCTTTTGCATTCCACAGAAGCTGTCACGGTTTAAAACTTAAACTAAAACTATTAAAAACATTGCTAACTAAAAAAAAATTAGATGAAAAACAAACTTAAATTAGAAATGCTCCCTTGCCAACTTACTTTAAATAAGTTAGTTACTGAAATAAAAATAAATTAAACCTAAATAGAGATAAAAAAATAAATTAAAAAAAATAATACAAATGATACTAAAATAACAGTGCACATAAGAATGTCTTGGGTTTGGAAAACAAGAGGGTGAGACAACATTTTAATTTTTGAATTGAACAAAAATCGTGCAGGCAGTGGGAAAATGCGTCAGAAATCATATTTGTTTGTACTTCAGGAATTCCTTGTATTGATTAGAAAACTGAAAGCATTGTTCATTTTCAGAACTGGCTCAACTGACAATCTGGATACTCAGGAAAGGGCTGTGACCTTCATCTAGAGCAAAAAAAAAAAAAGTGTATTTGATTACGGCCAAACATAGTGGTTTTGTGGCTCCTTTCCTAAAGGCATGAGCCAGTTGGTCCAGCAAAACCTCAGGCCATGTCCAACTGCAAGTTTACTCAAGCGTGCGATTAAGACACACTGTATGCATTTTCCTTTTTGTTTGACATTTCATCTTCCTTGCCAGTGTGTTTTCACGCCAGGAATATTCAACCACTCACACACTGGTCTGCACCATCATTTCAGTTCAAGTTTTATTTATGGCAACAGTTCCAAAAACATTGAGCCACTCATTCAACTGCCCTATAATGGTGACAGCAGCTTTGTGAGCAGTAATAGGCCAGCTTAGTCAGTCTTTTCAGTAGAATAAAACACAAGGTACAGCCTGTAAACAGCTGTGATTCATTAAAAGATTCATAAACCGCAGCGCAGCCTGTGCAGACACAAGAGCTGCTGTGTCCGTTCTGTCAGCCGGAGCCTGTCCAGGTGTTTCTCATTTAATCCCACGGGAGGGAACTTTGGGGAACTGCTTACAATGAGTCTCAAGGTCATATTTCAGCCCGAAATTAAAAGAAAATATTATATTTTGCATAAAGAAAATGACACCTATTATTGTGCAATTACATTTTTTTATCTACATGTTTTAAATGAGAATTAGCAACCGGCATACTTGTCATTTTAATGGAAAACACGTGTTTTACTTTTGCATTTCGTAATTCTCGTTACTGATAATGATGAGTCTAACTGACGACAATCATGAGAATCTCATTGGTTCTTGCTGAAACTCAAACGTGATGCATCACACGAGAATGAACCTCATTGGTTCTTGCCGAAGCTCAAACGTGATGCGTAACACGAGAATGAACCTCATTGGTTCTTGCCGAAGCTCAAACGTGATGCATCACACGAGAATGAACCTCATTGGTTCTTGCCAAAGCTCAAACGTGATGCGTAACACGAGAATGAACCTCATTGGTTCTTGCCGAAGCTCAAACGTGCTGCGTAACACGAGAATGAAACTCATTGGTTCTTGCTGAAGCTCAAACGTGATGCGTAACACGAGAATGAACCTCATTGGTTCTTGCCGAAGCTCAAACGTGCTGCGTAACACGAGAATGAACCTCATTGGTTCTTGCCGAAGCTCAAACGTGCTGCGTCACACGAGAATGAACCTCATTGGTTCTTGCTGAAGCTCAAATGTGACGCGTAACACGACACGAGAATGAACCTCATTGGTTCTTGCCGAAGCTCAAACGTGATGCGTAACACGAGAATGAACCTCATTGGTTCTTGCTGAAGCTCAAACGTGATGCGTAACACGAGAATGAACCTCATTGGTTCTTGCTGAAGCTCAAACGTGCTGCGTAACACGAGAATGAACCTCATTATTTTTCGTACGTCAAGCGAACATGATTAAGCTTCCGTTTACCACAACTGATGTGCGAGTTGATGGATGTTTATATGTGAATAAAAGCCTGAATTCAATCTGTTCACCATATAAAGCGATCCTGTATCTTTATATGACAATTTGGACAAAACCACTCAATTCATATGGATTCGTTTTACGGTCTCTATTTTTTTTTTTTTTCTTTGAAGTGTCAAAGTGGTAGTTGTGTAGCGGTCAATGGAGGGACAGAAAGCTCTCAGATTCATCAAAAAGATCTTCATTTGTGTTCCGAAGATGAACGAAAGTCTTACGGGTTTGGAACGAAATGAGGTTGAGTATGAAAGAATTTTAATTTTTGCGTGAACTAAACCTTTAATACACTTTTTTATATAAACATTTTTATATTAATTGTTTAATACAATTCTATAGACCAATATTAATATAAACACAGTACAATTTAAATAATATATTACTATTTTTCAGGGATTATAATAATGGCACTGATATTTTTATGAGAATTTAGGAAAATGTGCTTAATAATGTTACAAAGCAGCCCTTTTGTTTTCATGCTAATTTTAATTTTATTTTAATTTTTTCACCCATTTTTATTTCAATATAACGTATTAGTGGAGGAATGAACACTATGTTTTGACAGAACCGGTCCTGGTCATCATTTACTCAAATGCTGTCATGGTCAGAAACATATTGACGTGCCATGGAGATAAACTGTAAAGATCATTTTGACAAGTAGTTCGGTACAAAACCGTCATAGAAGCAACAATAAATAGATTCAAGACGTTGCTCAAGAAAGACAAGTCAAGGAAGTACTTAATATGCAACACATTACAAAGAAAAAGCTCAGTGGAGAAGCTGTTAAAGCACAAAATCCGAAAGAGAAAAGAAATCAAACTCCTACCTCAGACACTTTGAGATCTGTACTTTAAAGAGTGTAATCGCGCTACATGTCCCGTGGTGGAAAAGTGTCTCCCTTTTTCAAGAAGCATCGAAAAAGTTTCTTTCTCTTACTCCGCCATGTTTTCTCAAGATACTTTCCTTTCCTAAATTTTTTTCGGAAAAAAAAGAAAGCGTCTTTTGCTTTGGCACGCCAATCATTACACAGGAGTTTGTAAACGCCACGCCTCGCCATCAAAATGCTTCAGTGCTGAAGTAACCCGGCCTCGCGAATGAATCGTTCTTTTAAACAGACTCTTTTGAATGATTCAGGCGAATCGATTCGCCAATCGATTCACAAATCGCAAATAGTACATCTCTGAAGACTAATATTGTGAACTTATTACTAATAAGTGGCACTGTTATTTAATAGTATTAACAAGCTAACGCTGAGCCGATTCTTTTAAATGTTTTGGTCGAACCCATTCACAAAGCGTTTGTACGGACTTTGTTTTAGACTAAAACTTTAAGGAATGTTGTTAAACATAGTGAGGAAAATGGCATACAGGTAATAATTAACATCACCAATTGATATTATTAGGAGACTAATATGTTGTTAAAGGGATAGTTCACCCAAAAATGAAAATTCTGTCATCATTTACCCACCCTCAAGTTGTTCCAAACCTGTATAATGTCTTTGTTAAACTGAACACAAAAGAAGTTATTTTGAAGAATGTCAGGCAACCAAACAGTTGATGGACCCCATTGACGTCCAATGGGGGGAAAATACAAACATTCTTTAAAATATCTTCTTTTGTGTTCAGCATTGTCCCTTTAAACTCGCAGTGAATCGGTTCACTGAACTGACCATCTGAAAGAATCCTTGTACGGATTCTGTTTGTATGTAGGCCTACATATAAAAAATTAAGACTTCGTATATATATAAAAACACCTAAGGACTATAAAAAATTAACTAAACTTCAAACTTCTTAAAAAAATAACTCGGGTGAGTAAATAGTAGTGTGATGAATTGACCAGCAGAGGTCACTGTTTATTACTGACGGATAAATCCAGCTGTCATTTAATGATCTCTGAAGGACATGAAGTCATTTATGTATGTTTTTCATGTTTTAATACAAAGTAAGTATATGTCAGACATTAAAGCAAAAGATCAATAGCACTTGAGCTTAGAAATAGCTACATGTACTCATTATGCCAGCTTGCTTACGCATATACACAAACATAAGCACATGTATAAGGACATCATCTTAACTGCACTATTAAAGCAACAAAAATAAATAAATAAATAAATAAAATCCATTACACAGGTAAAGCATCATAAAATTGGATATTTCCATCTCTGTAATGCACTCTGATGATTTGATGCATTAATACACTTAAGGCCACTCAAAAACGTGGAAACAAAATACTGCATTACAGCTGGACATACATACATTATAGATACATCATATTTATAGACATACATAATATTTATGCAAAATACGTTTACATATTATTATTATTTTAATAGCTGTTTATAGGCAACAAAGTATATGGTAAATGCACATTTGGTGAGAAGAGAAGAGACCAGACAAGACCGAGAAGTGAAAAGAAGAAATGAGCAGAGGTGAGAGGAGACGAGCAGTGAAGAGACGAGACAAGAAGAAATGAGCAGAGGTGAGAGGAGACGAGCAGTGAAGAGACGAGACAAGAAGAAATGAGCAGAGGTGAGAGGAGACGAGCAGTGAAGAGACGAGACAAGAAGAAATGAGCAGAGACGAGTAGAAGCAAGCAGAGAAGAGAGACAAGAAGAGAAAAGACAAAACGAGAAGTAAAGAGACAAGCAGAGAGGAGACCAGAAGAAACAAGCAAAGACAAGATAATACAGACGAGACGAGAACAGAAGTAAAGAGACGACCCAAGAAGAGACAGAAGAGATGAAAAGAAACGAGCAGAGAAGAGACGAGACAAGACAAGAGAAATGAGCAGAGACGAGTAGAAACAAGCAAAGAAGAGACAAGAAGAGAAAAGACGAGAACAGAAGTAAGACAAGCAGAGACTAGAAGAGACGAGAAGAGACGAGAAGAGACAAGCAGAGAAAAGAAGAGGAGAAAGGAGACAAGCAGAGACTAGAAGAGACGAGAACACCACATCTGCAAATGCTCTATTCTGCAGACTATTTCTGCTCTCAGCTGACACAACATTTCCAGTTTTGAGGGACCAAGAAAGAATCAACCAGCAGAATAGAAAAAGAAAACAGGGCTAGTCCTTACACTTTTAGCTCAAATTAATATTTCCAAGTCAATGTCTGTGTAGACACATATCAGTCTTTGCTACAAATGCCTTTGAATAGTTGAACTATTGCAGAAAAAAAGATAGTTTCTTAAACATATATTGTACAAATTGCATGGCATGTTGTTATTTTGTCACAATGGAAAGGATTGAACGGGATTTTCAGCTAAATTTAAACAGTAATGCAATCATGAAACACAAAACAACCCATTAAATAAAATTAAAAAGGTAACAAAAATATCAAACCACTGTTTTGGCCAGCAGAAATTGTTATCAAAAACATCTTGCCCAGGTTTCCATACATCTCACTCAGAAATCCACGGATCTATCAATTATACAAATGTTAAATACTATACTTACACACACACACACACACACACTAGTGGCCTAAAGTGATGTCCTGAGGTGATATTTGTTTTTAATGACCCTACAAGTTCGATTAAACCATCAAAATATGTGGAAAATACTTTAAAGATCAGGAATAAAACACTAATCATCTGAAAAGGTAAACTATACAGCTACAGGTTCTATTTTACTGTGTAAAAAAATGCATAGAAAAACAAAAATCTCACAAAAGCATACACTTACTACAGCATCATCAGTTTTAATAATACCCTTGGTTCTCTCTTGTTTTTGCATGTATGACAGCCTGGCCAAAAATGATTTACCGAACATTTTGGCATGTTTCATTGCGTTATCAAAATAAAACAATTGCTTACAATACAATACAATGTACAACACAACACACAATCTTTAAAAGTATTTGAATAAAGGGTGAAGATGTCAATTACCCAAGACCAGACATCACTTTTGGCCACTGCTATTTGACAGCGGTTCTGTAATGATAAATTCCAGTATGCTCTCTAATGAATAGTTTTGAGTGTGTGTAATTCAGCCCAAATGTTCAGTATTTGAACACTTAAGCCACTATTAAAAGTGTCAGAATCCTTTTGGTGTCATTGTAAGTTGCAGGTTGATGGCGATGATCTCACTTTAAGCCATTTGTTCTCATGTAAACAGAGCAATACAATTTGCAAACAGTGATTCATTCAGATGTGAGTGTTTTCTGAAGGCACTGATGAGTTTTAGTCTAGAACCGAGTGTCCATTTGACTTCCTTTGGCTCCAACAGGGACGACAACGTAACTCCCCTCTCGATATCGAATCCACCGTGAGCGTATTTCATTCTGAACCTGATGAACAAACACATGTATGATATATAATCACAAAAACCCAGGAGAGATTTCCCTCAAAACCTAACCTAACTTAGATTTATAAAGATTTCTATATTATTAAGTTTAAACCCTACAACCACAACACTGTATGTAGCCTAAAATACAATTAGTCATTAGTCATTATTAGTTCATACAGTGGTTTTGTTAGAAATGAGTTTCATTAAATGCAAGAAGCTCAGCTTTACCGTATAGCACAGGTTCAAATGCAATGCATTTTTATTATTCATCCTTAATTGCTTATTGGCCTTTGAGCAGACCTCTTGTAATTCCCCAATCAGTTTCTTAATCAAATTAATAAAGACTGGCAAACATGTTTGTCAAGGATTTTGAGTACAAATGTTGTTTAGTCCTCTGAGAATGCTGATTATCTCCATTCAAACACAAAACTGACTTGCATGCACTTTACAGTTTGTAAACGAATAAGGGCTTTCAGCACATTATTTCGAATTTTGGTGCATATTTTGTGTGTTTATGGTGTGTGAGGGCTATCAATCAAGAATCACTCACCTCCTGGTTCAGGAAACAGTAGAGAACCGCCACAATAAGGCCCTTAAGAAAATCAATGAAAAAGAGAAAGTCAGTGCAAATTGCACAAAATGTTCCTCAGATCAAACATCCACAAATATTATAAATCCATCTCTTTTCCTCTCCCTTTCATCTTATATTGAGAGCTTTGAGACAAAAATGACATGCTTTTTACACAATTTCTGCAGGCCCATATACTTATGCATGATCATGGATGAATATCTGTGTGTTGTGAGGCAACCGGAACAAATCTTAATCCATCAGGAGCGTCCATAAGATTAAAATGCAAGACGGCCCAGCGCTAAAGTATTCATCCGCAGAGAGACATTGACTGGCAATGTGTTCATAAGAGAGTTAATCCAGATATTTCCATAGCGTAATGACATCGAACAGCTAACATGTTTTACAAGTGTGACTCTGAATGTAAAGATGATAGAAATCGTTCATGAATTTGCATGCTGTTAATTGTTCCGTAGAATCCAAAAGGGTAAATTCAGAAGAATGCACATACAAACTCTTTACCATATAATAACTGTTCATCAAAAACCTCACTGGAAGTCATTCCTTATACTGGCTCTTTTCAGTGAATCAAAAACACACAACTGTGTAGCTCGATTCACCAATGAATGACTCCTCTAAACGGCTCTTTTCAGTGAATCAAAAACACACAACCGTGTTCATTCATCAATGAATGACTCCTTTAAACGGGCTCTTTTTAGTGAATCAAAAACACACAACCGTGTTCATTCATCAATGAATGACTCCTTTAAACGGGCTCTTTTTAGTGAATCAAAAAACACACAACCGTGTTCATTCATCAATGAATGACTCCTTTAAACGGGCTCTTTTTAGTGAATCAAAAACACACAACCGTGTTCATTCATCAATGGATGACTCCTCTAAACGGGCTCTTTTTAGTGAATCAAAAACATGCAGCGCAAACAGTTTAGTGGTTTAGTCCAATACATGAACAAATGTTTTTTTTTCAGTGAATCAAAAACACAACGTCAAACTGTGTAGCACGATTCACCAACGAATGACTCCTCTAAACTGTTTTTTTTTTTTTTTTTTTTTTTTTTGTGAATCAAAAACATGCAGCGCTAACTAAAATTCATGAACAAATGACTCTTTTCAAATGGTTCTTTTAAGTGAATCAAAAACATACAGAGCAACCAATAGTCTGATTCACAAACAACTGACTCTCTTAATTATACTGGTTGTTTTTAGTGAATCAAAGACATATAACACAACAAATGAAGTCTGATTCATAAAATAATGAATTTTTTAAGCCAGTTCTTTTTTTATTATAAATCAAAAACATACAGCACAAACAATGTTGTGACTCACAAACTAATGAATTTCATGAGTCTATGACTTACAAATGTTCTATTCTATTTTATGGTAGTTTTGATTAGTTTATAATTTTAGAATAATTTTACAGATTGATATAATCAGTGTTTTACAGAAGAAATTCAGGTTACACTTTAATTTGAAGTTTTCTTTGTTACACTGTAATTATACATTTTAGTAGTAATTCTTTAGTAACTACATGTTCTTACTATAGGGTTAGGATTAGGGTTTGGTTTGGTTTAGGGTTAGTTGCATGTAATTATGCATAATTTTATAGCTATTACTATAGTAACTACATGTAACATATGACACTAAAAAAAGTGTTACCGAAATTAAATTTAAAGATGTAGGACATATCAGCTTTTGGTTGTGTTGATTCCTTAAATAAATAGAAATCAAACTGCATAGTTTAATAATTTATCAATATTTTTGTCAATTTTATCAATGTATTGTTGTCTATTGCCACAAATATACCCGTGGGACTTGTGACTGGTTTTGTGATCCAGGGTCACATATATATAGAGAGAGAACCCTAAAATAGATGTCTTGAGATATTAATCCTGTCACTGATACAGCCGTAGGCTCTGTAAACAGCAATCTGAAAACCGCCCGCACGATTCAATCATTTTCACTTTCGGTTGAGCTGACATGTCTGACTAGTCAAGACAAAGAAAGAACACAGTCTTCCTTCAATGTTAGCCTTCAAAGAAAGTAATTAGCACTAAAAACCGCACATCACGGACATCATATTATGACTTAAATAAACTTTTACAAGAGGGTTACAGCCTTCCTCAAACTCCTGCATGGAATTAATCTTCAAAATTAGTTACCGGCCCTTCAAGAAACTCAATTAGCGTCCCGGCTAACTAAGTAATATCTCTAAAACCCCAATGTCCATCTTCTGTCTCAACAGATCGAAGGTGAGTAAGAGGTCTGCTCTGAGGTGGTGTTGATCAGAGCTTATCGACTGATCCGAGGGGAGCATTTCTAAAGACTGGAATACAACACAAGACTTCGGGAACAGATTTTAAAACATACACTTGCCGACTTGTAAGTGGTCATAGAGAAAAAGAGGGCATCAAATCCCAGTCCCAGACTAAAATGCATGTTTGAGTTGTTTTAACTGAAAGTAACTTGCAGTGACATATCTTAAATAATGTCAGAGACGCACACCAGTAATGTTTTTTTCTTCTAAGGCACGTTTATAAAAGCTACTTAAATGTCCTAAGTCTAATCCTGGCTTAATCTAAACCCTGTCTGTGAAACCAGGCCTAAATGTCTAAAGGATCAGACACTAGACTTAAAGGGCAATGTTTTTCACAAACACATTTTGTTATACTGGTTGAAACTCTTCACATCCTGATCAATAATAGAGGTGGTCAAAATATTAATAAATGTACATATATCTTCTGTGGCAGTCTCAGGACGACACAATGTTCTCCCAATTATTGCATTCAATCCGAAGTGGTTTAAAAGAGTAATTTGTTTCTGAATCAGACTATACGGTTTGCTTTGCATGTTTTTGATTCAATAAAAAGAACTGGTTTAGAAGAATCATTTGTTCATGAATCAGATTCCTCACGAAACTGATTTCAGACAGACAACACAACGGTTTAATGATCTACAGCAAAATAGAGCAAGCTTTGGCGATAACCAAGTGAATACACACTTTCTCACTAGAAATGACATTAGAAGTGAAAAACGTCGGTCAAAAATGTACATTTACACACAAACTGACCACCAATCGCACTTTTCAGTTCTTTATTTTTTAGCTCAACTGTCACAGAATGGAAAGCACAGGATTGTGGGATATCAAAGGCAGCGAAGGATACATCAAAGCTGCCTTCAAAAATCGATCAGATGAAGGTATCTCAGGATACAAAAGTGAAGGCAACGTTGGATTCGCATGTGCTTTGATGCCTTCTGGAATGCAGCCTCCAAAGGCAGCATTTTTAAGCTTTTGAACACAGCCGCTGTTTGTGTTTTCTGTTTTTGATTCATTCAAAAGATTTACAAGAATCAATTGTTGGTTAATCAGACTTGCGCTGCATGCTTTTGATTCACTAAAAAGAACCGCTTCAAATGAGTCATTCGTTCGTTAATTGAACGTTACTGTTTGGTATGCTTTTGTTTTGCTAATGAAAACAATAGCCTATGGGCCCTATCTTGCACCTAGCGGTGACTTTGTGCACCGACGCATATATCATTCCTATTTTGCACCCGACGCATAACAGACTTTTCCCTCCACAGACGCAAAGAGGAGCTATTTTCCCTGGTGCTATTTTGCAGTTCCAGAAAACAATTCCGCCACTGACCAGGAAAAACCTAGTTTAAAGTCAGTGGCAATCAGATGCTATTTTAA
This sequence comes from Vimba vimba, assembly GCA_022828995.1. NCBI lineage: Eukaryota > Metazoa > Chordata > Actinopteri > Cypriniformes > Leuciscidae > Vimba > Vimba vimba. The sequence continues at coordinate 28,456,671 of CM040837.1, read as the reverse complement.
GGGCGCATGCTTGGCTATAATGTAGCGTGTGCACAACGCGCATACACTTTGCTTCTCTCATCTACACACAGATGCAGCAGTTGCCATTTTTGCAAACCATACATAATTACAAGGAAAAATATTCCACATGAGGGAAATCATTGTGGTGTCCATGAAGATGTGAAAAAATCTAGCTTACACATTTACCAACATTATTATACGCCTGTTTAACCTAAGCTTATTTGAGTGGGTTTCTCCCATCCCCATACAATGTCACTTCTCTGTGTTTTACGGCCCTGACGAGAACGTCGGTCTCCTCGGCTGTGAACCGCTCCTGGCGTGCGCCGTTATAATAGCAATCCGCCATGAAACAAGCGCGCCTGCTTTTAAAGGGAATGTGAGATGACGCTCTGATTGGTTTATTTCACGTTACGCCCAAACCACACCTATGAATAATGAAGCTACTTCAGACCAACCCATTTTAGATTTGCGTCGGGCGCAAGAGTCATTTATCCCGCCGGTATAATAGCAACAGCGTCCGAGATCCGCCCACAAAGTTTCGCGTTTGATACTTGCATTTCAGATCGTTAAAATAGGGCCCTATGTGTTCTAATGTGTTCTGTTTGATATGATCAGACCGGATAGAATCATAATAGTTTGAAGCTTAAAAGAAAAAAGAAAAATATCACAGCCTGTGCCCATCATACACAACATGACTTTCTGAAAATCTGGGTGCGTCTCAATCAGCTCCATAGCTCGTGAATCAGTATGTGGTGTACATTAATTCAGCAACTGGTACCTGTGCCTCAGGCAACTTCAAGACCTGGCTCACTACACACTGAGACACTGATGACTCTATTTCCGGCGATGTGACAACGTCCTCATTGTACAACATCACTACTGGTACAGTATTTATGAACAACAGCAGAACTGATATCTTTCTGACATTATTTTATAATGTTACTTGTTACATATACGTGCAACCTTTCAGCCCTAGATAAATGATAAATGTTAGCTATATTATGTGCATTACCCATCTAACGATGTATGTTTAAGCTGAAGTATAATTAAATAATGTTTTTTTTTTTTTTTTTAAATCTATCGCGTGTCGTTATGTGTAGTGAGTTGGCTCACGTGATTTAAGTTTCGAGCTTCAGAACTTCCATTAAAGTCCCCCTGTAGTCAATAATCGTCTCCCTTAAAACTCATCTTTGATCACCAAAATGACATATTTAACCGTTTTATCCTTGAAAAAAAATTCTTCATGCCTTAAAATATCTTGAATGTAACTCGACACCCTTGCCTCATTTAGTATACGCGGTTCTATGAATATGCAAATGAGCCCCGCCTCCACTCACTCACTCAGCTCAGAGATCCACTCGTTGACGATCACACGTTGATCTGATTGGTTACAAGGTAGTTTGTGATGTCAGAAACTAGCCTAGAAATCTAGACGCACCCTAGCGGCAGCAAAATTATTTTGCAGCCAGGGTGAGTCTAGACACTCTCAATAGACCTTTTTGCTGTAAAAACCTAAATTGGGTCAGGCCAATCACGTCGTGTATAGAGTAGGCGGGGGCGGGCTTAACATATGACGACAGAGTTGCGACGGTTACCTGCCACTTGAAAACAAAGAATGGCTGCTGCGGATGGAGAACAACGGTCTTTCGAATCGGCTTTGGCCGCAACTCTGGAGGAGTTGGAGTTAAGTTTTTCTTTGAGAAAAGAACAAAGAACGGCACTTAAGTCATTCTTAAAAAAAGGAAGATGTGTTCGTAGTTTTATCAACTAAGCTCCGCTGGTGGGAGAACGCTCTGGTTGGTTGAAGCGCTGTCCTATTGCGTGCAGAGGGAATTTGAAAGACAGCCGTTTATCCCGCCCATCAGATTGACCGTGTCTATGGTGAGTTTCCAGACTAAACATCTTGATGTACGTCTGGCTTGCCAGGCTAGTCAGAAACACCAGCGATTTCAAACAGTGTTTTTGAGACCGTCTTTGGTTCACTGCAGTTTTCAGGAGAAAATACTCAGCAATGGTGTCGACTTATGAATTTACACATGGTTTGTCTTAAAACATATTAAAAACACCACATAGACATATAAACAACATTAAAAGCTTGATTTTCACCACAGGTGGACTTTAAGGGAACATAGTGAGCTTCGATGCTCCCTGGTTTTGACGGTGCATGCATTGTGAGACATTTTAGGAAGTGAACGTTTCAGTGCCCTAGAAGGATTTTGCGATTGAGACAGCCCTTAAAATGGCAGAGTCCCTGATCAGTGCCCTGACTAATGAACTACTAGGGATGCATCGAGAAAATCTGCAACTATTGGCAACTAACGTTAGCGTTGATGCGTCCAGACTAAAATCGGGGCGAAAATCTGAGCAAAAATCGAGTAGCCTATTCCAGCCTTAGTAAGTCTTAGTTCAGTAGTTTTACACTCCCGCTGAGGTTTGGGTTTAAGCTGTGTTGTGCTGATAGCGAGCTGGATAACCTGGAAGGAGCCCAGACACAGCTCGATGCAAAGCCGCAGGCTCACGCTGAAGTAGTCTGGGAGAAAGCTGAAGACCATGTAATGAGTGCCGAAGAGAGGGATGAGGAGGAGGGTGGACTTGGTCAGTCGCCTGAGGGAAGGAGAGATAAAGCATGGAGAGGAGGAAGGGTAAGAGGTTATTGGGTAGTGCTTCCAGAAAGCATCATTATAAAAGAAACATGAAAGTAATCTGTATGACTTGAAGGCTATTGAGACCCACATGAGAGATTTGTGTGAAAGAAATCTAGCGTGTCACTTTAGGTCATGATATATGAGAGAAACCATGTCGTTTTGGTATCAATGTTTGTAGCATTTCATTTTCATTGTTTGCTAAAAAAAAAATAACAGTAGCATACTGGTGGTGAGAAAATAATGACAACATTTTTATTTTTTTGGGTGAACTATTCCTTAAATATTCACAGGTTTCCTCTGCATATGCACATTGATGTGAATCTTAAGTGCATTATAAATACTGTTAGAAATGTATTTATAGCTCTTGTTTGTATTTTTCTTCATTTGTAAATCAGATAAAAGCATTTGCCTAATAAATATACAAGAATGAAAACATGTGCAAACAGTGCAATGATTATAATTGCTCTGCTAATTTATAAAACACAAATGTAAAATGTATTATTCACAGAAGAATTAAACCATCATTCTGAGCTTAAAGTGACAGTTCACCCAAAAATAAAAATGTATCTACTCACACTCTTTCATGAAATACTGTAGAAAAGAGAAGTTTAGTAGTCCAAGAAAAGTAGTCCATATGCAATATACGTATTAAACGTTTTCTGAAAGTTGAACATTGAAAGTTTCTTCACTGAAATATAATGGCATTTTTGAATAGTGATTGAACTATTCAACTTTAACTATAAATGTAGATGAGGTCCCTCAGTCCCAAACATTAAAATTTCACTCACGGATCAATGAATCCGTGTTGTTTTACTATGCTAGCACCACTGCACACAGTGAAATGTGTTTTAATGCAAAACTGTCAAGTAGTATGGCAGAAACACTTAAAGCTGAGCAGAGCTGTCATTCACAGGCTTGTGTGAAATCTGCATATTCAACAGCAGCACACACTCATTTATGGCAAAACAGACAGAGTCTCTTCATGATAACAGCATTAACAGGACACACACACACACACACACACACACACACACACATATCTCTCCAGATAATCAGGTCAGTGCTCTTAAACATGCATGAGTAGAAATTTCGTGGAAATTACCCTGATACGTGGATATAAAAACAGTAGAATTTTGATTATGTTGCTTGGCAACAGCCTGCATTTTGGCCAATTAACTATATGACTTGACAAAATAATTGTTTGTGATTATTGTTAATGTTTCAATTGATTTACCATTATTATATACCAAGGTACTTCAAAGAACACCACAGTAATACAGGCCCAAAAAACCTTACTACCATAGTTACATTTCCCAAAAGATGTACCATGTTTCTATTTTATTTTATTGTCAATACTTAAAAACTACCAAAAAGTATAGTATTTTGGACATTGTGAGCTATACGAGGTTGTTAATCGATAGTATTTGCTTTTGTTGAAGCTGTCAGCCTGCATTATTTTAGCTTTTTTTTTATAATCGTGTTTAACAGCAGAACTCCTGATGAAAAACTACACTACCCATGATGCAGTACAGAACATTACACCAATCAGAGAGTCGATAAAAGCAACACGCCCCAAAAGATCTTGTTAGCTCCGCCCACTCCCATGAAGCACTGCGAATACCGTAATAGAGTGATCTCTCAACGCTTTCAAAATACTTTATATTTTATGTTTATTGCAAAATATGCATACATATCACCTCATAGCTGGTTGGCTTTGTTCATGGCTTATAACTCTTTAACAAAGACTTTTTAAAAATCCCTATGGGAGAAATGAATGGAGAAAAAAATACTTTATACGGTTATACGCCACTGATGGTATTACCATGATAATATAACAACACATTATGGTAACGCCATTATTTTTTTAGTGAATGCACCATACAGCCTTTTTACACATACCATGGTGTTTATAGGGTACAACACAAGGTATTCAAAATAATACCATGGTATTAAGATGGTAATTTTGTATGTCCAAAATACATGGTAATGAAATTTGGTTGGTAAACAGTCTCTTGTGGGCAGTGTTGTTATTGTGAAATAAAAGTAAAACTGTTAAAACTTGTTTTCATTAATTGAAATAAAGCTGAAATAAAATACAATTAGATGAAAAACTTAATCTAAATGTTTTTTGAAATGTTGAAGTACTAAAATTACAACTAAAACCTACATAAAATAAAATAAATGAAATAGAAATAACAAAAATTACAAAAGCACATAACATAATTACTAAAACTTAAACTAAAATGAAAAATGAAAATTTTAAAATAAAAGTTAACTCAAAAATATGAATAGTATACAAATAATCCCCAAATATATCTGCCTGTGTGTTATCTATTAAAATACCTAAAACTGCAAAAGCTATTGTATTGTGTTGACTGTTCTCATGCTATCTGCCGGTCTCTACAGGGGAAGTACAGTACAGATGCTGTAGAGGCTGAAAGAACAAAGGCACAGCGCTTACAAACCCTCGAAGGATCCTAGCAGTGAGGATGATGCCGTTCTGGGAACACGATTCTATTTCCTGTCAGCCTGTGAGGTTTGTTTCAGCTTTACGTCTGTAGTGCTTATCCAAGGATCTCAAAGTCTCGCTCCATGCATTTCATTAGCACATCCCTGGAGTGCACGCGTGTTTACAGGATTTAAAAGAGCAACTTTTGCGAAACATCCGGTCTACTAAGACAGACTCGTCTGGATCATATTTCACTGTAGTATCCTCCACTGCCTATAATATCCCACAATCCTGTGCATTATTGCTACATACAATTTTGCAGCATTTATTAGGTTAAAGTTAACATCCAAAAATACTGCTTCATAAGTGATGTGTGTTAACTAAAAATAAACTATTAAAAACCATTAGCAGTAATTGAAATAAAGCTGAAATAAAATATCAATATTACATGAAAACTTTCTAAAAAAAAAAATCTGGAAATGAATAATAGAAATGTTGCCTTGGCAACTGTAAGTAATTAGAAAATGCCGGACAGTCTGGTTGAAGAACGACCAGACCCTGAGAGGACAAAGGACCTCTCTGGAAATTAACATTTGAACTCCTCCTCGTGCACTATCGAGACGAAAGTCTCACCTCCGAGTCATCCTAATCTACCTTTCATTCCCTCTTCCCTCACCCCCTCTCTCTCATGCTCAGATCACCTGAATTCACCCAAGAAAATATATAGTTTAATGTGAATGATTATCACCGAGTATTAGACATGTTTAGTATCATTTGAAATGTCTCAGTGCGACTGGTACAAATGTCTCATTTCCAAATAAGTAAAACAAAAGGTAATAAGGTTTTTAAGAGTTTAGGGATAACTGGCACACAAAGGAAGGTGGTCTCCTGGCAAATGGTCTCACACCCCCAAAAGGTGCAACCTCTGAATGCAAATTTCCATTGTTAGAAGATGTTTCCATGTGAAAGAGGTTCTGTCTATATAATGGAATGTAGTAATAGTCCAGTCATTTTAAGCCAAAATGGGGGTCAACCTTGAACAAATTGCAACAGAAGCAAACTCAACTGATTTTGTATCCTCAATATGTTCTGAGTAAGGAAAAAAAAGCCCAGAAGAATCCCATTAGGGGAAAGTTTAGAAAAAGACCCAAATATAGCCTATTCATACGCCTATTCATTCTTTTTCTCACGTGAATAGGGTAAATATTTTAACCTTTAGATATCACCATGAAAATTACTGAGTTGATTACTTGCATCAAGACAAACAAAAAATGCATTACAAATTTTTTGAAATTGTTAGTTAACATGGACAAACGGTGCATAATCTAATTACGTATGTGCTAATTTGCATAAATACCACAACAGGTCTAAACATTGGGTCTAGTCAGGTGAAAATGTCTTGTTGAATCTTGTTGACACACAACAGTACAATACTTAATGTTAAGGTCTGAATGGAACTACCCATGAACATTAATACATAGAGGCAGGAAGAAGTACTTAAGAAACCAGCCTTTATTAATTTTTAAGAGATAGGGTTTGGGGCTGGGTCCATGGGACTGTTTCTGGGGTATTTATTAAACATAAATCTGTTGAAAATGTCTTCAATGTCACTTTTGATCAATTTAATGCATCCTTGATGAATAAAAATATTAATTTCTCTCTCTTTTTATCTTACCACAAATGTTTGAATGGTATCATTGTTTCCACAAAAATATTGTGCAGCACAACTGTTTATAACAATGACAATTGCCAGAAATGTTTCTTAAGCAGCAAATCAGCATATTAGAATGATTTCTGAAGGATCATAAATGCTTTTAGTTCATAATACCAAATGCATTTACTAAAGTTGTTGTATAGAACCTTGTAAATTCTAGTAAAAAAAAAAAGCTCTCACTGATATCAATCCCACAATCCCCCACGCAAACCTGCCGCTCATCTCCCATAGAGAATTAATTGAAAACACCCACTCATCTCTCCACACATGCAGCTAGTGTCCCTTCAGTGTGTGTGTGTGTGTGTGTGTGTGTGTGTGTGTGTGTGTGTGTGTTTTCTGTTACAGTCGGCATGTACCTGTACTGAGACGAATTGTTGAATTGGATCAAGCGAGGGTTCAGTTTCTGCACCAGAATCCTGATAATGTTCATGAAGAGAAGGAAGTTCACCTGGTTGGACAAGAAACAGACATGAAAACAACTGTGTGTGAGTCCATTGTGAACTCCCTGTAATTCCCCTTGTTGGATGATTCACTACTCTCATCATGTCCCCTAAATGACAGCTCCTGCCGGCCAAGCAAGGATGTCACATCAATAAGGCGGTTTAGGAAAGCCCTGTTTTGTTTGACTGTTTCATTATGTTTAGCCACTTGAATGCGAGCACCTTCATTGATTGCATGCTCAACCCTGATCCTGCCCATGCAACTTAATCTTGCACATGCACTCACATGTTCATTGCTCTTTTCATGTCTTTTATATGCCCTGTCAAAGTTAGACAGATCTCCAAACCCCACCTTTGACCAAACAACACATCCGTGAGATGGTTTCATCAAGAGGCATGGCCAGCAGTACATTTTATTTGTCACAGCCCTTCCAGTCAGCCAGCTATCTTTGTCAGATAGCAGAGCTGAAAAGACCTGCTATCTTTTGCACTAAAACCTCAGGTGTTGATCTGCCCTGCTGTTTTTCCTCGTAAGGAACACTTTCAAATGGCTTCGCCAAAATCAGGTCGACAATATTAGCACGGTCTGCCATCGTGTGCAGTTTCACGATCTAAAAAAATATATTAAACTCTGTAAAACTGAAACAAGGAATGTGGTGTGTGTAAATGTGTGATGAAAATTGGCTAGCAATTTCGCCAAGCAAATGTCAAGAAATAGGTTGCAGCAGTTTGTATTTCGACTGTACTTGAGAAATCCGTGATGGGACTGAGCGCGAATAGCTTCAGCGATTTCTTATAGTACAAAATCGCTGTCAGTCAAAAGGAGATGCAGTCTTTTGACAGACCCTCCAATCATCACGCAGAAGCCCGGAGTCCAGGCCAGCCTACTCCTCATTCACCCCCAGAGACGCTGAGCGTCCATGGGCGGGACATAATCGCATAATTAGCATTTATCCAATGACAGTCTAGTTTGAAGCACTGAAAAAAACTGTTCAAAGCAGCCCCATTCAATGGACACTGGGATTCAATAGGGAAATGCACTGTGACGCTACGGGAATGTATGAGAAGGAAATCGAGTCAGCCGACCTGCTGTATGTAACTGATTCTGAACGAACTCATCTTTGAGATTATGTTTTCTAATGCATTTTTAGTCAATAAAATGTTAATACAATAGTACATATTTGACCATTCATTTTTTGACATTATAGGGGAAGCCGAGCTTCCCTTGCAGTCTTAAAGAAATCCCCACTGGTCCATTCATTCATCCATCTATGTCCTCATGCATTATCTTACCCCTATTGATATTACAATGGGACCCTTGATGATCCACCAATAAGGAGAATCTTCATTTATGTCCCAGCACCTGAAAAAAAACAAAAAAGCACACAGGTTCCTAGATAGACAACTTCAATGTCTTAACCGGGTAAGATGCAATGAAGCAAATGATAAAAGCCATTGCTTTGTAATATATAGAAGTATAGATATGAATACATATAGAAGAGTGTTGCTCGGGTGGCAATCTGTGACTGATCGAAAAGCTTTGACGTGATGAGATTGAGTCTTAAAGTGAAGGGGCTTGTTCAAATCCCTCACGAGAACCACTACTTAAAGGTAGAGAACAAACGTGCAATTACTCTGTGTCCTCAAAATACACTCTGGAGCAGATCCAGAGGACGATGGAGACCAGAGGAACACCTGCGAGAAAAGACGAAAGAGAGACAAAACGATTATGGTGTTGGTAAAAGGGAATCTTACAGAGTGTTCAATGCATCGCTGTAAAAAAAGCATATTTAAATAGAGAATTTCTCTGGATTTAAACATTGTTGGAAACATTTGAGATCATATACACAAGTGAACTCAATATAACACTGTACATATATAACATATACTCTGTGCTAATGGTTTTTGGATATTTGAATGCAAAATTTGTCCATATTGTGCCTTTAAAAGAAGATTCACAGCTATTCTGTGTGAAATATTAAGTGCCTTTTAGTTAAATTACCAAAAGTTGGCGTAATCCCAAAATTAATCATTTAAGCAATTATGAAAATGTTTATGGAAATTAGACAGCATTCATGAAGTATTAAACATATTTGCACAAGAAAAAGGCCATTTTCAAGAGCTCTCCATATTTCTAAAACAGAAAATGAGCAGATCTCCTAAATATCACCATTTAACTTTCCTAATGTGATGCAATACAGGATATTAAATGAGAGGGAGATAAAAAGTTGGACTGGACTTGATTTAATATCATCTGCAATCGCATATCATCATTTGCAATAAGACCAGAAACATGTATAAGAACGAGAACATGGATTTGTACATGTAGTTATATTCACTCTATATATGCATTTCTACTGCTTCTACAATGTCATTTAAACTGTTTGTTCTTTCAATTGTCTGCTGAAATCGAAGACGACGGAGGTGCCAATCACGAGAGTTGTTCTGACACTTCTCTGCCCTCCCAGGGTCCCACACACCAGAGGAGAGCGAGACAGACAGAATATAAATGGAAATTGAGAAATGGAACAACTGAAGGATCATGCTGTACTTCACTGATTGGAGCCGCTGAGAATATAATGGCTGCTAACATGAGAAAAATAATAGACTTCAGAACCATAAATGATGATAGATCAGAGTAAGTGGCCAGGAAATAAGGATCATAATACAGCCAGTTGGTCATTACTGCAAAAAAAAAAAAAAAAAAAATGCCAGAAAAAGTGATTTCAAAGCACATGAATTAATCTCTACATACACTAGCATTCAAAAGTTTGGGGTTGGTAAGATTTTTTTTTTATGTTTTTGAAATAAGTCTCTTATGCTTACCAAGGCTGCATTTATTATTCCAAAAATACAGCAATATTGTAAAATATTATTACAATTTAAACAACTGTTTTCTGTTTGAATATATTGTCAAATGTAATTTATTCCTGTGATCAAAGCTGAATTTTCAGCATCATTACTCCAGTCTTCAGTGTCACATGATCCTTCAGAAATCATTCTAATATGATGATTTGATGCTCGAGAAACATTTATGATTATTATTATTAATGTTGAAAACAGTGCTTAATATTTTTGTGTTTTTTTCCGCAGGATTCTTTAATGAATAGAAAGTTCAAAAGAACAGCATTTATGTGAAATATAAATGTTTTTTTTATAAATGTCTTTTTATAAATGTACTCAATAATAGTATAATAAAATAAAATAAAAAACAATAAAATAAAAATTCCAAACTTTTTACTGGTAGTGTAGGCTACCTTCCTATGCATTATTGTGAAAAGTGTGAAATATAAATGTATTTATTTTATTTTTTGGGGGATGTAAACTGTATTCTTTCTTCTGTGGAACAAAAAAGAAGATATTCTGAGGCAAAAACTAAATTGGACCTCATTGACTTTCATTGTATACGGGGTGGGGGGTGGGGGGATACATTTTTCAAAATATATTCTTTTGAACTTTTTTCCACCGATGAAAGACAGACATTCTTCCTAAACGCTTTGAAGCGCCAAGAGCTTTGGGTGAATGGACTTTCAATGGAGCGACAGAACTGATTGGAAATGAATTACATTGGAATTTCATTGGAAATATCTTCATTTGTGTTCTGAAAATTAATGAAAGTCTTACAGGTTTGGAATGACATGAAGCTGTGTAAATGATGACAGAATTTTCATTTTTGGGTTAACTATGAATTACTTCATATTAAAGTGTTAAAACAACAAACCTAACCTAATTTCTCAGTTTCCCTTCTGTTCCTTTAATAACTCACATAGTCAACACTATAAGATACAACTCATCTTCGATGGCCAGAAGGAGTGTGTGAGAGGACAGGGACAGAGATATGAGAGTCTCACCCCAGCCCAGCAGAGCGAAACTCCACAGACAGCGGCGGCTGCGCGGGAAAGCAGAGACCAGCAGTGAGTTCAGATACACGGCTTCAACCAGCAGCCAGAAGAAATTAGTCAAGACGCAAAAATGACAAAACACCACAGACGCCTTACAGGCCGCCTGCAGAGAGAGAGAGAGAGGACAACGAGAGAGAGACACTCTGAGAATGATAAAAAGGGCATGACGGCAAAAAACTGGAGAGGAAGGAGATAAGCAGAGGGAGAAAGTATGAACTCAGCAGGAAATAGAGGAATATTAATATATCTAATTAAAAAAAAAATTAATGCAGCTTTGGAGGACTCTGGAAGAAATAAAGGAATTTACAAAACAGGGTCGAAAACTCTTATAAAACTTGAAATTATTTCATCGTTCTTTTTAGCATAAAAGGTGCTTCAGTAAGAAGGGGTCAGTAAGATTTTTTTTTTGGACAATAGAATGTGTTTATTCAATAAGGATGCATTCAATTGGCCAAAAGTGAGAGTAAAGACATTAATAATGTTACAAAAATTTCTATTTCAAATAAAAGCTTTCTATTCATTAAAGAATCCTGAAAAAAAGTATCACAGTTTCCACAAAAATGTGAAGCAGCACAATCAGCATATTAGAATGATTTCTGAAGGATCATGTGATCCAGAGTTACTAGCTACTCAGCATTTTCCCTGGTCACAATTTTGGCATTGATACCATGGGGAAAAACTGCCATATGGATATTTTTAATATTATCTCATAATTTGGCAGCAGGAATATTAGGCTGCTGTCACTTTAAGACCTGACGCACTGATCCATTATACTGTTACACATGCATTTCTTTCTCAACTGTTTACATTCACTCAAAACATAACTGACTGTGTTTGCGTGCAATACTCGCATTTTTCATTATTTTGTGTGTATTTGACTGTTTAAGCGCAATAAGCAGCAAACAAGTACTCGATTTAGTACTGAGAGGAGGCTTTATGTGCCGAACTTTGAGTGTGAGCACAAAATCTGCGGGAATTAGTCAAATTATACACAATCACATGCTGAAATTCAAGCCCTGTAACACCACAATATTCATCCAGAGCAAATGAAATGAGTGAGTGAGGAGAGGCGGGTTTGTGTGTAACTCGCTGTCGGAGAGATGAGAGAGAGAGAAAGCGCAGCTGATATCTTGTATCTATTCTGCAGAAAATCAGTATTGGAAGCGTTTCAGATATTTCAGTATCGATATGCATCGAAAAATCTATATTTTTGACAACACTACATTGCACTTAGTTTGTTATTTCAGATGCCTTTTTAAAAGACTAAAATTAAAACATGTATGTACAGTATTATACATAAAATTCAACCCGTTAAAGTGGCTAATATGAGTAACTGCCTTACACGCCACTGCTGAAATACACCGCATTTGGCGAGTGTTAATGTGTTCATTCCTGAATATATACTGTATAAAAGTATATAAAATACTATAAATATACTATATAAAAGTGGTGTGTGTGAAGTCGGTCAGGTTTGTACTTTTCACAGGAAACAGCATTGATGGTGTGACAGACTCACCGTCGAGAGTGTGCAGTGATCCGTGTCGTCACTGGAGAACAGCGTAGCATCTTTGATAAAAACAGCCACGGATTTTAGGATGAAAGTGAAAAACAGCTGCATGTGGATGTAGTTTCGAGCACAGTGTAATCGCCTAGAACACAAACAACATTCTTTTAAATATATCATTGTAAAGAATACGACCTTCTTCTAATGTTGCAGTAACTACTTTGGGACTAGTTTCCAAGCTACGGGCTGATTTAAAGTTGTAAAGACAACTTTATGTGGAAAAAGTAGCTAGATATATCCTAAAATTACTCACAAGAGTCTAGCTATATTAAAGCAATATTTTTACAGGACTAACTAATCAGTGGAGGGTTTGAGTTTTTTAGTCCACCAAGCACAGTACCTGAAGAGCAGCAGTATTATCACAGCGACAGAGAGAGAGAGCAGCGACGCTCCATAACCAACAGTGTAGATCAGTTTCACAGTGGCAAAATACATCTCCTACGGGACAAATGAGCACAAATCAATTACATCTACGTGTATTTTCAACTAAATTACATTTTCAGTTCACAGAGTCTGTTTAAATTGATTGAATGAATGAATGAATGAATGAATGAATGAATGAATGAATGATCTGAATTATCAGTTAAGACAGACACATAAGTGTGAAAGCCTAAAGCCTGTTTATTCTGAAAAATTAAACTAAATGTACTAAAATGTAATATATATTGCATAAATACATGTGTGTGTATGTATGTGTGTGTGTGTGTGTGTGTGTGTCTGTGTGTGTATGTGTTTGTGTGGGCTCACACTCACTGGCCACTTTATCAGGTACACCTTGCACCGGGTTGGACCCCATTTTGCCTTCAGAACTGCCTTAATTCTTCACAGCACAGATTCAACAAGGTGCTGGAAACATCCCAAATCTGCTCTACTGGATTGAGATCTGGAGACTGTGGATGTTTGAGTTTAGTGAACTCACTGTCATAATCAAGAAACCAGTTTGAGATGATTTGAGCTTTATGATATGGTGTGTTATCCTGCTGGAAGTATCTATCAGAAGATGATACACAAGGGATGGACATGATCAGCAACAATACTCAGGACGTTTGTGGAGTTTAATCGATGATCAATTGGCACTAAGAGACCCAAAGTGTGCAAGAAAATATCCCACCATCATTACACCACCAGCAGCCTGAAGTGCTGATACAAGGCAGGATGGATCCATGCTTTCATGTTGTTTATGCCAAATTCTGACCGACCATCTGAACGCTGAAGCAGAAATACAGGTCCTTCTCAATAAATTAGCATATTGTGATAAAGTTCATTATTTTCCATAATGTAATGATAAAAATTAAACTTTCATATATTTTAGATTCATTGCACACCAACTGAAATATTTCAGGTCTTTTATTGTTTTAAAACTGATGATTTTGGCATATAGCTCATGAAAACCCAAAATTCCTGTCTCAATAAATTAGCATATTTCATCCGACCAATAAAAGAAAAGTGTTTTTAATACAAAAACAGTCAACCTTCAAATAATTATGTTCAGTTATGCACTCAATACTTGGTTGGGAATCCTTTTGCAGAAATGACTGCTTCAATGCGGCGTGGCATGGAGGCAATCAGCCTGTGGCACTGCTGAGGTGTTATGGAGGCCCAGGATGCTTCGATAGCGGCCTTAAGCTCATCCAGAGTGTTGGGTCTTGCGTCTCTCAACTTTCTCTTCACAATATCCCACAGATTCTCTATGGGGTTCAGGTCAGGAGAGTTGGCAGGCCAATTGAGCACAGTAATACCATGGTCAGTAAACCATTTACCAGTGGTTTTGGCACTGTGAGCAGGTGCCAGGTCGTGCTGAAAAATGAAATCTTCATCTCCATAAAGCTTTTCAACAGATGGAAGCATGAAGTGCTCCAAAATCTCCTGATAGCTAGCTGCATTGACCCTGCCCTTGATAAAACACAGTGGACCAACACCAGCAGCTGACATGGCACCCCAGACCATCACTGACTGTGGGTACTTGACACTGGACTTCAGGCATTTTGGCATTTCCTTCTCCCCAGTCTTCTTCCAGACTCTGGCACCTTGATTTCCGAATGACATGCAAAATTTGTCCAAAAGTCCAGTGCTGCTTCTCTGTAGCCCAGGTCAGGCGCTTCTGCCGCTGTTTCTGGTTCAAAAGTGGCTTGACCTGGGGAATGCGGCACCTGTAGCCCATTTCCTGCACACGCCTGTGCACGGTGGCTCTGGATGTTTCTACTCCAGACTCAGTCCACTGCTTCCGCAGGTCCCCCAAGGTCTGGAATCGGTCCTTCTCCACAATCTTCCTCAGGGTCCGGTCACCTCTTCTCGTTGTGCAGCGTTTTTTTGCCACACTTTTTCCTTCCCATTGGAGACTTCCCACTGAGGTGCCTTGATACAGCACTCTGGGAACAGCCTATTCGTTCAGAAATTTCTTTCTGTGTCTTACCCTCTTGCTTGAGGGTGTCAATGATGGCCTTCTGGTCAGCAGTCTTACCCATGATTGCGGTTTTGAGTAATGAACCAGGCTGGGAGTTTTTAAAAGCCTCAGGAATCTTTTGCAGGTGTTTAGAGTTAATTAGTTGATTCAGATGATTAGGTTAATAGCTTGTTTAGAGAACCTTTTCATGATATGCTAATTTATCGAGATAGGAATTTTGGGTTTTCATGAGCTGTATGCCAAAATCATCAGTATTAAAACAATAAAAGACCTGAAATATTTCAGTTGGTGTGCAATAAATCTAAAATATATGAAAGTTTAATTTTTATCATTACATTATGGAAAATAATGAACTTTATCACAATATGCTAATTTATTGAGAAGGACCTGTAGAGACTCATCAGACCAGGCAACGTTCTTCCAATCTTCTATTGTCCAGTTTTGTTGAGCCGTGTGAATTGTAGCCTCAGTTTCTGTTCTCATCTGACAGGAGTTTTACCGGTGTGTGTCTTCTGCTGCTGGAGCTCGTCTTCTTCAAGGTTTGATGTGTTGTTTGTTCAGAGATGCTCTTCTGCTTCAAGAATTGATGTGTTGAGTGTTCAGAGATGCTCTTCTGCACCTCGGTTGTAACAAGTTACTGTTGTCTTTCTATCAGCTGAACCAGTTTGGTTATTCTCCTCTGATCTTTGACATCAACAAGGCATTTTCTCCAACAGAACTGACGCTCTGGATATTTTCTCTTTTTCAGATAATTCTCTGTAAACCCTAGAGATGGTTGTGCGTGAAAATCCCAGTAGATCAGCAGTTTCTGAAATACTCAGACCAGCCCGTCTGGCACCAACAACCATGACACATTCAAAGTCACTAAAATCAACTTTCTTCCTCGTTGTGATGCTCAGCTTGAACTTCAGCAGATCGTCTTGATCATGTCAACATGCCTAAATGCATTGAGTTGCTGCCATGAGATTGGACTGCAATTGATTGCAATTGAACTGGTTCAATAAAGTCGCCAGTGTGTGTGTAGTGTATATACTGTATACGGTTGTTGACCGACATTAAGAATATAGAGCTATTAAAAGTTCATGTTAACAGCAGATCTTTTGGATCTTCTAGGAATTTGATGAAGAATGTTTGAGTTCATACTGAGACAAATCTGAAACTTTATTGAGATCTCTTCATTGATTCTAGAAGAGAGTATGAATAAATGGAAAATGTTTATCAAATACAAGTGAGTATGAATTGCAGAACATGTCAGTGACCTCTGGGATGTCGTCCTCAACACTGCAGGCCTCATGATATGGAGGGAACGGCTGTGACCAGCCTCCAGCGCTGCAGTTACGACTCACTATACCTAGAGTAAATAAATCAAGGTCAAAGGTCAATGACAATCATGCAAGGCAATCTCTGCAAGCTTTAAAAAAAACCCATTTAAATCTGCTTATACATTCACTGGCAACTTTGTTGTCATTTTATGTGGATTTCATTAAGTTTTTTTTATGTCTTTTTCTCTGGAGACAAGATGCAATGCATGTAATTAGTTTGTGCTAAAGCTGAATGTGAAATGAGGTCTGAATCTTTTTCTACACAAGTCAGCGACAGAGTGACACTTTACTCGTCGTCAGATGAAACTGCAGCAGCACAATAATATTTGTGGTCTTTCAGATTTGACTGTAGTGTTGGTTGGCTGGTTTAGACTGGGTTTTAGACATCTTAGACTTTGAGACATTATTGCAATGGCAAATATGAAAACCTGCCTTTTTTTGTTCAAGCTTATGAAGCCTTGAAATTGGGGCCGTGTATTTTATTATTTTACAGTTTGAGTTTTCAGCTTATATTCTCAAGGTAGATGTGTCTATTGTTAAAGCTCACTGAGTGAAACCAACGCGTTTGCTTCATGGTTTGTTTGCAGAAGCTGTTAATATGGAAATGCATGTGTGATCCAAGGTTGGGCAAACTCAGAGCTCTTTTAATTCATTAGACAGAAACATTTTCTGTTTCTCGAGTCAAAAGAGCAAAGTCTCTTTGGTATTCTAATACACACATTTTGTGGTACATTAATGCCTGGCCCTAATACATCAATTTGCATAATAACTTATTCTGGTTATTAAAGTGTCCCTATTATACTTTTTCAAATATTTCCTTTCATGTAGTGTGTAATACAGCTATTTGTGAAAGTAAAAGAACTGCAAAGTTTCAAAGATCAAAGTGTGTCTCAGTCTCAGTGTCCCAGTCTCAATTCCTGCACAAACAAACTTACGTATAGGTTTATAACAAACTTTCATGATGCCAACCTATGGTCTTCATTGTCCGTGAACAAAGTCTACCTTGACCCTTGAATAGAGGGTAGCTGAACTGTAGTTGTAGCTGAGACTGGAAGAGTTTGGTTTGTGTGTCGACAAGACGCTGTTTTCTGCAAAAGCAAATCCCTTTTGCTGCACTTTCAAAGGACAAGTACTCGGGCTCAAATTAATACGGTAAAACCGATGCCATCGTTACCGTTCGTATCACTGTGTATGATGCATCAAGTGCTGAGGAAGATCCACAGCTGAAATTCAGATACGGTAATGAGCGTTTGGTTTCCGACATATGCTGAAAGCGGTCGACCAATCAAAACAGACTGAGCCATCTGACCAATCAGAGCAGAGTAGCTCTCGGAAAGGAGGAGTTTAGAGAGTCTAAATTCAAACACTGTGAGAAAAGAGATGATGCTGCAATGGATATTATGAGAAAATGTGCTTTTTGAGCCTGGATGCATATAAACCTGTTGTAGGAGACAATTAGAAACCTTTAAAATAACATAATAGGGGCACTTTAAAATAATAATAATGTTTAACATTTTCATTTATCCAGTAATATTGGTACATCAATTTCTTTTTATTTCATTCCTATTTAACTATATACTTCTGTCAATTTACTGTAAATTCAAATGTAATGATTCACAGTTTATGCATCTTGTTTTCCATCTTTACCTCATTCAGGTATTGAATTGCATTCTCAATTCATTTTTGAATTGTGCACAACCCTGAAGTGGACGTAGTGTTTGTGTGTCATACCTGTGTTGTTCTTGAAGAGAGAGAAAACAGCCGGACAGGGAGTGTGGACGGTCTCACCCAATGCAGCTCTGGGCCAACACACTACAGAGTCCCATACTGGTGGGCAACCTTCACACACATATACACACATATATATATAAATAGCATGACCTTATAACTACTCATGCACTCAAGCACCAAACGTCAAGAAAACAAAGTTTCTGAAAGGCTTTCTGTGGCACATCACAGCTAGAATTACTCTTCTACAGTCCAGTTTTCTGTGTTGGATCGACACAAGAACATCTGTGAATTTCCAGCAAAGCCACTGCAAAGCATGCTGGGAAATGCAAACGCAAGGCGCTGCATTACAATGAGTGTGATCTCGTATTAACCTCTGTCTCTGAATGTCACCACTGACCGCTTATGGCAGTGTAAAATGCTGTGCAGATGTGATTCATTTTAAATGTCATCTAATGGGTTTGTGACCTGTTTTTGTGTCATTTTAAATAAAAAAAGAAATGGAGTATAAAGTCATTAAAAGTCATTTTAAAAGTTAACATGCTTGACAGGAGACATTATTGATATGTTATGGCTACAGTACAAAGTATATATTTTTTTAAAGTAGCAGCAGAATATTTTCTAATGTTCTCTCTTTTATGTAGAATAAATTAATATTTTATTTCTAAAATGTGAATAGTATACACTACCATTCAAAAGTTTAGGGTCAGGAAGATTTTATTTTGAAATTAATAAATATTATTATTCAGCAATGATGCATCAAAATGATCAAAAGTTAAAAATGTTACAAAAGATTTCTGTTTTAAATAATGAAATTTATTTTAATTTAAAAAAAAATCACAAAAATATGAAGCAGCACAACAATTTTTTGTCAGACAAATGTTTTTGAGTAATCAGCATACTCAAATAATCAGCATATTAGAATGATTTCTGAAGGATCATGTGACGCTGAAGACTGGTCACAGTCACAGTCAACACAATTCAACTTTGATCACAGGAATAAATTACATTTTACAATATGTTCAAATAGAAAACATATATTTTTAAATATTACAGTTTTTACTGTTTTATTTTTATGATGGTTGGGTGTCGTTTGAATTTTAGTAATTCAGATTCTGCTTATCGATTCCGATTCTTATTGATTACCAGTTTCGATTTCAATAGTCAAACATTTCAAACATTTCGTCATTTCAAAAGTCAAACATTTAGATATCAAACTTTTGATACATTTTTGCAAAACATTTAGTTGCAGCTGAACACCATGAACAAAAATCAGCAGCCTTAAGAACGACTAACTAATAAACTAGACCAGCATAAATTTCAAACATTGTTAAAGACAAGTATACACTCAGTAATTAAATAAGAACAAACAAGCAAATTAGCAATAGCACAAATAAATACAACTAAACAATGTTCAGAAATTGAAATCAAGTGTAAAATAACACTGCATAGTTTTCTTTTTATAAATAAAATATAGATTAATCTTTTTTAAAGTAACAAAAGTTATTCAGTCAAGATCAGTGAGTTATTTTCTTTTATTAACAGTAATGACACAGACGGCAGAAGGTTTATTAGGCTGCTGTCACTTTAAGACTTAATGCACAGGTCACATGCATAATGTTGTTACACATGCGTTTTCTTTCTCAACTGTTTACATTCACTGAAGACGTAACCGACTGTGTTTACGAGGATATTTTGACATAAATTTCTGTGTGTTTGTCCGTTCAAGTGCAAGAAGACGTATACGAGAACTCAATCAGGTATTTGGGCACTATATGAGAGGTGGCTTTTTGTGCGCATCTTCATTCGCTTGAATGGTTTAAAACCACAATAAAATGTGCACACAGGAATCAATAAGCGGAATCAAGATCTTAATTTTATAACATGTATTCGATTCCTGACCTTAAGTATCCGATTCCAGAATTGGAATTGATTTTCGATTCCCAACCCTAATTATTGATTTTAAAAAATGCAGCGTTGGTGAGCAGAAGAGACTTCTTTCAAAATCACTAATAGCCTAAGGCCCGGTTTCACAGACAGGGTTTAGATTAAGCCAGGATTAAACCTTCAATTAGGACATTTAAGTAGCTTTTATAAACGTGCCTTAGAAAAAAACATTGCTGATGTGCATCTTGAGACAAAACAATGACTCTGACATATTGTAAGATACATCAGTGTCAGTTACTTTCAGTTAAAACAGCATTTTAGTCAAAGACTGTGAAACCGGGGGATAATCTTACCAACCCTGAATTTTGAACGGTAGTATTGCTCATATAATTTAGTCTTGAGTACATCTAAGACGAGTTCATATTGAGATCTCGGACTTTTGTTTGCAGACTTTGGTGTCTCAGTAATTCAGAGTGCAGTTTGAGACTCGCACATGAGTACTAGGATCTTTTTCTGAAGAGAAATATCTGAGATGCCGGATGCCTAATTAAAGGTCTCAGCTTGATCTCAGTGTAATCTCAGTGTTTAGCATGTCTCTCATGTCCTGTGGACGACAAACCCCTTCAACATCCCATCAGGAGCTTCGGTTTATTTCTACCTGAGGAGCTGCTGAGGTTCCCAGGCTCTGTGATATCTCGCAGACACCGCTGTTCATCTCTTGCCAACTGAAAAATATATTCACACTCAGGATGCAAACTGCACAACACCTGCAGAGAGAGAGAACATTTAATGAGTCAGTGATGCATAGAAATGCAGGTCTCATTTATAACACAACTCATGCATTTTTCAGACACAAAAATTACAATCAATTGCGGATGCTGTCCTGACCCACTTTACAGACAGAGAGAGCATGTGCATATGTGTGCATGCTGAAATAGAAGGAGAAATGTTATACTAATACCAGCACAGAAAAACATGACTTCAGATTGCATTAGCACAAAGGTGACGTTTCTTCTTATGCAATGGACAGTCATTATGCCATATTGTGGTTATTGAAAACTGACGCTGATTAAGAATTCATTGCAATTTTTAAAATATACTGCGTTTCATTTCAACTCTGTTTCCTCTGGCTGTTAATGAAGTAGCAGTTGACAAGAACCATTTCAACATATGTATGCACACAAATATGTATGCATGCAAGAGCATTTAAAATGTTAATTATGTGCATGTAATCAAAGCGCTGTTTCAGAGTGATTGTCTCCGATCAAACACTTAAAGTCTGACTGCGTCTCTGCCGTTTAAGAGTTAAGAAATTATTATGAGCTGTAGCAGCTTTTGAAAGCATTGCAATCAAAGTCCCATGGGATAGGAAACACTCAGGGACATTTTTATTATTGTTCAAAAAGTAAAAAACAAAAAACAAAACAGTATTTCTCCAGCTCAGGATCAAATTAACAGGACCAGATATTACAGAACCAGCATAGGGACATACCCCGAATATTCATATTATTATTTAGCAAATGTAGGTGTTTATGATATTTTCAATGTCCCTTTCTTAGAATATATAATATCCTAATAGTAAACATGTGGTATATATACT
The DNA here is from genome assembly GCA_022828995.1 of Vimba vimba. Taxonomy (NCBI): domain Eukaryota; kingdom Metazoa; phylum Chordata; class Actinopteri; order Cypriniformes; family Leuciscidae; genus Vimba; species Vimba vimba. The sequence continues at coordinate 28,435,016 of CM040837.1, read as the reverse complement.
GTTAATAATTTGGGCTCATATTTTTGAAAGAAGTCTCTTCTGCTCACCAAGGCTGAATTTATTTGATCAAAAATACATTAAAAACAGTAATATTGTGAAATGTTATTATAATTTAAAATAACTGTTTTCTATTTTCATATATAGTGCCATTTATTTCTGTGATCAAAGCTGAATTTTCAGCATCATTACTCCTTCAGTCTCACATGCTGACATACCTGATACATAGCCCAATTAATCAATATCTAATCGAATCGGAATTTAATTGAATCACAAGGTAGTGAATCAAAATCGAATGGTAAAATTAGTTTTTTTCGCCAATAATGTTTTGAAAAGTTAAAAAAGAGAAGAGTTCAAATAAGTCCAACAATATGCTTCTTCACAGTGTAATTGTACGTGCTCGAGTCAGTCTTTTAAGGTAAACATAATCTCCAAAGCAGTCACGTTAGGGCTGCACGATTATGACAAAAATCATAATTGTCAATTATTCCCTTGAAATTGTAATTGCGATTATTAACTACGATTATCATCATTTACATTGAAGCGGGTCCGCTTACATCGACATGTTTCTACAGTGGCCCTAAATGGACAAACGCGTTTCGTCACTATGTTGTTCTTCATGCAAAGAAGCTAGCTAAAGTCAGCGAATAAAACACTGACACAATGAACAACAAGTAACAATAATATTCGCAATAACATCGTTTTACTGAATAATTAAGTAAACCTAATTTTTTTATTTTATCATTAAGAAACCTCATTGATTAACTGGCTACTCTCTGCTGTCTCAGATGACGACATCACTTCCTGTCAGCCACCGTAACTTCTGTTGGTTGCAATTAGCAAACTCACCACTAGATGGTGCTAAAAATTACACACTGCACCTTTAAAATAAGCTATAGAAAGACAAACAAAAACACATCTTAAGCACACAGAATAATGTAAGTGAACTTTTTTTTGTTGTAATTGCGCCTTTAAACGATTACATAATTGTGGCACCCGTAATTGTAATTGCGATTACAAATTCGATTAATTGTGCAGCCCTAAGTCACGTCTCTCTGCTACAAGGGGGGAGCTTTCACCGAATGAAAAATACAGGTCAGAGCTGAGTTAAGGCTTTGTTCATTAAAAGATCTTCAAAAACACTGAGCCATAAGCAAGTCTAAGAGAAGGCAGGCTCTGCGTGATGCTCTGTAGTCTCATACAGCAGCTCTATCTCGCACTAACCATCTCTTCTCTCCGTTTATCTCTCTCTCTCTATTTCTTTTAAATCATCCAAGTCTTAGAGACGCACAAAAGAGTTTTGCCAGCTGATATTATCACTTGTCATTTTCAGTGTCTATAAAGCACAGTTGGACAACAGAAGAGGAGATGGACTAAAAAGAGAAATATTGAGCTAACACAAACTAACAATGAGTATACTATTTTTACAGTGTTGGGTGTAATTCATTACTAAGTAATTAATATAATTTACACTTTTCCCTTGAAAACGTAAAGTAAGGGATTACTCTATTTAATTTACAGTTACTTCTGATGTAATTGCATTAAAAACTGTATAGAGTCTAAACAATTCTATATAAAACAATAGCGGATTCAACATTTAACTTCTAATGTTAAAATATATGTTTTTCAATATAAGTTTCATGTGTATGAACTGTTCATGGTTGGGTTTAGAAAGTTATTAGTAAGAAGTAAGAACATGAATTTTGGAGCAATTTTGAGCAGATTTTGTGCATTGTGACATTATGTTCATTCATTTTAAACATACAAACAAACAAATAAATAATTTGATAAGTAATGATGCTGAAAATTCAGCTTTGATCACAGGAATAAATTATTTTTAAATTGTAATAAAATTTAAAAAAGAAATATGTTTTTTACTGTATTTTTAATCAAATAAATGCAACTTTGGTGAGCATAAAATACTTCTTTCAAAACGTTTGACTGCTAGTGTACTGGTGCGTCTCAAAATATTTGAATATCGTGGAAACGTTTTTTTTGTAATTTAATTCAAAAGGTAAAACTTTCATATATTCTAGATTCATTTGACAAAGTAAAATATATCAAACCTTTTTTTATGATTATGGTTTACAGCTCATGAAAATAAAAATCCAGTATCTAAGATTATTAGAATATTTCGTAAAATAAAAATAAAAAATGGATTTACAACGTACAAAAAAAAAATTCAAAGCTCTGAAAAGTATATGTTCATTTATGCACTCAGTACTTGGTTGGGGCTCCTTTAGCAGAAATTATGCCTCAATGTTGCGGGGCATTAAACTGATGCAAGTTAAGCTCAATCCATAAGCATTTTTTAAGCCATTACATCAACACCTCTCATAATGGGAGTGGGGGAACGGATTCCGACAGCTGTTTTTTTGCCATCGGATCATATTTCCGACACACTGAGGTTCTAATATTTATCAAATTGATGCTGTTTAAGCTCCATCCACTCACAGAATAGAATAAGCATATTTTAAGCCGATACATCAACATCTCTCATCACTGGGGTGGGGGAACGGATTTCGACAGCTGAACTATTTGCCGTCGGATTCTGTTCCCCCTATGTTGATTACACAATAAGGTTCTAATATATGTCAAATTGCTAGGCTCAATAGCCTAGTGGTCAGTGCCCTGACAAATTTTTTTTTAGCTTTGGGCGACCCGAGTTCAAGTCCCGGGTCGTCGAACTTTCTTGATACTATACTTTCCTATCATAATAAAAGGCAAAAAAATATATTCTTTAAACTGATGCAAGTTTATCTCAATCCAAAGCATCTGAGGTTCTAATATTTATCAAATTGATGCTGTTTAAGCTCCATTCACACACAGAATAGAATAAGCATATTTTAAGCCGATACATCAACATCTCTCATCATTGGGTTTCTGTTCCCCCTATGCTGATTACACAATGAGGTTCTAAATTTGATCACATTGCAATGATTTACTAGGCCCAATAGCCTAGTGGTCAGTGCACTGCCAATCATTGTTTTTCAGCTTATTGCGACCCGAGTTCAAGTCCCGGGTCGTCAAACTTTCTTGATGCTATACTGTCCTATCATAATAAAAGGCAAAAAAATATATTCTTTAATGCGATCTGTGGCCCTGCTGAGGCGTTATTGAAGCCCATGGTGCATCAAGCTCATCTGTATTGTTGGGTCGGGTGTTTCTCATCTTCCTCCTGATTCTCTATGGGGTTCAGGTCAGGCGAGTTGGCTGGCCAATCAACCACAGTAATATCGTGGCGAGCAAACCAGTCAGTGGAAGTTTTGGCACTGTGCTAGATCCAGCTGGAAAAGGAAATCGGCATCAGCTTGTCAGCAGATGGAAGCATGAAGTTCTCTAAAATCTCCTGGTAGACGATTGCGTTGACTTCGGACTTGATGAAACACAGTGGACCAACACCAGCAGAAGACATGGCACCCCAAATCATCACTGACTGTGGAAACTTCGCACTGGATTTCAAGCAAGTTGGATTCTGTGCCTCTCCACTCTTCCTCCAGACTCTGGGACCTTGATTTCAAAAATGAAATGACGTGAAAGAGAGCTCAGTTTGGTATTCGGGCACTGTCTGATGCGGCTGGTTGGGCTGTTTGGGCACACAAAACTTTCCACACAGCGAAATGAGCTCCCTTTCGCGTCATCTTGTTAAGGTTTAAACTTTGGTGACGATGAAGCGCTGGCCCATCAATTGTCCCGAGCATCATTCACGTTTGTTCTCGTTCATGCATTGTTAGAATTCATACAAATGTTACCGGTCAACTGGTGAGTGACACAGTTTCATACACTCGCCAAAGTCTATTTTTACTCGCATTTGGGGCTTGGTGAGTGTTAATTTTAGGCCCTGTATATATACTGTATATTGTGAACAAGAGAGGCAGTGAAATTGTGAACTGACGAAAATGATTTTAAAAATGAAATGAAGCAATCGGAGGAAGAGCCTTCCTGAGAGGTCTTCCAGAGATGACAGCTTTGGAGAGCTGTTGAACAGTGACTTTCCAGCACAAGTTCATTCTGTCCCGCTTTGAACCAAAGTACCAGCACTTAAGATTAAAAAAAAAAACCCTTCCAGGAACACTCTTTACAAGGCTGCCCTAAGAACTACAGTACGTCACGGGCTAATAAATCAAATTCTTTTATTCATCTCTCATGATGAAAAACTACAGAGAGCCCTTCAAAACTATTCAAACCAGAGCGTGATTACTCAATCCTTCAAGATCTGAATATTTGTCTTCAAAGAAGCTCAGCCAACCCGTATTAGCCACTGCTAAACAATAGCATTAACAAAACTGTAAAACAAGTTTGATTTGTCTCATCATAATATGAAATATCGCTGTAAAGGCTGTGAAATGTCTACCAGCCCCCAAATCTCATGATGCAATGCCATTAAATAAAATTAAATATAATCAATGTAAATCAAAACCTATAGAGGACAGTATTTTTGTAGACTTTTAACCAAAAACCTATTTAAAAAACCCCATTGTGTTCAGGACGATGGAACCGGAAGTGTAAAATGCGAACTCATGTGCTGGTTTTTGCTCTACAAAATATGTCATCCCTGCAGCACTGGATAACAACAATGCATAAACTTCTTTCATTGCCAGTTTTTGCCGCCTGAAGAACATCGTTGTCATGATAAAAAAACCCAAATTAAAATATGCAACACATCTTCAGAATAACCTGCCGTCAGCATCCGCATGTTTCTGAGCTGGCATCTGAATGGCTCTGTTGCTCTGAGTCTCGTAGAAACACTCAATCATTTGAGTCATCTTCTGGATCACCAGTTATTTTCTGCTAGTAGAAAGGAAAGGTGATGTATCATTAATGCTTATGAAAGCAGGTCAAGCTGAACTCACTATCCACCCAGCATCACCTCTTTAATTTCACTAAGCTGCCAAAAGAGCCCAAACTCTCCTCTGATAGCAGTAATCCAGATAGAGCTCTGTAACCATTATACGCTTTACTCTATTTTTAGAAAGTAAGACTAGGAAGATCCCAAAATGCCCTGGACTAGAATTGAGTATGTTAGACAGGCCTCCCCTGGGTGTTTTTATATGAGTGTTTCTTCGAGTTGTTGCTTCAAGGTTACATTATCCATCTGGAAACCCCAGAATTAGGTAACTTGCTATCTGGGTAAATCTTAAGAAAACTGTTTGGGTCATACTTCACCTGAAAATCAAAAGAAAAAACAATAAATGGTATTTTATGTTAAGAAAATTAATCCTAATTTTGGACCATTTGTGCATGTTTATATTTATATCAATTATGAAATAATTAATAATCTATCAATCATTTATATATTATATATATATATATACAGTATATTATATTTTTTTATTAATAAATATTAATTGTTATTTTATGTTTGTTTTTTTTGTTGTTGTTTTTATGTAGAAATCGTTCTGCTCTTGTTTCATAAATAATCTTTCCAGGTTGATTTCTAATATTGTATTATAATTATCAGAATAATAATCAAGCGTAGCGTTAGTTCTGGCAGGTCACGTTAGTCATGCTCTTTATATTTACATATATACATATCATTCTTTATATTTCAATGCCGATAACCGATATATATATATAAATCTAAATCAAAATTTTTATATAATTTTTGAGAGCCTGAAGGAAATAAATAAAATAAAATGTTCTTATCGGGCCGATAACGTTAACGTTAAAAATTAACATACCGATCAACCTATATATCGTGCATCCCTACAAATTTTATGTTCTTATTATTTGCTTTTGATTTGGAGTGAAATGTGACTGTGTCATTTCTTTATAAGAGTCATTTATCTATTATCATGTTGTTTAAACTGATGGAATTAATGGTTTGAGAGTCAGATTTGCTAAATATGGCAGCTCACTGCTCCGGGTGTGTGTGTGTGTGTGTGTGTGTGTGTGTGTGTGTGTGTGTGTGTGTGTGTGTGTGTGTGTGTGTGTGTGTGTGTGTGTGTGTGTGTGTGTGTGTGTGTGTGTGTGTGTGCGCGTGTGTGAGTTCGTTCTCTACTCAGTACTCCCAATGTGTGTGCACTAACTTGGATGGGTTAAATGCAGAGGACAAATTCCGAGTATGGGTTACCATACGTCTTCACATCACGTCACTTCATTTATGCATGACCACAAAATGAATCAAACCTTGATCCATGGTTTTCTTTATAATAACAGAGTGTGAGCAGTGATTTAAGCAGTGCTGATTCTGGGTCTGTAAAATCTTTCTGAGAAAGTGTTGATTTGTAAATATTCAGCCTCTCTTCATGCATAAAGTGTCAAACGCAAGTCATTACACAAAAGAAATACCACTACCACCATGTTCCACGGTCATTTACATCTAATATTGGCAGTCGCTAAGCTTGACCCGTACGCTTTGACATGTTCAGAGCCGCAATCGGTTTGATTAGAGTAAAAATGAAAGAGGAGAGCCAGTGCTTTTGTCACTAAAGCTTTTGATTCTCTAGGCATGAAATAAAAAGAGAGTCCATAATGCATTCATGCCGTTACTAAGACATCACTCACAACTGGATTCATTTCAGAGCTGCACGCTGCGGATGTTTGACCCAACATGTTCTTCTGTCCCTGCTTTTATTTCTCCTGCTATTTAAGCATGTGATTCAAATAAAGCAATTAAATACTATTAGTGGCATTTACTTTCTGTATATTTCTGTACTTTTGATGCCGAGCTGCTTAACTGTGAGTACTCTAATGTAGACAGCAACAATTCATAGTACATACGTCCATAAGAGCGACATGTTTTCACCTAATAATTATGCACTTGAAGAGATTTTTACATCTTTTGAAAAAAATGTAAGTTATAGTATAGCTTAAAGTTGCTGTGGTTCCTTCTTCAATGTGCACTTCCGTTCAACAGTTTGCGGTTGGTTTTTAAAAGAAGTATCTTATGATTACCAAAGCTGCATTGATTTGATTAAAAAAAAATACAGAAAAAAACTGTAATATTGTGAAATATTATTATGATTTAAAATAGCTCTTTTCTATTTGAATCTGTTTTAAAATGTAATGTATTACTGTGATGCAAAGCTTAACTTTTATCACCATTCCTCCAGTCTTCAGTGTCACATGATCCTTCAGAAATCATTCTAATATGCTGATTTGCTGCTCAAGTAACATTTCTTATTACCAAAGTTTAAAATAGTGGTGCTGCTTCATATTTTGATGGAAATCGTGATGCATTTTTTTCAGGATTCTTTGATTAATAAAGATCTCTTCTCTTCTCTGATGACGTGTTTACTGGAGGGCGGGGCAACCTGTCACTCACATGACATCACAGGAATAGCATTCCATAACCATCCAATCAATTCCCCATGGAGAAAATCAAGCCCCGCACCATATTTTCTCTTGTTCATAAGATATACATCACAATAGAGAAGAAAAGACTAATCGCAACTTCTGTTTCATGCCGAATTCAATCCATCCTCGCGGAATAAAAAACACTTTCTGACCCTTGCTTCAGTCTGCACCTTGCATTATGAATGCAACAACCAATCTAAAAACGACACGCCAACCGAACCACTGATTCCACTGATGAATTCCAAAGGGTTGAAATGTTAATGTACTTCTGCGAAGAACATGCTTACTCGTATGGGCACTTAGAAACGAACACCTGCGCCATATCAAACCACCTGTCTCGCTTACACAGAGACCATTATTCTGCTCATCCTCCCTGGAGAACATTAATCTCCATTCTACAGGATAGCACACAGATCCATTAACTGCCCTGTTTCCAAGAAGGGTCCCCCCAAGTTCAGCTGGCAGATGGCACTTTTGCATCCACATTTACTTCATATAGACGGGTTTCGGTGCAGTTGCCAAGGAAATGGGCACACAAATGCACAAACAATCACACCAGAGGAAAGTTGAGCGCGCACTTATTTTTGATGCCGAGATCATTTCTCTTCATTCTGAGCCAAAATCCTCATACACCTGCATTTTTACCAGCCACAGGGGACGCAATTGTTGGTTTAAAAACTAAAAGTCATTTTGAAACAAGAAGGAGCCAAAATCTCCAACACACAGAAAGATGAGCTGACAACCTTCTTTGAGATAAAGCTATTAGGTCAAATTAGACACATGTCCAAATAGGCCTATATCTGTATCTGAAGTCATTTACACTTGCTCTTGAATCCACATTGACAAAGGAGAATTTAACACTCCACAAAAGAGTTTTTTTCTCTTTCTTAGATACAGCAAATTGCACACTCATCTCGACCTCATACAGCAACCTTGACATCAGAAGTGTTGCAATTTCTGTTTTCCATCAGTGCTGGAGTTTAGAGTGGCTAAAACACAGAGATGTTGGTGACGGAGGAAGAACATTAGTTGCCAGCGGTGGGAATCAAGGAAGCATTATTCTGACCATTATAAGCACCTCAAAAACACACTTAACAATGATAGGCTACTTTGCAAGAACTGATTACATCTCCCTACTACATGTTTGCTAAATAAAATCCAAGTCTTGTTTCTTATTTTTGAGGTGCTGATTACAACATATGATGTGCATTTCAGCATTTTTGCTTTCGACAACCATTTGTAAGAAGTCTTGTCCTTTGATTACCAGAATAACAGCCACAAAGGTCAGGTTACAACTCTCTGTTCAATTCTCAGCCGTTTTCCGCATGACATTATTTTTTGCCTATGTCTGATTTCAAGGTTAGAATTATAGTCAGTGACAAAAGAAAAAGAAAACATTACCTTTTCTGCTACATCTGTGGGTGTTTTACTACATCAAAACATTAAATTAATTAGGTTAAATAAAATGTGCAGTATATAATAAAGAGTGTCCTGCACTGGAAACTGGGCCTACAGTAAATAGTACGCGATATAAATGTTATAGCCTACTGTGCAGTATGTAGGCTACCAACGAGACGCTTTATAATTTAACATAGCGCGAGCCTCATGACAGGAGCTCTATTTAATTCACACAAAAATGTATTATTACTATTTATTAAGATCATATTCTCAAACAATATAAATTGTAGGCTATATTATATATCCGGCCCTGTAGCCTATATATAAAACATAATAAAATAAAATATATAAAATGACTGACAGGTAAAAAGATTATTTCTTCTTGTCCAGGTATTTTAATTGGCCCCGACTCTTTTGTCTAGTGAGCCACAAGTGAAAAATCGCCTTTTACACCTTTAAAGCAGCGCCTTAACGTGCAATCATGAACTGAATGCACACTGATTGCGATCACATTCTCGCGGAGCCCAAAATAATATTTAGTAAAACAATGCCTAGTTAAGTTAATACAGGAGGAGATACAGATAAAACACAACAGGCCTACAAGAGCGTGGATTAATTTAATTAGCTTGGCTGGACCTCAAAACTACACAAATGAAAGTCTTTCCTTATAAAGATGCGTCTAACACAAATGTGCAATGTAAAAAAAAAGTACATATGCAAGCATAAAAAACAATGCAGTGAGTTTTTAAATGAAATGCATCCCATTAGTTGCATGTAGGCTATTATGTGTAGCATCAACTTCAGGTTTCCTAATTAAGCACAATGGTGAATAGATTAGGTTGTGCATACTCACAGTTGTTAGTGATGTAAAGCACAGGATCCCACGAACACACGAACGCATGACTCCAGCCGTGTCCACAGCGCGCGCTGACAGCTGTAGTTGAATCAAATGCTTTATAGAACAGGTCTGCCCAATGGGAAGAGAGAGAGAGTGAGAGAGGAGAGGAGAGGAGATGCGTTCATCATTCATTCATAGGACTGCACGGGCGCCGTGAAAACCTTTGCGTCTCTACAGCAGGGAATTGCAAAGAATGCTCTTTTTACAGCTCAGTTTACTTTCCTCAAACCAGATAAGAACGAACCTGTTTTTGAATTACTGTATTGATATTCCTCAAACACTAGCATTTGTTCCAAATATCTAAAACTGCTTAATGTGCATGTGCAGACTCAGCTCAAATTTCTTGTGGAGATAATTTCAGTTTTAGTTGCACTACCTAGCATCCATTTAATCTATGTATTTGTGTAAATGCACTTTTTGAAAACACTTAGGCCTACATGTATTTTTCTGGCAATTAAAGGCACACTATGTAACTTTTGGCCCCGGTTAAAAAAACAAAACTGTATGCATTTTGCAGAAGAACGTTATTTTGCATGAGCGATTTCCCGCGAAAATCATCTCGGCAGGTCTTTCGGGTCTTAAATATACTTAAAATAGGCTTACCATAGTAAATCAAGGTAAGACAAAAACGTGGGAAGAATGAGTGATGTATTGACTCATTTAAATCTGAACCAAAAAAAAAAAGTGTTGCTTTACAAATGTATTACAGTAAGTACACTTACATGAGGTGAAGTCATATCACTCTTCCAGAAAAAGCGGTTTTATTCAACATAAAGAAGGTCACCCCCACATAACCAGCAATGTCATGTCAACCACCAAGTTACTAGCAGAAGGATGGGTCACACACCACACAGTGGCATTCAGTGGTGCTCTGAAATGAGGAGGCAAAGTCCTCCGTTTTTTGTTAATAAAGCAAATGTAAATTAATTTCCCAGTTACACTTCATGTTGTCACGTGACAATTTTTTTTTTTTTTTTGTAAATTGAACCTCAGCTGTTTAACAGTGAATTTATTTTAGGATTTCCAGTCATCAAGCTCAGGAAACACAGGTCACAGACACAAAAATGTACCTTTAATTTCCCCAAGCTGATTGCTCACTAAACCACATCATATTTTCAGGCCATTTCAAGTTTAATTTTGATGTGACAAAGCGTGGTATCTAAGTGGCTGAGCTGTTTACCTACTTTTAATTAGACTTCCCATCAGCCATCATTTTGTTCATTCAGACTGATTTGTGAACACAAGACGAATGAAAACAAGAGGCGCGATTTATCACACGAAACAATCATAACCAATCATATCCAGTCATAGCGTGATGAAGGAACTGCCTCCTCTCACGTGACATTTCCCCATTCATTCTCAATTACCCCCCACTAAACCCAGCACACGATTTAGGGGGTCTGTTAAAAGTCAATGGGCTCAGGGGAGGCAAGAGAAATGCGGCTCCCGCTGTAACTTTACCAGCTGGTGTCGCTGTGTCGACTGTTACTTTAGAAGAGTGAGTGATTTATACACCTTTTACACCATTTTGTAATATTTGCATCTGCGTCTTATTTTTGGAATATGGATTATTTTCTAAACCAATTTTTTTGCGGAGGCACCTCCTGAAAGGAAACACACATAATGTCAATACAGACGAAACAAGCTCATTTAGTCCAAAGAAAAAATAAAGCCAGTTTATCATCACATGCACGCATACATACAAATGCATGTGTTATATAAAAACTTTTGCACAGGTGCTGAACAGATAAAACTTTATTACATTTAAAGGGTTCTGCGAATTGTAAACTTTGCACAGTGATTGCATAGATTCACAAATACCATAATTAAAATCAGTGACATTCATGAATTATTCACAATTTCCTGAACAACGGATTTTAAAAAGTACTTCAAAATAACCAATTTATTTAAAATACCATTCCTCTTGTAAAAGAACAAGATCTATTAAGAAAATATTTAGAATTGCACATAGTTCAAAAAGGAGCTTGAGATGTAATATAAATATATAAACAAATCTTCTTAAAGGGATAGTTCACTTTGAAATTAATTTTTGATATGTTTTAGCTTACCTCAAGGGCATCCAAGATGTAGGTGTCTTTGTTTCCGCAGTAGTTTCAATTTTGATATTTTTAGGTCAAACCGTTCTTGTCTGTCAGTCATATAATGCAGGTCGATGGTCACTGTCTCAAAACACAAGCACAGAGTCCAAATTAAAACAATTCCCCATCGTCCAAATGAAACAATTCCCCATCATAAGTACACATTGATGGCCTAAGACACGAAACGAGCGGTTTGTGTGAGAAAACGAACAGTATTTATATCGTTGTTATCTCTTGAAAACAGCATACGTCCAAATGATCTGAGGGCGCGGGCGGGTATAGATATATACATAGATTTCGCCTCGGCTACTGCAGTTCATTGGAACGAAACCGTAGCCAAGCGACATCAAGTGTATATATCTATATCCGCCCGCGGGCGGGTATAGATGTATACACTAAATGTCGCCTTCGCTACTGCAGTTCATTGGAACGAAACCGTAGCCAAGGCGACATCTATGTATATATCTATACCCGCCCGCGCCGTCAGATCATTTGGACGTGTGCTGTTTTCAAGAGATAACAACGATATAAATATTGTTCGTTTTCTCACACAATCCGCTCGTTTCGTGTCTTAGGCCATCAATGTGTACTTATGATGGGGAATTGTTTCATTTGGACGATGGGGAATTGTTTTAATTTGGACTCTGTGCTTGTGTTTTGAGACAGTGACCATCGACCTGCATTATATGACTGACAGACAAGAACGGTTTGACCTAAAAATATCAAAATTGAAACTACTGCGGAAACAAAGACACCTACATCTTGGATGCCCTTGAGGTAAGCTAAAACATATCAAAAATTAATTTCAAAGTGAACTATCCCTTTAAAAGCAGCAGTCTATTTAGCTTTGTCACCAGGATAATTATACGTGAACCTTACACCTGAATAAATGTGAGTGTCTTGCATACTCGCTTTTAAAAAGCGAGACAGTTCATTGAATGCACATTTAACACCCTTAGTGTTCATATTCCTAATGTTTGATGACCTATCAGGATGATGATTCAGAAATGCATATTAGAGTAAACAGAAAGGAGGCATTAATATTGAACATGTCAAAAACCATGCGAGTATCAGTGAACCAATATAATTAGATTAAACAACGGACAGCCTTATATTTGCAGAGATATACTCTGTGCAAGTGCTAAATCAGTACAAAGTATGTGCCATTTCATTCAATGTATTCTGCAGAGTTGACTAATAAAAAAGTGCCATACTTGAATGTACTTGTATGCATTGTGCATATATAATATTATGGTATTTTTTATAGTAGTTAAATAGTTGAATTGCTGTCATACCAGTGACAATTTGACCTACTGTAGTTGGTGGGTCTACAAAATGAAGTGAAACTGATATACTTTTAAAAGGCTCTGTCATGACACAACATCTTATATTATCCAGCTTTGAGTAAAAAAGGCCTGTCAGCTAGACATACAAGACACTTATTGCTTTTTTCTTCTCCCATACAGTTTCACCCTGTATGAAATTCTCATAATGGTTTCAAATTGTTATAAAGAGACTTTCTAAAAAAAATATGACAAAACATTTTTGTGTGTACTTGGTAAACTCAAGAGCATATAGTACCATGTATTGGACATCTGTAGTGGAAGTGCTGTGATATCTTTGCAAACAGCAGCCATTTTTTATATCCCAAAAATAAGGAGAAATTCTCACATTGCATTAATAAGCAGCTAGAAATGAAAATGACTTCTCTGAATTGGCCATTTTTAAAGCTGAATTTTTGAGTTATTATTATCTTTGCATGTTTATCGATGTGTGCTTCAACTGACGGTATCACTGATGCTTTCAATTCATCTGTAGTGTTTGTAAAATCATTTAAAAATACTGAATGCGCAAGTAAAATAAAACACAAAAAAAGATGTATCCCCAGCAAATAATCCTCTTCCAAATGAGTACATGTGCTTTTGAAACCCGCCCATAACACTAAACACAGGTCACAATAGATAACCTCTGTGCTATCAGCGGTAAAACATGAAAAAACTAATACTATACTAACCCATAAAACTCAAATCAGAAACTCTTGGCACACAGGAACAGGTCTGAAATGATTAAGGATAAAAAATAAAACGCTAACAGTTCACACGAGGACGCCACACACCAGTCACTTTTAAGGGAAGTCGCTTCCATCATAGATGATTGGCTTCTCGATGGTCAGCTGGTAGTTGACCTTTTTGGAAAGAAATCTGTTGAAAAGAAAACAGAGGGGAAACGGCAATTGCTTCACTAAAAACAATAACTAAAGATATCACTGATGAAACAATATGATATCTTCATATGCAGCAACTTGACAAATATTGAATTATAATAGTGTCTGGAATGTTGCTACGCTAATCACACACACACACACACACACACACACACACACACACACACACACACACACACACAAAAAAAACATTAAACAAACTAACTTTTGAACAATAGTGTATATACAGTTGATATTTCTCCCAACTCTTTTATCTTTGATTATTGTTTATACTCAGATTGTTGCAATGCATTCTGCCTTATCTGACACATGCAATGCCTTAGAATTTTGTCCAAATAGCATATCTCAGTAGGCAGCATAATATTACCACCTTTATGTCAATGGTGTGCCTATGATGCGTTAAAACAAGGTCTAGCTAGGCAACATATATAGGCAGCATATGAAATGCAGAAAATCACAAAAATGCATTGCACAGAGGTAAGTAAAATAATCAGTTTGACACTGTAATAAACATCAGCAAAATCAAATCAGTTAAAGTCCCCCTGTGGTGAGAATCAAGCTTTTAATATTGTTTATATGTGGTGTTTTTAATATGCTTTAAGACAAACCATGTGTAAATTCTTACGTCAACACCATTGCTGAGTATTTTCTCTTTAGAAAATGCAGTGAACCAAAGACAGTCTCAAAAACATAGTTTGAAATCGCTGGTGATTCTGAAGTCACAATCAGGTTAACATGTGATCGTCAACGAGTGGATCTCTGAGCTGCTGTGAGTGAATGGAGGCGGGGCTCATTTGCATATTCATAGAACCGCCTATACTAAATGAGGCAAGGGTGTAGACTTACATTCAAGATAGTTTAAGGCATGAAATTCTTTCAAGGCAAAAAACATAGACTGTAAAAAAAAGCATTTTTGAAGTGAGCGGAGCCGGCCATCGCCATCTTGGTAGCGCGTCACCACGCATCACTCCCAGATAACCGAAAATGGGCAAAGAGGCGGGATTAGCTGAGGTGACGTGACGGCTAACAGACAGCAGACAAACGGCTAGCAGTGAAATCAGCGGCAATCCACCTGTCACTCAAGTGGCCACGCCCTTAATTATGCAGAACTTTAAGGCTTAATATAATTTTAATGGATTAGTTATGAAAACCCTCACAGTTGTTATGAAGGGCGAAATTAGCTGTATAGACCAAAACCACTTTTTGTACCAGACTGTAAACATATTTTTTCTGCTGTAAAGTTGGGCATTTTTACATGGGGAGTCTATGGGATTGACTCTCTTTTGGAGCCTGTCTCTAGCGGCCAGTCGATGAAACTGCAGTTTAAGTCACTTCCGTGTTGGATTCAAGAGAGAAACCGGAAGGTTCCCGCTTGGAAAAACACTTAAATGTAATTTTGGTGATCAAAGATGAGTAATAAGGGATACAATTATGGACTGCAGGGGGACTTTAAAAGAATAGATTTTTCTGAGAAGCACAAGCTCTGAAAGGTTTCCCGGAGTGTGCAAATGTCACCTGTGTGTTACTGTACCTGGAAAATGAGTTATCAAAGATGAGTGTGTAGACTCCTGGGTTGCGGACTTTGAGTTGTCCCTGTATGGTCTCTTTGTGCGAGTTACAGCGTGTGAGAGGAATCAGAACCTGAACCACAGGAACACAAAGATTTAGCACTGTAGCCTAGAGAGTGCTCCGACTGATCAGGCGCAGATCAATATCGGCCGATAACAGCTTTATACATTTTGATCGGTGGTCTCTATAGAGAATGTGAAGCTGACATCATGCTATGTTGAGTTCTGGGCAGTTGTCTTCTATAGACGCCATATTAGAAGGATCTAATATGCCTTTCTGCTTGTGAGTTTAATGCAGTGTTTTGATTTTCTGTTGTGATAGTTAAAAATGATCATTCATGCTGTATTTGTATATATATATAATAAAACAAAAACTAATAAATTACTAAAACTTTAAATTTTATTAAAATGAAAACTGAAAATAAAAAAAATGAAAGCTAATTCACAATATTAATAAATAATATAACAGTATATAAATAATTCTAGAATAACACAGACCATAAGTTATCGAACAAAAAACAGCTAACTTCGTTCATGCTATTTAATCAGGCAATATTGTTCTCGCAGATTTAATATTGTAATATATATTATTATTTAACTTACAGAAAAACAATAAACATCTCAATCATGGTGAAATCATCAAGCATGCAGACATGAATTAGAACTAAATCCAACTAAATAATAATAATAATAATAAAAACACCATAATAATTTTAATAAACTATTTAAAAACATAGCCATAAACAACTATATTTAACTAGTATAATAATAAAGACAATGCACAGCGTCTTCTGAGAACACAAATTTTTCGTCTTTTCCATTTAAAATGTCCTTCTTTTCCACAGAAGAAAGTCAGAGTAAATAATAACAATTATAATATTAGAATATTTCTTCTAATTTATTTGTTATTCCGCAACACTAAAGGTGAGGCAATATTTAAGAGTTATGATCTGAGCTTTGATAAATCACACACAAAGACACCTATTACCAAATTATACCTGTAATGAGACTCTTTGCTCGTACAACAGCATTTTTTTCACAGCAAGGAACTTTAGTGATGGTGGATCTTTGCATGCTGTTGAAGCGAATGTATGTGTGTGTTTGTTACCTTGGCCTGCTCAATAGGTGTGTCAAGTGTCTCTCTGTACACCACCGTGAAGGAGATGCTCTTTGGCTCGGAAGAGAAAACCCAGCTGATGATGGGCCCGTGGTCGCCCACGGTGATGGGAATGGCGCTATAGCAACTGGACTTTACAAAGAGCTCTCGGGAACCATCACCGAAATGAGAAATCTCATCTATATCCAGAGGCACAGAGGTACTAGAGAAAGACATGCACGGAATCAACAATAATAATAATAATAGTGGAGCAGGATGAGTGTGTGTGTGTGTGTGTGTGTGTGTGTGTGTGTGTGTGTGTGTGTGTGTGTGTGTGTGTGTGTGTGTGTGTGTGTGTGTGTGTGTACTAACGTGAGTTCTCCTGACTTGAGGAGGGTGATTTCTGCATCCTGTAAAGTAGAGATCATCTCTTCCTGTTCATCAGGCGTCACATCACTTGATATGCTACTGTAAAAGACAATAATCACAATAAACCATAAATTGAGGGGACATTTTATGAAGGTTTTTTTTAAGAATGTTCTGATCTTTAGATATGACTTACATCTATGGGATATTTTCACCCATTTTATTGTATAAATCATAATCGTATCATCTGAAACAGTGATATTTTACTATGATTGATATACTATTATAGTTTTTGTTAATGTTTTGAATTAGATTTTATTTTTATTTTTCTGTTTTCACTTAAGTTTTCATTTAATTTTTTTGTAATATTTATTTTTTCAAATGTTTCTATATAGTATTTAATAATTTTCATTCATTAGCTTTAGTTATTTTAGTACTATTTTAGTGCTTTGACAGCTATCTGAAACAAAATATGTTTAAAGTTGTTTATATTTTATTTCAGTTAAATAATATTTCAAGCAACACAAATGTTTTTAATTAATGGTTTGGTTAACTATAATAACACTGGTCTGAAACACAAATAGTGCGAAAGTTTTCTTTGTTCAAATCTTTAACCCCAGTAGCTAAATTTGTGTACTAAAGCTAGAGGCTTATTTATTTAGACATTTTGTAGGCTTTTAAAATCAATCTTAGAGCAATGACAAGCAATTGAGTTTCTTCTTTAGTCTAACCTGTCTAAAACTGCATAATGAAAAATGTAACTATCCTTGATTTTTTTTAAATAACAGTTCACTGTACAATAAAAACCTACAGTCACTTTCAGATCTCAAAACTTCCCAATACAAAAACTAAGCTGCAAAAATAATAATAAACAATAATAGTTTGGAACTTGTGCAATAAAATAATACAGATGAATACATTTGAACACATTTACACTAAAGTTCGAAAGTCTGGGGTCGCTTATGCTCACCAAGGCTATAATAATTTATAATATGTTTTCTATTTTAATACTTTAATGAATTATTATTTATTCCTGTGATCAAAGCTGAATTTACTCCAGTCTTCAGTGTCACATGATCCTTCAGAAATCACTCTAATATGCTAATTTGATAATCAAGACAGATTTCTGATTATTATCAATGTTGAAAACAGTTGTGCTGCTTCATATTTTGTGCAAACCGTTATAAAAAAACATTTCAGGATTCTTTGATGAATATAAGCTCAAAAGAACAGCATTTATGTGAAACATAAATCTTTTGTAACATTATAAATGCATGCACTCACACTTTTGATCTGACATTTTTGATCATATTTTTGTTTTGATCTTTATATAAATTGGTCACAATCTAACGCAGCATTGCAGAGACTGTTACTGAAGGACCTGAGAACCATTAAACCACCTGCAAGAACCATTAATCATTTAACATGCGAAAAAGATGTATACATTAAGCTCTTAAATGCACAGCGGAAAAAGAAAAAAAGCAGATTAATGTGCATACATATTACGATATGTTTGACGCAAAAAAAAAAAAAACTTTGATAGACATGAAATAAATGCTGAAAAAAAATTTAATTAATAAATCACAAACAAAATGTTGTTCCATCAAAACTCTCTCCTTTCCTGGAGAGTGCGTCTGTAATTACGGAAACTCGCTCACCCACTGGAGGCATTTGGGGCTTCTAGTGAAATTATATGCCAGGCAGGTGCTCATCTCAGAGTGACAAATGTTAGAAAATGTACCCAAGATGGAATGAAATGCATAAATTGACAGTCATCATCCCTCTCACAATCAATCTCCCGGCAGGGCTTCCTGTCTGTCTGTAACACTTATTTAGGGACGCATCACAGCACAATCTTCTAAACAGAGACCCGGTGACGCAGCCCGGAGAATCTTGATAATTCTGCTACAAATTTGACCATTTGGAGTGTGATTGTGAGTACATGGGAATGTTTTAGCGCATCCATTGTCTCTACTTCATTTGTGCACACTTCCTATGAACAATTCTGATTCAGATTTCACTTCATGTATGTGGTTCCTTAATGATTCCTTTAGTAATTGTGAAGTTAAAAGAATAATTTTGCATCTAGCATCACCTCTCACTTTATTGCAAGTCTAAAAGCTAAAAGCTTCACATCTTGAGCAGCATTTACCACAAAAGTGTGCTTAAATGTATTTTTATTTACATTTATTTATTTGGCAGAAGGCAGAAGGAACATCACGAGCACTTTATTATAAGAGCCAACAAAATTTGCAGTGTACCAAAGCCAGGTTTTTTACTATATTATAAAATGTAATTTATTCCTGTGATCAAAGCTGAATTTTCAGCATAATTCCTCCAGTCTTCAGTGTCACATGATCCTTCAGAAATCATTCTAATATGCTGATTTGCAGCTCAAGAAGCATTTATTATTATCAGTGTTGAATACTCTGATGAATAGAAAGCTTTTATTTGAAATAGAAACCTTGTGTAACATTATAAATGTCTCTACTGTCACTTTTGACCAATTTAAAGCATCCTTGGTGAATAAAAGTATGAATTCCTGGGGGAAAAAAACTGACCCCAAACTTTTGAACGGAAGCGTATTTATAGGTGGTGTTGTCTTCAATTATTTGTGTGTGTTTTTGTGTTTATGATCTTACATGTCTCCAGTTTGCCCTCCTTCTCCTTCTTCCTGTGATCCAGTGGTGGTACGCGAGTCGCTGTCATAGACCCCGTTCACTTCCTCCTCCGTTATGATGTCAAACACCCCATCATCCGGCTTCTCACCAGGATCTGTAACTGCATTTCAGGACACAGGAAGTCATCAACTTTGACATCAACCCATAAGAAATATAAAAAGTGAGTAGGAAGACAATTAGCATGAAGCAAAGGTCCTTAAAAACGGGCAGGACTTAAATTACAACACTAGATCCATCATATGTTAACAACCTTAAACAACTTAAAGGGGTGGTATGATGTCCTTTTCACAAGAAGTTAAATAAATCTCTGATGATGAGTGTGTATGTGAAGTTTTAGCTCAAAATACCCCACAGATATTTTATATAGCATGTTAAAATTATCACTTTTTGAGGGTGAGTTTTTGCCTGTCCCTTTAAATGCAAATGAGCAGCTGCTCCCGGCACAGAGGGCGGAGCTTCAACAGCTCGTGTCCTTTTACCTCACACAGACATGCACTGAAAATTTAAAAAAACGTTTAGCTTTTTATGTTCAAACTGGAGTCAGACAATGATGGAGAGACTCAAGCAGAAGTGAAAACATGTAGACAACATTTCTGAATGGTTAGTTGATGAATTTATGTAGCTTATGTGTAGTTATCTTCTAGTCATTGATTAGCATATTCTGTCATGATAATCTATAAATTGTGTTCAGGGGGCGGGGTTTATGTAAATTTTAGGGTTGGTGATGTCACTAACCCGGGAGGAATGTCGTGTAGTCTCTACCAGCCGTTTGTTGTAGTCCTTAAAAAGCGATTTCTTTAAAAGCAAATATCTCCCTTTGCTTTGAACTTTGAGCGTTGTAACTTTGCAGATGTTGTTTATGCTCAAACAGCAACATTACACACTAACTAAAGTTAAAAAAGTAAAATCATAACCACCCCTTTAAGTAAAATTAAATGTAAAAACGAATAAATAAAATGACAGACTAAACTAAAAACAAATTAAAGCTAAACAGAACTATTTTTAAAAAATAACAAAAGAACACAACAAAATGACAAAAATAAAAGCTAATTTAAAATATTAATAAGTAGTGTTGTAGTACCATGAGTACTATTTAACTACTACCCTATAGTACTAGTAACTACAGTATTATTTCAAGACCAGTCAAGACCTGCGGGGATACGACCTGGACTTGGTTTAGGTAATCTTGACTACAACACTATTGATAAGTACTATAATAGTATATAAATAATACTAAAATAACACTGTATAGATCTAAATTTTTTTTTTATTTTTTTTTTTTTTTTTTTTATCGTTTATCGTTTATAGAATCGTTTCTGAATTGTTTGTAAGTTTCTAAGTTTCTTCATTATTCAAGTGTAAATTACTGATAATGCATTGATGGTAATGTCACATGGTATGTGTTACTTTTCTCAGCGAAGGCCAGGATGGACCAATCACAGTCTGTGATGACTATATAATTTAACTTGCATTTCAGGAATCTTAATTTAAACAAATTGCTAATTTTTGTGTAAGAATATCTGCAATACAATAAAAAATCCTAACATTTGAGCATCCCTGATGAAGTATGTGGTTTTTGAGCCATCAAGTGCCCCCTTGAAGAAGATCATTTGTGTATGTCATAATGGAAACCTTTATAACAAGCAATATTTGCTATACAATCAATGATAGGACTGCCTGTGAAGACCAATTCATCAGTCAATTACAATGACGCATGTTATACAAAGTGCTCTGTAACAAAATCCTGATCCTTTAGCATTCTACAATGGGCTTCTTGGCAATTCAATTTATTCATAAAGACAATCTTCATACACAAAAGATGAATGCCAGGCAGAACAATGTAGTCAAGCACTTGAAGGTTCTCTCAATTTATAAATGCCACTGTATTCACATACTCAAAATGAAAAACGTTGACAGCACCTTTCTTTTTTAGCCCTTATATGGAGAGATTATAGGAAAGAAAAATGAACTTTTACGCATGCTAAGTAAGTTTTAGGGTGCTCTTAATGGAAAAAAGTTGGCAGAATTTAAAACTCGCTTTAAAAAATAACAACTCAAACCGCCTGGGAAGTTCCTACAAACAAGACAGACACTACGATATAATAAAGAATAAAATGGCCAATTTTACGCATATTACGCTTCTTTGCTATGAGGAGGCAGAAAGCTTTTTAGCACTAATGCAACACAATGAAGAGCAAAGGATGCAAATTCGGTGTGTTTTTCATACTCTCAAAGGGAATGATGTGAAATGCAAGCTGATTGCACAAGTCTGTCCTCATTGAATCAGCTAAATAAGTAATGTTTTCTGGCTATTCTTCATCAACAAAATGCATACAAACTAAACTGCACAGTTAAAACAATTACAATTTTAGGTTGGCATTCATGTGCAATCAACTCGTGAATACAATCATTCCAACATGACATGAAGGGTGTGTTTTCTGCTGTGTGTATCTGTACCTGTAACTCTTGGTGTGGGTACATAGGGTGGTGGTGGTGGTGGTGATTGACCGGCAGCGTTTGTGAGGGGTTGTGGTTGGTTTTCTGAAGAGCTGTTGAGTTCAGCCTTCGTAAATCTTTCCACCACGGCGCCGTGCTGCGTGTAGCACTCTCGACAGCAGCGCTCCTTCTTTGCATTTTTTGTCATTACGTAATTGTTGCTGCAGTAGTAACAGAAGATACGGCCACACAACCTGCCAGGAAACACAGAATAACCATAAGTCCAAATATTCGGCACAAAAAAAACATGCAATATTTTTAAACCAAACAAAGCACCATATATAATGTTCTTTATATTGAGTCTGAAATACTTCTGTGTATTCACATTCGGTTCTCTTGGTTCTTTTTCTTCAAAAAAAGAAAATGATACATTTGGTCCTGATTCGCTTTTGATTTTTAAGACCAAGCCTAAAGATACAAAATAAAAAAACAGCTATTATGACATATATTTAAAACAATGCTGTGTGCTGGGATAAATCAAGCGTAGCATTAGTTTTGGCAGGTCATGTTAGTCAAGCTCGCATCAGCTGACCCTCAGCTGATCCACATCTACCTATAGGAATACGACGCCTATCACCATATACATATATAAGCTCCTTCAGTATTATCAGCAGCTATCGTGTTTCTCAGGAGCTAATTACCCTCCTCCATCCCTAGCTCCTCCTCTCCAGGGCCGGATTAACCATTAGGGCAACTGGGCACTTGCCCAGGGGCCCATGACATCTAGGGGGCCCTGACAGGTAGGAAATACACAGAAATTTAATAAAGTTATCAAACTCTTTTCAGTCTTCACTGCATAAAGTGCATCTACGCGGGTTCACGCGACTTTCCTCCCTCCCCGCTGAACGCCAGAGATTACTAATTCGTGAAATGCACTCCCGCTGGTTGAGCGCGGTAAAGTTCGTTTCAGTTTCGATATTAGCCGGACATTTGTTCTATAGGGTCGGTAGTCTAACAAAGATATCAATAGCAAGATTAGTTTTAACATTATGTGACCATTGTATATCGACATGATGAAATATTCGTTCAAAATCATTTGTGCATTAATGCTGCATATTGCATAATTATACCTGAGAATGCTTTGACGCGTTTCCACAGCGCACGATGCTTAAGGAAACGTCTGCCAATTCCACCAACTGCGTTAAACGTAGTCTATAATTTGTATTATTTAAAATTACTTTTAACATTTAAAAACAGACGTTTTCAAATTCCAAAGCTTGCAGAAGGTTCCTAATGTCAATACTGACTTTACAGCTATACAGCTTTCCTGGTAGCCTTGAGTAAATTAACATGTCAAAGAAAATGATTCATAAAACGTATAAATATCAGTTGAGCCTATGTTTATTTTCGTCATTGACACAGACGAAAATGAAAAGACTATCAGTCAAAGTTCAGCTTTAGGAGAGGTAGAAATAGGCCAGTATAAGAATACTGAGAGAATAAGAAATATGAAGATGAGGAGAGAGCAGACAAATAATTTAATGACAAGGTTTTAAAGCTAGCCTATTTCTTAGAATTTTTTGGCCTTCAAAAGTCCTAAATTGCACATATGTAGGTCAGAGAAATACAAATTTTCTCGGGGGAGCATGCCCCCGAACCCCCCTAACTATGGGGGGCCTTGAGTCTTGTTGCCCAGGGCACAGGAAATTGTTAATCCGGCCCTGCTCCTCTCACCCAGTCAGGATTTGACATTCTGATTCCCCTTGAATCAGAATAATTATCGAATAATGTTGTACTTTAAAATCTTGAATTAAATATATTTGCAAATTTTCATGTTGGTTCTGTTCTGTTTACCCCAAGGGGGGTTATTGCTGCTCTCCCTGCTCTTATCCATGCTAGGCTTCATGGATGCGCAGGGAGTTCTCGCCCAGAACGGAACCATACCGCCAATCCAAACTATGCTAATTGTCAATCATATTTGACGGTAGTGGTCCTGAGAGAAATGCGCTAACTGTATGTGAGTACATATGATGGTACTGTATATGATGGATCTGAAAACTCGTGAATAAAAATGATTAAATTTATAAAGAGTCAAAACAACGGCAGAAATCCCTCCACACACACAAACGAAGATCTTCTGCAAGGAAATAACATTTCCTACACCTGTACTGAACTGTAATGGGCAATGTAGAAGATATGATAAGAAAAAAACAGGTATGCTTGAGCATTCTGTCCTTTTTAGGGTCGCATACCGTAACATCACATCCTGTTTTTGGTTCGTTTAGATGTCTTTGGTCTATGTAGCGTTCATATTTCAGTCGAACCGCACCAGAGTTCGTTTGGAAGCGGACAGAGACTCATCTTTTTTCTGCTCTCGGTCCACTTGTTTGGTTCACACCAGGGTTCAGATGGCAGAGTTCACACTTATTCAAATGAACCACACTAACAGAGCAATAGCACCAGGGTTCGCTTTAATCGAACCAAACCTGACAAGTGTGAACACACCTAAGTGACTAATTCGTTCAGGCACCAAACATTTTTGTTGAGTTTGTCGCAAAAAACTGTTGTCAGATAATTCAACAGGTCTTAAAATATCATAAAAATGTAATATAATCATAAGTCCTGAAAACAGAGCACTATTTAATGTACCCAAATAATTGCTATAAAAACTCAGTATGTGTCTAAAAGTCTTGAGGGGAGGACTGACTAAGACCAAATTGTGCTCAGCGACCGTTGTTTATTTGCATGCGTTATCTGAATTGTTTCAGCCAGATTTACTAAAGTACTTATGCAGATCAGGAAACAAGGCAAACAGCTGAAAAATATGTTGTGTTGGCTGAGAAAAGAATGACAATGATTTCATTTAAATGTGCCCAGGGCTAAACCTGCGCATACAGATGAAACAAAAAATTAGTTGGACACTTAAATCTCACTTAAATAATTTTTTTTTTAATATATTTGCATTATTTTACAATATATTTAATTCAATATTAATGTGTATAGAGCTTTTCACAGCACATATAGTTGCAAATGATGTGAAGAGAAGAAATAATAGCACTTTTCCAGTTTTTACTACCGTGGTGGGGCTGCTTTTTCTTTTAGAGCCTTTCTTCAACAAATGTGTACAATACTTTAAAGGTGCAGTAAGCAATTTCTGACAAACGCTATTGAAAATTTAAATCAACACCAAATCAAACAAATTGTGAATATTTGCTCATGTCTGTTCTGTGTGTGCTGGAAAAAAAATGTGTGTTTGTACGTAGTCCTATTATCAGACCGAGCACCACAACAATCTTGAAGCCAATCAGCAGTAGGGGGCGTGTCCTCTTATGATGGGGGAGGAGAGCAAGCCGGACATTTATAGAAAGAGAGATGGCTGAGATATTACCAAAGAGGAAAAGGTCAGAGGAATATTATTGGAAGAAGAAGAGTTACAGTCAGGCAAGAGCTAGGACCCGCATTAATATTGGAAAAGCTTTTCAGCACTGGAGAGACGTTAGAGATGCCAAGGTTGCTTCGTTTCTGCTCGATACGTGAGTAACATTGGTTTCACAGAACAAAGATATGCTGTTGTTGTAATATTAGCTTTAGTAACATGACATATAAAAGATAGAGTGTTTCTCAGAAATCGCTTACCTCACATTTAAATTACCGTAGCTTTTTAAAATTCATAAATTCATTTTCTGCTGTTCTTTTGCATTTCACTCCACCTCTACCTTGAGATCAGAGCAGGTGTTCGCGAGATTGCCCACCTGCAGTGATGCCGTCGCAGCCACCACGTGAACTGGCCCTGGCAGCCCAGGCAGTGTGTAGCCTCTTTATCCACCAGCCACCACTTCTCCTCCGCTCTCAGCTTCTGCTCGAACTCAAGAGCATCCGATTTCTGCCACAGAGCATCCTTATCCCTAAAAAACAGAGAGAGCAGGAGATGAGAATTGAAGGAAGACTCCAAGGTTCTTTTGTGTCTCTTGGTGTCCTTAATGTCTAAAAGCGCTTTTCATGGTTCAGCCATTTCATTTCCATTTCATGTCGAGAGGAAACTTTTATCACATCTGCAGCAGTTTGATTATATCATTTTATCCAAACCAAACTGCAGATTTTATCAAACAGGTGTTTATGCACATCCAGAATATCTTTGTGGCAGCAGCACCCTTATATCTTTTCTGCACAGCATTCTGGCTCAGTAGATATTTGAGTTTTAATTTTGTTTTGCTTAGAGAATTACAGGTACCTTACAAACCATAAGAATATAATAATCTACAAAGGGACTGAATTAAACAGAGATATACAGAAACAACAATCTGAAAGGCAGGTGAGAACAAGCTCTTGATCTGCTTTTATGTGTGCTTCTTTGATATAAACATTTCACGCTCCCATTATCAGTTTTCTTGACATTTCATTGAGAATTCGAGTAGCTTCATCTGTTAAAATCCTTTTTTTTTTTTTTTTACTTTCTCTTTCTATCCCCTGAAGTGAAATGTAAATTAAAAATAAATATTCTACATTTATTAAAGTGTGTATATATATATATTTCTGTAAAGCTGCTTTGAAACGATATGTATTGTGAAAAGTGCTTTACAAATAAATGTGAATTGAATTGAGTATATATATATATATATATATTATTATTATTATTAATTTAATATGTTTTATAATTTAAAACATAGAACGTTTATTATTATATATTATTTTTATTATTATTATTATTATTATTATAAGAATGAGCAAAGCAGGTAAAGGCCTATTGACACCAAAAGAAAGCAGACAAAGCTAAATTAATTTCTGACAAAAAGCGTCCAATAATTTTCACTACAAGAATTTTGAAACAACAACAAAAAACTAAAATATTCCAATTATTTTCAAATATATATATAAAAAAAAACTATTTACAACTATTTAAAGGATTTTCAAAATGACAAAGTAAAATGAATCATCCAAAACTATTTACACAAAGATTTAAATTAATCATTCTGAGTGTGAGATAATCCATAAGAATGCACTGAATCTTTTATCACGAAAAATGTGTGTTTGATGGGCAAAAAGCCTTACATGTTAGAAAAACTTAACCTTAAAACCTAACCCTGACCTATAACAATGAAAACAAATTGACTTATTATTAACAACGAAATAACCCAGATTTTACGTTAGGAAAGAGAAGCTAACCCTGAAGTTCAAGGCGATATACAGACCTAATAAGTTCGATGAGCCGTTCCTCCAGGTTTACTTTGGTTTGGCTCAGATCCTCCAGCTCAGCAGACATCTGGAGATGCTGCTTCTGAGTCTCTGTCAACACCTGATCCAGTTTCTGCTTCAATTCTTCCCTCTCCTTCTGTACGTCACTAAGAGCCTCTTTGGTACTAAGCCAGAGAGAAAAAGCAAAAAGAATTGAATAATATTGCATAAAAATATAACCTAAACAATAATTACTAAAACCGAATCTCTTCAAGGGTCCAAGAAATTCTTATCATGAGGATCCATTTGGAAATCCATTAGTGATGGCTTTTATTCATGCAGATCCATTATCTGTGCTGCATTAACCCTTTTATAATGCTTTTGAACGTGCTCACCTTGATACACTTCCTTGCAGTTGTTGCGTCTCACACTCTCTCTCATGTATCAGAGTCTCACAATCAGCGATGTAAGAATTCTTCTCCTCAATCAGACGAGAGTATTCTATCTTCACTCCCTAAATATAAACACACAAACAAACAGCCAAATGCATGAACACAATCTGGACACACACACATTCACATACATTGACAATGTTCTGTACAGTTATTTTGTCTCATTTTGTTTTATCTTATCTTGATTTTCATCTTATCCAAGGAACAAAATAAAAGTGCTGATTTGATTACCTCGTACTGTAATATTGAAACAACAGCATTTAATCCTTTAGCATTAACAAAAACGTACAATAACTAACCCTAACTATGTTTTTGGACATGTATGATGGCAACACTTACAAAAAACATACTATGGTACTATAATGGTTGTTTAGACATAGTAGTACCACAGTATTTTCGACATGTACCATTGCAGTATTATGGTATTTCACTTCCATGTTCTACAAGTACCACAGTATTACAATCTGATATCACTATTATACTATGGTACCGCCAAAGTACTTTTTGTAAAAGAATGCCATGTTTTGTTGTAATCTTTAAAGTACATGTAAATACCATGGTGCATGAATATGGCATAATTCAACACCATGGTATAACCATCAAATACCGTCACTGTACCATCGTACTGCCACAATACCATTTTCCAAGGGTAATTGTAAATATATATTTTAACTCAATAGCTATGCAAAAAAGAGAGAAAAAACAACAACAGCATAGGTTTTATTGTTGCAAAAAGCTGAACAATTTTAAGAATATTATTATAGAAGATAATTACAGTGGCACTTGTACTCTAATTGACAAATATCTGCCAGAAACCTTATGCACTGTTCCTAATTATAGACTTAATGAGAAGCAAATTATTCATCACTGTCTGGAAATTAGCCCCAATCTCTTGTCATCTATTTCACCATCTCGCACAGTGCGTCTCCAATGAACAAGAACAAAAGGAGCAGCAAGAGATCAGACATTCATCACCTACTAATGTCAGTGTTATCAGCCAACAGAGATGAATAATAATGATTCACATGCTGGTATGCAAAAAGTATCTGATGATCATGAAGATCATTAAAATGAAAGTATTAGTCAGTCCTCACTCAGGGTCACACCTGGCTCAAAACATTTACATACCTCTGACTCTGATAATTTGGCCTCCAGCTCAGATGTCTTCTTCAACTCCAAGTCTAGCTGAGTTTTCAAACCCTCGATCTCTTCATTAAGACTCTAGTTTGAAAAGTGATAATTATATAAATAAATAATACATAAAGTACTAGAAAATATTCAAAATGATTTGAATGCTAAAATATCATTTTACATAAAATGTGCTTGGATTTATGTCAATCACAAAGTAAATCAGATAAAACCACTAAAGTGTCATTCAAAAAATTGCATTCATGTCATGTCAGAACTACTGTAATTACGGGTTTCTGACTTGCAGTGCGAGTTCACACTGCTCAGCTTAAATTATTTTTCTCACTTAACTGCTGTGACATGTAAAAACAACCAAAAAAGAGGCTGCAAGAGGTACATGTATATGTACGGTACATGCTTTTATTGATATTCCTAATTTTACTATTAGTAATTAACAATACTGTAAAAACTAATAAATAACAAAAAACACTGCATATATACAATGCACATCAACAGCAAAGTGCAATACATTTGATACATTTTGGCATTACGAGATTTGCCACAGAAACAAATTATTTCAGAGAGCTGTCATCTTGTAATTGCTATAATTCTCCAATGACATGAACATGTAAGTATGTGACAAAAGGGATTTAAAGTGATAATGAAGATTCTGGGATAATTTTACCTTTATCTGGTTCTTGAAAGTCATGCTCTCCGTGCTCATCTGAAATTTCCCCGCAGCGATCTCTTCTCGCGCAGCGTCCCGCTCGCCCTCTGTCTTGTCCAGCAGATCTTTTAGTTCCAGCACAGTTTCTGAAAGCTTCTCCGTCTGCTGGAGCTCTTCACGTAGACTAGAGTTTTCTTGGTGAAGAGCCACCAGGCTGGCATTGAGCCGCTCAGTTTCCTTCACTCCTTGCTGTTGCAGTTCTTGTATCCGAGCAGCTTCGGCAGCCCATCGTTCCCGGGCCTCTTCCCGCTCTGCGGTGAGTTGGCAAATTGTTATTCCCAGCTCCGCCATTTCTGTGTTGACTCGGTGGAGACACTCTCTGGTCTCAGCATTCTCCAGGACCAGCCGTTCATTCTGTGACTTGAGCTCTGCCAGCTCCTCTTGGGCTGAAGCAATCTCAGCAGTTGTTTTCTGATGTGCAGATGTCTCCTGGTTCAGTTGCGACGTTAAGGCTTCAACACGTTCGCTAGACTGCAGAAGCTCATTCACATGCAGTCGATTCTGCTCCTCCGCCTGCTTCTTCAATTGCTCAGTCAAGATCCGCAGTTCTGCACAGGAAGCCTCAGTGACATCCAGCTTTGCTTGAGTCTTGTCCTTCTCTTCTATAGCACTGTGAAGTTTAGCCCTAAATTCAAGCACTTCCTCTTGAAGCCTAGAAACTTCTTTCACACTCAATCCCAGCTGATCTTCCAGGAGAGTCACTTTTAAAGCAATCTCTTGGGTTTCTTTAGCCTGACATGCGCTCTGCTCAAGTTGGACCTTCTCTTCAACCTTCCTCTTGGCCTCAAGACTATTAATCATCTCTGTTTGTTTAACGAAAGCTCTTTCTGCCTTTGTCTTCTCCATTTCCAGATCCCTCTCCCGACCTTCAAGTTCTTCCACCCTTCCCTGGAGCTCCTCACAGAGCTTCTCCCGGTCCTCCAGTTTGGAATCCTTATCTTTAAGCTGAGCGGCCAGGTTTGCCTCATTGCATTTCGCAGCTCCAAGACTCTTCTCAAGTTCAGCAATCTGGCTGTTGATGTTGCGTATCTCCTCCTGCATAGCTGTGAGGGCCGCTTTAAGAGTGACCTGAACCTCCATGAGGTCCTTGTTCTCCAGCTCCCTTTGGCGAACTGAACTCTTGGATTCCTCTAACTGCATGTTGGCCTTATGCAGCCTCTCATCCAGACTCCTGTTCTCCTCTCTCATTCGCTGCTCTCGTTCATCCACTGTCACTTTCCCGTCATCAATTTGCGCTCGCAACTGCTTCTCCGAGGCCCTCAATCCGGCCAGCTCACTCTCCAGGGAGGATTTGTTTTTAAGCAACTCCTTCTTGGTGTCCTCAGTCTTGTTCATCATCTGGAGGAGCTCACTGTTTTGCTCCATAAGCATGGCACAGCTATCTTTGTATTCGTCAATCTTCTTGGCCTGCACTTTGGTGCTGTTCTCCAGTTCAGATATGGTTACCATCAGATTCTGTTTCTCCCTATTAAGCTTCTCTGATTCCTTCTCCAGAAACTGGACTGTCTTGGTACTGGAGAGAAGATCAGATTCTTTAGCCTTTAGCTTTGTCCGCAATCCTCGAAGATGCCCTTCCAGGCCACTCATCTTCTTCTCAAGCTCTTCTTTATCCTCCTGCATTCCCTTCCTCTCCACCTTCGCCTGTTTTTCCATAGTTTCCAGAGAGTTCTGGAGATCTAGCAATTGTCTCTGAAGGTTGCTGGTCTCTTTATCTCGCACTGCAAGAGCCCCTTGGAGTTTGTCCATGATATTACGGTGCTCTTCTGCTTTGGTTTGTAGTTGTTTACCCTTCTCCATCCAAGCTGAAATTTTCACCTCAGCCTCTTTGAGTGCCTCATCCTTCATTCTGACTTTCTCAGCTAGTTGTTCAGCCTGCCTTCTCCTCTCTTCTCCTTCTGCAAGAGCATCTATTCTCCCCTTCTCAGCATCTTTCAATTCATTTAACAACTCGTGAATTTTCTGGGCAGAGTTGAAGTCACTGGTCGCTCTCTGGCCTTTCTCATCCAATACTCCATCTAGCCTTGCCATCAATTCCTCATTTTTACGCTCTGCTGCTGCCAACATGTCCTGGAGGTCCTTGTGGGAGGCCTCTCGGATGGTCTCGCGTCCCCTCAAGACCTCCAGCTCATGGGATAGGGCTCGTTCGCTCTCAGCTAGCATCTCCAGGTTCTGCTGGAGCTCCTGATGGTTACCTTGGGCAGCTAAAGAGACATCCAGCTGCCTCTGAAGCTCCACCACAACCCCACGAAGTTCACCTGCCTCTGCGCCTAACCGCTGCACCTGGCCGAGGAACTCTCTTTGCTTTAATTCAGACTGGTCCAGCTCCAGGCGGAGATCGTCTATAGCACTGATGGAAGAATCATTCAGTCCACTGGAGTTTAGCACAGACATGTCTGGACTCCCAGGGAACTCGTGTGCCTGCTGTAAGGTTTGGGAGAAAGACAGAAAATAAACTGAGAGAGGAGATACACATAATCAGTCAGATAAAGATAGATTGCTTCAAGTTGTATAGATCTGAGAAAGTTGAAATTGAGTAGATTTGAGACATTTTTAGACAAACAATGCCATCTACTGGATATAAAACAGTGGTGTGAATGATACATGAAAAATAATAAATATGTAATACATGTAATATACTTAATATTAATAAATATTTTTAAATGGTTACACTTTATTTTAAGATATCATTGTTACAGTTTAATTATATATTTAAATACTGAGTAATATTAATTAACAACATGTACTTACCATAGAGTTAGGGTAGGATTAGGGTTTGGTTGAGGGTTAGTTGCATGTAATTATGCATAATTTACTGTTATTACTATGGTAAGTACATGTAACGTAACAATGACACTGTAAAATAAAGTGTTACCTTTAAAATTATAACAGTAATAATTAGTATAAATATTAATTAATTACTGATATAAATAATATTCGTAATTAATAAAATTAATATATTTGTATAATGCATGAATTTGAACTTTTATTTTACTTAAAGCTACAGGGACACACTATTGATGTGCTGGTACCTGTGAGTATGTGCTGGCCAGACTGTTGATGCTGGAACTACGACTCAGTGGTTTCCACATGTGACTGGGAGAGCTAGTCATTCCCAGTGTCCTCCTGTGACACATTTTTTAGTCAACTTTAAATGAACTGAAATGAACATCAATCAGATTATTAAAACACATTCACACACATATTATTTCCAGCCATGGCAAATGGACTATAAATTAGTAGCATTATATGTTTGCCAGTGTGTTTCAGTGTGTTAATCTACTGTTGATGTTATATTTATATAATAAATTGCAAAATTACAGCGTGCTCTTACCTTGCAAAAGTGGGCCATTCTGAATCAAGGTCATGACCCCTGGATGCCACATCAAATTGAACATCATTGAGCTCATAGAGGTAATTAATTATGTCCACACTGAGATGGGGTTTGAGAAATGGACTCCGGGAATTATACCAGTCACTGCAGAAAAACACCATTTTAAAAAAGGCTTTCATGTCCAACTCAAGTCTAACATCCTAAATGGCATGAGCAATAAGAATTATGGTATTCCAAATCATATTACATTGGAAATAGAAAGATGCTTGGATGGTTCACTATTCAAAGAAGATTTGAGAATGCACATTCTTGTATGTATTCATAGCTATTACCCACAACAACCTCTTGCACAACAGATGCATAGTAGATTATGACAGTTCTCAGGTGACTTTTTGATAAATCTTAGTACCTGACGACGTGCAAATGCAAACAGTGTACAAATAAGAGGTCTGTTTGAAAAATGTAAAAAATTGTTTAAAAAATTCACATGTTGTCATACTAATAAAGTATGTATCACCAGCATCGCACATACTTTTAAGTGCAAAGTAGACAAATTTGAACAGGAATGTAGCCTTAATCATAGATCCCCATGGAGGAATGCATTGGAAATAAGTGTCACAATTTCTTACAGGTTTAGTGTAAACTTTTAAGACATTGACATTGTACTGGCCATATTAATTCAGTCAGGCCATGGGCTATCGTGCCATTTGCTCATCACTATGCTGCATAGTCTGAAAATGAATCAATCTGTACTCAAAATAAGGAAGCTCACAATAAGCAGGCATACACATGTACAGAACACACCCATTAACCCAGAGAAACTGTAATATTGTTTCTTAAAACAGGGAAGCTAATTTTAAGAAGTAAAACCATGTGGGAAGCATTTTCAGTATTGTTTCTACTGAATTAATCTGTGTGATGTAAATGTTACTTGTAACTAGAACAAGCAGAAATGAGTGTTTGCCTTTTTTGGTTTAGATTGTGAACCTGCCATATTTAACTATTCATACCTCTACACTGAAGCCACAACAATTTTTTCCCTAATCACTAAAATGCTGCATGAAAACTTTGTGTTTTTGCTCAATTTTAGCATACACATGTTTGATATGGGCAGCTGAATTCTGGACAATTAAGGCCATTTGGTTACATTTTTTAAAGGGACTCTGTGTAGGAATTTCTCCCATCTAGTGGTGAAATTGTATTTTGCATTCAAACATATAATGCTCTCTAGCGCCTCACTTTTTCAAATGCGCGTTGCATCTACGGTAGCCCTTATGTACCAAAAAGCTATGACAGGATGTCTTATAATAGCACTTCGAGTTTTTCTTTGGGTGAACAGGTTTGTTATTTAAAACAAACTGAAACAACAACAAAAATTACTGACTGTGAAAAACATTAACTATTAAATCTGATTTTAAAATCTGGTTTTAACAGAAAAGAATTTTATTTGAAAATTGCAGTGATAATTCATTCTCTCTCTTCCAGCGCGTGCGCGCCTTTCTCTCTCTCTCTCTTGTTCTGCATCTCGCGCACGCACCTCTCTGTGTCTCTCTCTCTCTCTTGCTCTGCGTCTCGCGCGCACCTCTCTCTCTCTCTCTCTCTCTCTCTCTCTCTCTCTCTCTCTCTCTCTCTCAATTCAATTCAATTCAATTCAATTCAATTCAAATGAGCTTTATTGGCATGACTGTGTAAAGTAGCACAATATTGCCAAAGAAATAGACATATACAAACATATACGTACAGGTTGATATATAAAAGTGAAGAAAAAAAATAATACATTTCAATATTATGCATAAATATATAACAATAAAAAAAAAACAAATAAAAATAATAAGTACAGTACTCTGTAAGTAATTGTAATTACTTACAGTAATTATTGTATAGTAATTCTATAAGTACTCTCTCTCTCTCTCTCTCTCTCTCTCTCTCTCTCTCTCTGCGTCTCGCGCGCGCACCTCTCAAATTCAAATTCAAATGAGCTTTATTGGCATGACTTGTACAGTATTGCCAAAGCATTGGCCATTACATAAATGGACATTACATACACAAATAATCAATACATTCAATAAATCAATCAGTAAACAAATGTATGAATACATTTATATAAACCTCTCTCTCTCTCTCTCTCTCTCTCTCTCTCTCTCTCTCTCTCTGCGTCTCGCACGTGCACCTCTCTCTGTTTCTCTCGCTCGCTCGCTCGCTCGCTCTGCGTCTCGCATGGCAGAGAGGACAGGAGTAGCATTTTAATTCAGTTAAACACAGATATTATGTTGCTTCTCTAATTTTACATGCAAGTATAGCCGAAATCATTTGTCTTAATGGGTCGCGTTTCAGTCACTATTTCATATTAATTCCGTTGTTTTTTTCTCTCTTTCCCCCCGTGATTTTGTCTATATCGCGAATATAAGACGATCCCCCATTTTTCAGCCTATTTTTAGGACAAAAACCTTGTCTAATATTCGGGTATACGGTAATAAAGTACACAACCAAGCAATGAAAAAAAAAGCTTGTAATTAAGACCGTAACATTGACTTACCTGTCGAGAAGAAAGCAGGCGACTTCAGCGTCTCTTTTGAAAGCTTTCTCCTGCATTAGCTGTCCCGACATTAACCCTTGTTTTTGTAATCTCCGGTCACGTTTCCTTTTACGGTCTATTTTGGACTTTTTCGACGACGAGGACTTCTTATCCTGTGACTCAGCATATGTATGAATGAACGGTGTATAAATAACCGTGCAGTGCAGCCTTTTAAACTTGCCGCGGCAGTGAAGCGCCTCTCTCTGCTCTGCTCCTCCACTTCTGCTGGCTTCAGTCACGTGATGCTGGCTCTGAACGAAAACACGTTGTGGAAACGCGTTGGCCTAGTACTTTTTGTCCCTCTCTGCTATTATAGTTTTTCAAGATGGCGGAACTACATGGAAGCCTCCGTGGACTTACCAAGCGTGCCGCACAAGCCCTGAAAAGTGAAGCCAAAACGTCTCGATCGCCCCCCGGTGGCTGGTCCTAGTATAGGTCATAAGTCCCGCCTCCCCGTGTTATTCAATGGGACGTGAGACCAACTAAACAATTAAATTACACTTCAAATATCTTTTTTCCAAAGGTGGTTTCTTTCATTTGCTGTCGTTTTTATCATGCTGATGTAAGTTCAAGTGTCTGTTTCAAAAATAAGTTGGTTTTTATTTAGTTACGTGATGCGGTGGTGTAACGTCATGATTGACAGCTGTGATTGACAGGTTCTCGAGCGAAGTAGTCACTGAAGCACCAACGGACATTTTTTTCGGGATCTTCGGAGGACTGAGGAGATTGTATTTACTTTATTTTAACAAGCCTCTTGTCGTACTGCAATCAATTTTTAATAAAGTGTGCAGAATCCACTCTCCCTCAGTGCATTCTGCGAGAGTGAGGGCGGAGCGTTGATTTCGCGGCTTTACTTCCTGCTCACTACTGCGCAGGTCTGGTCCCGAGATCGCTACTGCGCAGACTCAAGTTCCAATATGTCAGCGCCATATCGGGACTCTGGCGGCTTCAGTTCTCATCAATGGAAGAGAGCGAAGGGGCGTCGTCCATCTTTTTTTACAGTCTATGGGACTTACCCGTCCCATGTATATAAAGATAATAAATTCTTCGTTTACGAGGATTAGTCTTATCATTGGCATAGGTATTTGTACTCCATTGAGGGCATATTTATGAATAAAAATATTGATTTTAGATAATAAAATACCTAAAAAGCTACACATAGTCCCTTTAACTTCCATACAAAATATAAATTTTCAAATGACCATTTTAATGAATTATAAAGTAACAGATTTAATTTACTATACATTGAATTAATTACTATATATTAACAATGTGCATAAACATTTAAGTATTTTTATTTATTACATGCTTATGTATGTCATTAGTTTATAATGTTTGTATTATTAAGATTGCTTTTACTATTTTAAGCAATCTGATGTACTTTTAATGTTGCAGTATAAAATAAAGGCTATTATAAATTATTAGTTATTATTTATTATTATTATTATAATTAAATTATGAAAAAAATAAACTTGATCAAAAATAAATCTGTAAAATAAACAGATATATTCTTCTAAGAAGACTTGCAACTTCTTAATTCTGTAATCCTATTATATAATATTTTACACAAATAAAGAAATTGTTAAAAATATGAATAAAAAGGAAGTAAACCCCGCAACAGTGCAATCTATGTGTACCGGGGAAGTGGTAGTGCTAATTTTACATACAATACACTATAAACATGACATGAATACGACATAGCGGCCAACTGGATATAAGTGCACCGTAGTTTAAAATCAAGGATTTCAAGTTTGTTGATTGTGTGTGTCCAGTGACAGCTGAACTCTGTCCGCATCTGATTCGCACAGCTCACACACATTTTTAAACAGGCTACAAATGCACTCTTCATAAGATCTAACAGCAACATTCACCAAAATTTGCAAGGTTTGTGAAACTAAATGTTTATTAGATATTTGTTTGAATTATATAAATGCATTCTCGCTGAATGCTGATGGTAGATAAAGTTTTATAACAATAGTTTTTCGCATAATAATTCATTAGACAACTGTTAAACAGAGACAGTAAGCTAATGAAGACGAAGAATGGGAGCTCAGATGCTCAGGCGCTGACGTTCTCAGTGTTTTTTTTTTAAATAAAAGTGCTGCTTTTGACACATCAAGCCAAACAGAAAAACGTATTGGCCGATAACACTGGTCTGCAGCCAAAATGCTTCTGAAATAAGTGTAGGCAAACTCTACTAATTCTGGGTCACTGAGCATGAAAATAATACTCAAAATTGTTGATTGGCTCTAGTTTTTAAACTATGCTATTGGGTCAGTATAGGACCTTTGACATGGGAATGGCGTGAGAATAAGTGAGTAATAAAGGGAGGGGATCTCAATTTAAACCAGAAATGACTCAAATACATCTATGAATGGGTTTGGACCAAGACAATGAATGTTGCAATCTGATGCTGGTAATGCGTCATACATGATATTAATTGCATCATATTATTTCTAGAAGTCATGCATGATACAATCATAACAAAACCCTGCTGTACGAATAGCCCTACGTCAGCTCTAGAAATCATACAGCAGGAGTGCAAAACTCAATTCCTGGATGGCCACAGCCCTGTAGAGTTTATTTCCAACCCTGCTCCAACACACACACCTGAAAGACTTGATGAGCTGGATCAGGTGTGTATAATTAGGGTTGAAGCTAAACTCTGCAGGGCTGTGGCCCTCCAGGAACTGAGTTTGACACCCCGTCATACAGTGTCATGCTCTCTTACTTGTTCGATTTTGCAAAGGGACAAATTTCTGTTTAGCCAAAGTGAACAGAGATGCCTCATACTTGTGTGAACAGTGCAGATAACTGGACAGTGACAAGAGATGCTCCATTTACAAGCCGAGAAGCACTGAGTAGACACTGAATAGGACTAAACTATGTACATAATAGCTTTTTACATTTTGTTTCATGTAAAATTTTATTTATATAACCCTTTCTAAGCAGGATAGGTGAAAGGTACACAATATACATAGAATATGTAAATATATTGGAAACAGTAGCCAATCAGTTGTTTTAATTGTCATATTTGAATTCAGCACATCAAAATACATAATAAATAGCACATTTTGGGCCAGATTTATTAACAGCTTGTGCCAGCACAAACTCTCTTACTGTCAAGATTTACTAAAGACATGCAGAGAAAGATTTGGACATTGTTATTTTTGCGGCTGACCTTATTGCATATGCACTTGTAGGAGTTTCCCTTTCAGACTCAAAAGTTATGGGAGGAGAGTTTTTAAATAAAAAATTAATACAAATTTAAATTAGTAAATCTGGCCCTTTATCTCTGAAGCAGACGACTTCTAAAAAATTGTAAACCAGTGTAATTAAAAATCGCCAAATATTGGCATTGGCGATATATTGGTCGACCACTATAAACTATAGGCCTATATTCATATTTTTTCATACACCTACATGTAGAAATACTGCATGGAGACAACGCGTTTAATTTTGTTCAGGAAAGAAAAAACTAAACATTTCAAAACAAAACTAAAATAATTTGATAATATCAAAAGGACATTTCAATGTAAGATTTGCAGCTCAAAGGATTGATTAAGGCCCTGTTTACCCTATTGCGTTTTCGTTTTAACACGGCGTTATAAACTGAAAACGATCCTCGTCCATACTGGCGTTTCCACTGTGTTTCAGAAAAGATCTCCGTCCACACTACACGACCGAAAACGCATGTCACATGACCATTTATACACACTGGGCATGTGTGTAGTGTAATGATTGCTCTAATAATAGCTTGCCTCTTGCGCATGTAGGCAGCTGCAGTATTATAAAATGCAGAGTTTAACTGCACAATGGCTGCTATAAAGGACAGCAAAGTCAGCAAAGCTCCATGTTATTGTGTTTACACGGTCGTCGAAGCTGGTCTGTTACAGAGAGAGTCTACTCTGGTCTGTTATTATTGTCGGGTTAGTAGAAAAGGAAAAAGCAGATACTTTTGAGTGTGTAGCAGAAGAGTAGACAAGCTTTGGGACATACTATCACGTCATTCAACTGCGTCTTTAACATTTGCTCTCTGTCGCATCCTGTCACCGTAAACTGGCCTGTCAATCATCTTGTCACAGTTAAAATCCTCCACATTTCATTTAATTTCATTTCAATTCCTAACGTATCGGAGAGAAACGCAGAAGCACGTTGATCTGGTGCTACACGCGGTCTTATCAGTATCAGGTATCAGGTATCAGGTCTTACACGCGGAGACTCTCTTCATATTAATGCATAATAATGCATTTAAAAGTTAAAGGGATATTTCACCGCTGGAAAGATGAATGTGTATTTAAATTGGGTTATTTATGTAGTAGAAATGTGAAATTATTTTAGAAGTTGGTGCCTTCTAGACTGAGAAAAGACAGAAAATGTATTTTTGGCTCATATGGATAAAAGACAACAACTCTCAACTTGCAGTATCGGAAGAAATTATACAACTAGGCTACTAGTCGACTCGAAACTGAAAAGATGCCGTTTTATCGTGAGATCCCCCAATGGGCGTGTTAAAACATCCGGAACGAGCTCCTCCTACTGGCTGGAGTCTCTCGCCTCTGGACAAAAAAAGCATCCGATGACGCAAAATGACGATTTTTGAATCATCGGATTTTTTTACAGACGCACAATACAGAAATCTCTCGTCTCAGGGGGACACGAGGGAGGGAAGCACGGGCACTCGAAAATACTACAGGGTTTCTACTGATACAAAGCTTAAAGCTAATCGGTGAAGTATCCGTTTAATGGCCAAACGGATCTTTATAAAAGTCCACATAGTTATTGCAGATGGAATATAACATGGATAACATTAAATAGGTTAAGCTTTAAATCAAACCGTTATCTAAACCTCTCACCGTCGGTCGCGCGTATCCACCACGTTTTGTAGTTTTTAACACTTTTTACTCGTGTTTGTAGTTCTGAGCTTGATCCTCCTCCGAAGCGCAATGGGTTGTGGGCAATATTAGCTGTTATAGTGAGCACGGATACACACTTCGAAAATCCACTGGAAATAGTAAGCCATCCGGGGACTTCTGGCATATGCTCTTTTCAACATACTATGCTTTGGGACACACTTATTTTAATCTCACATACTGTTTAGGATGGATAGTATGGACATTGAGACGCAGGGCATGTTTGTGAAGAAAGATGAGAGCTGAGGTGACAGTGAAGTGTTACCTGGTGACCCTGGGGTTCATGAGGCACTGCTGGAGTGTGTCAGCCAGCCGCTGATGCACGAGTGAGTAACGGATAAACGCTCTGCCTTTACCCAGAGACGTCTTCAGCTGAGACAGAGAAAGAACAAAGCTGTCACCATCACTCAAGTATCAAGTGGCCCAAAAACACATTTGACATCATTAGACACTTTTAAGAGTGGACGTTAGACCTTTTTACATTTCCTGAAGAAAACATCAGTGATGTTGCCCATACCAAACTCACAATTGTGTTGCCGAGTGGTTGTCAAGAGTTTTTGGGTGATTTCGAGGTGATTGCTGCTTATATTTAAGGCATGATTAATTATTGCTTTTCAAATTACAGTATTTTCATCACTTAAACTGATGGATGTTTGTCTTTCTGTGTAGCATTATTACATATTATAACATGCAACCACACAGACTATAACCAGTAACTTGGACAAAGCTGAATAATTCACCCACTTACTGTTACATCGAATCTGAGTCTGAATATTTAGCTATTCTGCGAACGAAACTAGCCACAACACAAGAGGAAGAAGCTGGTCGACTCTGTGGCTAAGTTCAGTGTTAAGACAATACAGGTGAATCTGATTGAGGACAATATCAGTCAGCAGTTACACGGAAGTGGTACTATTATAAAGAACATGGCATTTGGATCAGCATATCATACAGGCAAACAAAGAGGAACCTAATCAATAGCATCACTAAAATCTTTTATATTTCGATGAGAAAACGGAACTGTACAAAGGCGATAGGAAGGTTTGTTTAAACAAAAGGTGTGTGTCTACAGGTATACTTCTACAAAACATAATAATAAAGGCACAGTTAACCGATGACATTGACATTTACCACTTAAAAAAAATAAAAAAAGTGTATAATTTAGATGTTATAAAGTTAATCACTTTTTTTGTGTGAACTGAATCACTTTCAGTTGACTACAAAAAGTCATATGGTGTGACAAATTATTTAGTCTCTCAGTTAATTTGAGATTACATTAATTTGTGATTATTTTATTCTAATTATAAATGAGTAAATATTATTTAATAATTAACACATTTTTATATAATAATAATAATAATAGTAATAAAAAGAAATAACATTCATAGTAATTATTATTATTATTGCTGTTGTTGTCAATATTGATATTAATTCAATAATTACTTATAAAACCAAAAAATAGAAGTAAAAAACAGAAATTATATAAAAATGTTTTTAGATGCAATATAGCATATCACATAGATTAATGCTGCTCAAATGCTTGTCAGAAGTGAATGAGACAGATGTTTACCTCTGGAATTGATTTAACAAAGCGGATTCCATCATTTGCTCCTTTGATTTTGGCCAGGCAGTCGCTGAAATAGTCCCAGTAGTCTTTTCTGGACCCCAGAAATGTTGTTTTCTCCTTCTGGTCAAACTGAGCAAGATAATAACAGCAAAACACATCAGATAAATGACAGAGACACACCTTAAAAACTGACTCAAAGAAGTTTAAATGGAAAAATGTCATCTGCGATCTCATCTAGCTGGAGAAGGGCCTTTGAGTATATCCATATGGGCCGCTTCACACCTAAGACTAACATCGGTTGTGGGTGATCAGATCCCAAGTGACCAGGAGAAACAATTGCTATTTCCACTTGATATTAACATGCATCACCTGTGATCACTTGTGTTTGGGTTTAATCAAAGTGAGAGTTAATACAGTCTGTCACTGCATGTTGCACCAGAAAGTCAGACTTCTCAATCTCACTACAAAAGCATAATTTCAGTGCACAATTCTGCAAACTGTACAATTATGACTGACAAAGTTTTCTTTACTTTTAAATCCACACGTACCAGTAAAG
The DNA here is from genome assembly GCA_022828995.1 of Vimba vimba. NCBI lineage: Eukaryota > Metazoa > Chordata > Actinopteri > Cypriniformes > Leuciscidae > Vimba > Vimba vimba. The sequence goes on along the minus strand of CM040837.1, from coordinate 28,392,533 downwards.
TTCTAAACACTTGTTTTAGCACAATGATTGATTGACAGGTGAGTATGTGGTCATTTTTTGTTGATCAGACAAAACTTGAACTGATTTGACCTGAATGATGACACCACTGTTTTTTGCAGAGCTGCTTTAGCAAATTTGACAAATTTTGCAACATCGACACTTAATGAACGGAATCAACATTGAACTGACTCATGATTAACGGCACTTTTGTCTTCTGTAAAGGCTGCTTTTAGCTGAATTGTTTCATAATTGATGACCTTCACACAGTTATGGAACTTAAAGGAACAGTTCACCCAAAAATTAAAATGATCCCATAATTGATTGGTGTTTGCGCCATTATTTAAAGCCCCCCAATAAAAGCATGTCTTAAACCAGAAGCTAATTTGCGCTGCTCTTGGTAGATTGCCATCCTAAATCTATATGACTTTCTTCTTTTTTCCTGGTAAAAATCACAATCGTAGTAATATTAAATAATATCCTGGCTCTTCCCAGCTTTATAATGGCATTGTATAGTTTTTGAAGCTCCAACAAGTGCATCCATCCATCATGAAAGTTTTCAATACAACTCCAGTGGGTTAAAAGGCCTTCTGAAGTGCAGCGATGCGTTACTATAAGATAAATATCCATATTTAAAACTTTATAAACTATAATCACAAGCTTCCGGCAATGGATGTACGCGCGTTCAAGAGAGAGTTGAGTTCCGGTGGAAGGGTGACCTCTGACCTGACGCATGACGGTCATGTAATCAGTTTCTGCTGCTTTAGTGTTAATGAAATTAACAGCAGGTGCACTAGATGGGCAAACAGTGAGACAACCCCCAAAACAGGAACGGTTTTACAGGTGGAGGCCACTGACATTTTTTCCCTACTCATCTTTTCAGACTGTTTTTCACCAGTTTTGCATTTGGCTAGGGTCAGTGTCACTACTGGTAGCATGAGGCGATACCTGGACCCTACAGAGGTTGCGCAGGCAGTCCAGCTCCTTCAGGATGGCTCCTCAATACGTGCCATTGCCAGAAGGTTTGCTGTGTCTCCCAGCACAGTCTCAAGAGCATGGAGGAGATTCCAGGAAGACAGACAGCTACTCTAGGAGAGCTGGACAGGGCCGTAGAAGGTCCTTAACCCATCAGCAGGACCGGTATCTGCTCCTTTGTGCGAGGAGGAACATGATGAGCACTGCCAGAACCCTACAAAATGACCTCCAGCAGGCCACTGGTGTGAATGTCTCTGACCAAACAATCAGAAACAGACTTCATGAGGGTGGCCTGAGGGCCCGACGTCTTCTAGTGGGCCCTGTGCTCACTGCCCAGCACCAGGGAGCTCGATTGGCATTTCCCATTGAACACCAGAATTGGCAGGTCCGCCACTGGTGCCCTGTGGTTTTCACAAATGAGAGCAGGTTCACCCTGAGCACGTGACAGACAGGAAAGGGTCTGGAGAAGCCGTGGAGAATGTTATGCTGCCTGTAACATCGTTCAGCATGATCGGTTTGGTGGTGGGTCAGTGAGGATCTGGGGAGGCATATCCATGGAGGGACGCACAGACCTCTGCAGGCTAGACAATGGCACCCTGACTGCCATTAGGTATTGGGATGAAATCCTTGGATCCATTGTCAGACCCTATGCTGGTGCAGTGGGTCCTGGGTTCCTCCTGGTGCACAACAATGCCCGGCCTCATGTGGCGAGAGCATGCAGGCAGATCCTGGAGGATGAAGGAATGATACCATTGAAGGGCCACCACGCTCACCTGACCTACATCCAATAGAACACCTCTGGGACATTGTGTTTCGGTCCATCTGACATCACCTGGTTGCACCTCAGACTGTCCAGGAGCTCAGTGATGCGCTGGTCCAGATCTGGGAGGAAATACCCCAGGACACCATCCGTCGTCTCAGTAGGAGCATGTCCCGACGTTGTCAGGCATGCATACAAGCACGTGGGGGCCATACAAACTACTGAGAACCATTTTGAGTTGCTGCAATGAAATTTCAGCAAAACTGACAAGCCTGCTGCATCATTTTTTCACTTAGATTTCCGGGGTGTCTTTGAATTCAATCCTCTGTAGGTTGATTATTTTCATTTCCATCAAACGATGTGGCATCCTTTCGTTCATAACACATTACCCAGTCCATATTAGTATAGATATCCAGCATGATATTTTTCCCCATTGAGATCTGATGTGTTTTCAAAGTGTTCCTTTAATTTTTTTGAGCAGTGTATATATATATATATATATATATATATATATATATATATATATATATATATATATATATATGTATATATATAGCTGTGACATAGTTAATCTGGTTTATTTATTTAATATTTTTGGAAATCCAAATTTTATTTTATATATATATATATATTTTGACTTGACTTGACTTGATCAACAACAAGGGCCAGATTTAAGCCAAATAAGCAACTGGTTTACGACATGCTTTTTTGGGCAGTAAATAATGGTGTAGATACCAGTAAACTGACAAGCGCAAACCTTTGTAAATCAACTTTCAGGATTCATTTAAAAATTCTCCTTCCATGAATTCTGCATCTGAAAGGGAAACTCCTACAAATGAAGATAAAATATGGTCAGCCACAAAAATAACTGTCCACGCTGTTTAGTAAATCCTGACAGTTTCTTAACAACAAAAGAGTGTTTGCGCTGGCGCAAGCTGTTAGTAAATCTGGCCCCAAACGCAATGTGGCCTCATACATACGGACTACTTTGAGCGATCGGTTAGGGAGCTCGTTTACACTTGTTTGCTGCGTCTATATGTCTCTGACCTGAAGCAGGTACTCCAGTTTGTAGGAAAACTTGTGCAGGTTGGAGCTGTCATCTGTAATGGGCTCGCCATTCTCTTTATACTCCTTTGCCAGTTCTGACACAGCATCTATAAGAAAAGACCATTTAACAAGTATGACCACCAAAATTACATAAAGAAATTTTAAAACAATTACAGAGCAATACACTGTAGTTAACAATGATCACAAACAACAAAACCCCCATTTTATAGTCATTTTACAAAGGCTGAAGAAGAGTTTTTCCTCCTTCTTAAGTCCCTTTTGGTTATAATTACTCCACGCGCCTTTCATCCACCTCAGGAACTGAAACGGCACACATGAGGGATGAACTCTGATACGCAGGTCTCTCTCGTTTTGCATTTCTCTCCCCGTGTTGAAAGCCAGCGCCCTGTAAATGGCAATTGCACGTGCTCCACCATGGACCACCGCTTTACTCTCTAAACAATAGCTCTGCCTCTTTCATGAAGGCAAACACACATCCGTACCGTGCAGATCTCTGATAATCCTTTGGATCTGACCCTCCCCGACTGCAGCACCAGCGGCCATGGTCTGACTAGCTTCCTGACAACGGGTTCAAGAGGTCATCTGTAGTCTGCTGAGTAAAAGAGTCACAGTGACAAAGGATAACTAGCATTTGTCATGTACGTTATATTTATTTAAGCATGACATATCCGTCATATCAGTGGTGTTTGTGAAGTCAAGCATCACTACTAGTGCTCATACTGGCCAAAGCTGTAGAATACACATAATTATTGTTAATGCCAAAATTTCTCTTATTAAAATTAAGAAATGTACAATATCGTGAAGAGTGATAGAAATCAAAAGGTGTGTGTCTACAGGTATGCTTCTACAATACATAATAAAAAAAGGCACAGTTAACCGATGACATTGACATTTACCACTTAAAACAAAAACATTTTTATGCGTATGCAACCAAAAGTGTGTATTTTAGATGTTATAAAGTTAATCACCTTTTTTGTGTAAACTGAATCAACTGAATCACTTTCAGTTGACTACAAAAAGTAATATGGTGTGACAAATTATTTATTAAAAGTACAAATATTTACTGTAGTCTCTCAATTAATTTGAGATTACATTAATTTGAGATTATTTTATTCTAATTATAAATGAGTAATTATTAAATGTACAATATCGTGAAGAGTCAAGAGCTTTACTATAAACGCTTAGGCTAAATACAGAGGCTCTCCTGAATATAAAGTACCTTTAACGATATAAAATATAAAAAAGGTCAAGTTTGTCATACAAAGCTTTTCAATAAAGGAACTACTACAAGCTAGTAAGAACAGCTTAAACCATGAGTCAAACCAACTTCTCTAGTCTATATATTAACAGCTGATTTAAACAGTAATTTGGTTGAAGATTCTGAGAAACAAAATAATAAGAATAACAGCAATTACCAAACTTTCCAGGCATTTATAATTAGACAGCGCGTGTGTGTGTGTGGTTGTATAGTACAGTATATGATAACAGAATTATAAATATCAAGTTATCATCACACAAGACATTTAACCCCTCAGAGTGGATTAGATAAAAGACCTTCGAGAGGAACAATAACATGTAAGTTAACGTTAGGCCTATATTTACTATACACTACAGTATTGTGCGATTATACAATAACAACAACACTAGAAACTGCTTTTGGAATGTAAATAAGCATCAGTGTTCCCGTTCTTTCACACGTTCAACTGTATTGTTTTAATTCAAATCAAAGAGTTCTTTGGAACAGCGTCTGTTGTTGCTATAGAAACTAGACATATAAAAGAAGAACGAACAGAAGTTTCAATAGTTCAGTCAACAATTCCAAGGCGTCAACAGCCAGTCACGCGCAGTATAATATGTCAGAACATTTATTCCGAATAAAGGCTGCTTCAGACTGAAGTCAACCTGTATGTGTTACAGCTGGAAGTTTGGTAAATCTGTGATGAAAGTCTTGAAAGTGATAAAAGAAGATGACATACTTGGGCTTTTGTGAGAATCCGGAAAGATCATTTCACTTGTTGTTATTATAATACAACCTTGCTAGTATTTTGATTGACAGAACCTTCCGCCACTGAGGACGGGATTCAGAGCCAAGGTCATTTTTTTATTGGACCACTGACTATAGCCCCGCCCACAGGTTTGGTTACGCGAAAAAGAGCTGTTCGTCGTAGAGATGTGCTTTTTAAAACTAAAACTAAAAACAGATTAATTATAATATATGTTTAAACAAGCACATTTCCAAGACGAACATCTCTCTCTCTCTCTCTCTCTCTCTCTCTATATATATATATATATAGTCTAGTCAGTGGTCCAATATATATATTTGTATGTATATATATATATATATATATATATATATATATATATATATATACTGACTTTCTCTTATTAAAACTCGCCCACAAGTTTGGTTAAGCGAAAAAGAGCTGTTCGTCTTAGAAATGTGCTTTTTAAAACTAAAAACAGATTAATTATAATATATATAAACTTATTAATTATTATATATGTTATAATTAATCTGTTTTTGATTTTAAACAAGCACATTTCCACGACGAACAGCTCTCTCTCTTGAGTGACTATTTGAGTGAAAAAAATGTCTGTACTATTTGAGTACTATATGAGTAGCCTACTATTATAGAAAGAGGAAGACTCACCCCATCCGGTTACCTATAAATTCAGAAAAGTTCACACCTCTTCAACATTTGATCTGCTCAGCTGTCTTGATGATATACTCAACACAAAAAAATAAAGGGTGCTTTTATTTCCTATCAAATTAGTTTGATTCCATTTAGTTAGATAAGAGACAGTGGAAAGAGCAGGTAAGGACTAAATGTCAGGCTGTATTTAGTATTTTCTCACTGGAATAAATTTAGCTAAATTGATTCATATGATTTTCTTCTGTTCTTTTGTCCTAATGAAAAGACATATTTTATTAATGTTTGAGTGTATTTCTACAGAAAACAGTAAAGAACTGAACCTGGACAAATCTAATCTGACTGAAGTAATTTGTGATGTTGCAGAACAACATGACTGAAGTGGAAACATTGGATCCTGACTACTATAATACTGACTATGGAGACGAGATGTGTCACAAAGATGAAGTGGTGAAAGTTGGATCCATTCTCATTCCAGTCTTTTTCTCATTAGTGGTTGTGTTAAGCTGCATTGGTAACATCCTTGTTCTGGTCATTCTGGCACTTTATGAGAGTCTCAAATCCCTGACCAACGTGTTCATCCTCAATTTGGCTCTGTCAGATCTGCTGTTCACTTTTGGACTTCCATTCTGGGCCTCGTACTTCATCTGGGGTTGGACATTTGGAGATATTGGCTGTAAAGCGGTGAAGTTTCTGTTCTATGTTGGCTTTTACAGCAGCGTGTTGTTCTTAACTCTCATGACCATTCAGCGTTACATGGCAGTGGTTCATCCTCTGTCTGACTGGGAGAAATGCAGAGGCTTTTCAGTCGCTCCCGTTATCGTTTGGATCCTGAGCGGAACGGTTTCACTGCTCGGATCATGTAATAGCAAGGTTATACCACATTTAAATAATGCATACTGTGAATATGACAGTGTTGAAATGAAATCTGGAATTGCTTATTTTCAAAATGCTTTTTTCTTCTTTGCATTTCTTATCATGGGTTTTTGCTATGGCAGAATGCTTCAAACAATTACAAAATCTCGGACCAATAAGAGACACAAGACCGTTAGACTAATATTCTGCATTGCACTGGTGTTTTTTATTGGTTGGGCTCCATATAACATTGTTATGTTCTTAAAATCTTTGACCGATCATAAAATCCATCCATTTACAGACTGTGCAGTGAGCATTAGACTCGACTATGCATATTATGCTAGCAGAATGTTAGCTTTTACACACTGTTGCTTGAACCCTGTGTTTTACGTTTTTATTGGCGTAAAGTTCAGGAATCATCTAAAACTGATTCTGCAGAAGATCTTTAAAAAAAAAAAAAAACTCGATTTCAGTCCAACCAGATTGGCAAAAAATATATCGCAGGGTTCAATGTACTAAGAGAAAACTCAAGTACTTTTAGTGAATGTTCTGAACCAACAATGATTTCTAAGATGATGTGAATGTGTGAATGATGTACATGCACTCTTAAAAATAAAGGTTCCAACACAGATGCCATAGAAGAACCATTTTTGGTTCCCCAAAATACCTTTCTGTGATCAGTCAGAACTTACAAGAACCTTTTTCTCTTAGTGTGAAGAATGTTTTAGTAACCTAAAGAACCTTTTTCCATTATAAAGGAAAGGTTCCATTGATGTTAAAGGTTCTTCATGGAACTGAAAAAAAAAGGAAAAAAAATTAAGAGTGTAAAGATTCATTGCACAGCTACTGCCAACATCATTATAGCCTTCAGTTTTGAGAAAATCATGTTTTAAATTCTATGTTCTTCCTTTTTGTGGTTAAAGTTTTCATTTCATTCAAGGTCATATAAAAATATAACTGGAAGTACGTAATGGAAGAAGCAATGACAAATGTTACATTTTCCTTCAATTGTCGTCATTAAAGCAGAAATTATTTTCATATGAAATTAAATTATATCTATATACCTTTTATTTACTGTAAGTGTTTTTACTGTATTTGTGTTTACATTACATTATTTCATGTTTTTGTCACTGCTTGTATGGTATAAATTAAATGAATAATGTACAGTAAAAGTACAGAATGAGCACATGTCACACAATACAAAGGTACACCAGCAAGAGGGAGATGAATGAAATAAATCGCCATACAAATATATCAGAAGCTGTCATTTAGTCTTTATTTACAAACTTGGACACCACACGCAGCTATTGACTGACGAACAGGTAATAACTTACTTGCATTTTTCATTCATTAATGTCTCGCGGTCTTGCTGTTTTCCCCCCGTTTTTTTTTTAACAATTAAATTTTGGGCTAAAAGTGTGTTGTAACGCAAGCGTTACTGAACATGTACCGAGTAAAATATTACTGAAAATTGATTAGTAATGCCTTACACTACTGCGTTACAGCAAAAAGTAACATGTTACTGTAATGCAGTGGTTCTCAATCCTGGTCCTGGGGACCCACAGCTCTGCACAGTTTGTATGTCTCCCTCATTTAACACACCTGATTCAGATCATCATCTCGTTAGGAAAGAGCTCTGAACTGAACTGGGTGTGTCAGATAAAGGAGACATATAAAATGTGCAGAGCTGTGGGTCCCCAGGACCAGGATTGAGAACCACTGCTGTAATGCATTACTTTTGTAACGCGTTACTCCCAACATTAACCCCTCAGAGTGAATTAGATAAAAGACCTTCGAGAGGAACAATAACATGTATATTTACTATACAGTATTGTGCGATTATACAATAACAACAACACTAGAAACAACTGCTTTTGAAATGTAAACAAGCATCAGTGTTCGCGTTCTTTCACACGTTCTTTTAACTTCTAAACTGTATTGTTTTAATTCAAATCAAAGAGTTCTTTGGAACAGCGTCTGTTGTTGCCATAGAAACTAGACATATAAAAAAAAGAACTACAGAAGTTTCAATAGTTCAGTCAACAATTCCAAGGCGTCAACAGCCAGTCACGCGCAGTATAATATCTCAGAACATTTATTCCGAATAAAGGCTTCTTCAGACTGAAGTCAACCTGTATGTGTTACAGCTGGAAGTTTGGTAAATCTGTGATGAAAGTCTTGAAAGTGCTAAAAGAAGCTGACATACTTGGGCTTTTGTGAGAATCCGGGAAGATCATTTCACTTGTTGTTATTACCGTAAAACTTCAAATAGCCGAGTCCCAATAGACGCCTGTCTCTTTTACACGCCTGGTGTGGCTACAGATTTGGATAAATAAATGCCGGTCTCAAATAGAAGTCCGGTCTGTTTTTTAGTTTCGGGATTGTATTTAATCTTCTAAAACCCGTCAGATCGTATGTTTAATCCAGTTCTATGGAGCAGATTGCGCACGCAAGAGAGCCCTGCGCATCTGGGCGGGAGCTGTTAGCGCAAGCAAGGCAGGCAGAGTTCTGTTTCTGGCAACTAGTTCATAGGCTCGATGGATATTACCGGTAACTTGTATTGTTCAGCCCATGGCTGTCACATCGTTTCGTTTTTTTATGCTGCCAATAATCTAAAGGGGGTCGCACACCGGACGAGAAGCGCAGCGCCGTGTCGTGTCTATGACAACACGAGGTATCGCACACCGGACGCGAACTTTGTCAGTTTATGACCAGCAATATGGTTATGTTTAAGGATATTATGGAATTAAGATCATGTCTGTACAATGTTATGATTGTACAATTAAATACAATCGTTGCTTAGTCTGCGGTCTGAATTCACTTTACCTCAGAGCGTCCGTTAACTGAATGAATTGAGAATATCACCTGAAAGTCCGATAACATCAGCAGTTTTCATTCAAGCAGCTTATTTCTGTTAATGAATGTAAAACTGAATGTATATTGCAGCAGAGTGAAGTCAGTATATACATTAACGACGATTTGAGTCAATGTAATGTACACTCATAGAGAATAATGTGTTCGAATTTGAAAGACGTGCCGCTGCGCTTCTCGTCTGGTGTGCGAATCCCTTTAGACATACGGAAATATAGTAGGCTAATTCTGACATTAACTGATCTGTTAAAAACAAACACAGATTTGGTAACCTCCTACTGTCATGCTTTTCGTCTATCAGCCTATGCTATTTGGATCTTTATCTCTAGGCCTACACTGACTCAATGAACAACATCTCAACACTAAATCTTTTTAGGTATTAATATATCTCAACACTAAATTAAAGGCTTGTCTCATATATATAAGAGACAGGCGCGCTCAGAGCTGTCATATATCACAACTTTTCAGTGTTTTCAACCACATAATGTTTATTTTAGGTTTCAGACATATAAGTACTAAAAAAACAATACATTTAGAGTTTGTAAAATACACACTGATGTTAAAGGAAGAGGCAATAATAATCCTTTCCATTATAATTAGACACGTTTTATTCATATCAGATACACATTGTGTAAGTAACTTTAAAGTTTACTCTATTCTTCTAAGTTCACCAGCCACTTACTTTTATGTATTTCGGGAGAAGTGGATGAATTCACGTGTTGTAAATCCAACAGATCCGATTCTCTGAACTGCGCCTGCGGCACAAACTAAGATGGCGGCGCCCATCGCGCATACAGCTCAACTAACGCGATCGTTATAAAGGTGTTTAAACAACAAAACACTTCCACTTGCGTATATTTGACAATCGGAATATCAGATATTTCATGCCATATCTAACAAATTTGTGAATATTTTGAATAAAAAAGGAAAAATGACATAAAAGCAGATCATCATTCATTCAGCTCTGTTGTTGCTGCGGTGTGTCACGTGACAAGCAATGACGCGTCACCATGGAAACCATAAAGTGACATTCTAAATAACGGTCGCCTTGAAAAACTCACGCCGAGTCAGTCAGAATATTTTAAACTTACGTGTGAAAGGGTTAAAGTTTTTCAACGTTGTAAAAATAATACACGAATAAATAAAACGAAACATAATACATTAAAATTATAATGGAACAGAGTAGTCACGTGGTGCGTTATTCTCTCCAGGATGTGCTGCAGGGAAAATAAACATTTAATCATGAATGCTCATTATGTACTTGTTGTAGCCTACTTATCATTTTGATACTAGGGGGCTAATAAAGCTAATATAGACACTTACAGCATGTGTTGCCTTCATTATAAGGCTTTTAATTTTTTGCGGCTCCAGACAGATTTTTTTTTTGTTTTTTGGTCCAATATGGCTCTTTCGACATTTTGGGTTGCCGACCCCTGCTTTAAGCAATGACTAATATCGCACGTTAATCAATCCTGGGTGCAGTTCAAGCATCAAGCACCGGCAAAGTAGGCTAATGATAATAAAAAAAAATAACGTCTGAAAAAAATAACGAAGCATTTTCATTATGTATTAATAGGCTGTGTACAGTACTGAACAACTCAACAGAAATCCCGCACATTTCTTTTGCAATTACCTTGCATGACACCATGAAATAGGCTATGCCTGTTTTTAGAGCACAGATCAGCTAACGTTTGATGCATCCGTTGTTAAAATTACAGGGGACACAATACGCACAGTAAAAATTTAACATGAATGTCCATTGCTTCAGCTTTTTGAACTTAGAAGTATGATAAAGACATTATAGCCTATAGCCTGTAGGATCGAACTGTATGCATTTGCACAATGATAACATAAACAGTTACCATAGGCTACTCTGCTCATTTCGTTATTTTAGAGCTCTAGCTCCTCCCATTTGGCTCTGCATCGAGCACCATCTCCGAAAAAGAGCTGTTCGTCGTAGAAATGTTCTTTTTAAAACTAAAACTAAAAACAGATTAATTATAATATATAAACAATATAAAATATCAATATAAACAAGCACATTTCCACGACGAACAACTCTCTCTCTCTCTCTCTCTCTCTAGTCTATAGTCAGTGGTCCAATAAAAAAAATTGTGCTTTTTAAAACTAAAACTAAAAACAGATTAATTATAATATATATAAACAGATTAATTATTATATATGTTATAATTAATCTGTTTTTGATTTTAAACAAGCACATTTCCATGACGAACAGCTCTCTCTCTCTCTCTCTATTGAGTACTATTTGAGTGAAAAAAAATTTCTGTACTATTTGAGTACTATAAGTAGCCTACCATTAGAAAGAGGAAGAGTCTCCCCATCCGGTTACCTATAAATTCAGAAAAGTAAACAGCTCTTCCACATTTGATCTGCTCAGCTGTCTTGACGATATACTCAACACAAAAAATAAAGGGTGCTTTTATTTCCTATCAGATTAGTTTGATTCCATTTAGTTAGAGAAGAGACAGTGGAAAGAGCAGGTAAGGACTAAATGTCAGGCTGTATTTAGTATTTTCTCACTGGAATAAATTTAGCTAAATTGATTCATATGATTTTCTTCTGTTCTTTTGTCCTAATGAAAAGACATATTTTATTAATGTTTGAGTGTATTTCTACAGAAAACAGTAAAGAACTGAACCTGGACAAATCTAATCTGACTGAAGTAGTTTGTGATGTTGCAGAACAACATGACTGAAGTGGTAACATTGGATCCTGACTACTATGATACTGACTATGGAGACGAGATGTGTCGCAAAGATGAAGTGGTGAAAGTTGGATCCATTCTCATTCCAGTCTTCTTCTCATTAGTGGTTGTGTTAAGCTGCATTGGTAACATCCTTGTTCTGGTCATTCTGGCACTTTTTGAGAGTCTCAAATCCCTGACCAACGTGTTCATCCTCAATTTGGCTCTGTCAGATCTGCTGTTCACTTTTGGACTTCCATTCTGGGCCTCGTACTTCATCTGGGGTTGGACATTTGGAGATAATGGCTGTAAAGCAGTGAAGTTTCTGTTCTATGTTGGCTTTTACAGCAGCGTGTTGTTCTTAACTCTCATGACCATTCAGCGTTACATGGCAGTGGTTCATCCTCTGTCTGACTGGGAGAAATGCAGAGGCTTTTCAGTCGCTCCCGTTATCGTTTGGATCCTGAGCGGAACGGTTTCACTGCTCGGATCATGTAATAGCAAGGTTATACCACATTTAAATAGTACATACTGTGAATATGACAGTGTTGAAATGAAATCTGGAATTACTTATTTTCAAAATGCTTTTTTCTTCTTTGCATTTCTTATCATGGGTTTTTGCTATGGCAGAATGCTTCAAACAATTACAAAATCTCGGACCAATAAGAGACACAAGACCGTTAGACTAATATTCTGCATTGCACTGGTGTTTTTTATTGGTTGGGCTCCATATAACATTGTTATGTTCTTAAAATCTTTGACCGATCATAAAATCCATCCATTTACAGAATGTACAGTGAGCATTAGACTCGACTATGCATATTATGCTAGCAGAATGTTAGCTTTTACACACTGTTGCTTGAACCCTGTGTTTTACGTTTTTATTGGCGTAAAGTTCAGGAATCATCTAAAACTGATTCTGCAGAAGATCTTTAAAAAAAAAAAAAAACTCGATTTCAGTCAAACCAGATTGGCAAAAAATATATCGCAGGGTTCAATGTACTAAGAGAAAACTCAAGTACTTTTAGTGAATGTTCTGAACCAACAATGAGTTCTAAGATGATGTGAATGTGTGAATGATGTACATGCACTCTTAAAAATAAAGGTTCCAACACAGATGCCATAGAAGAACCATTTTTGGTTCCCCAAAATACCTTTCTGTGATCAGTCAGAACTTACAAGAACCTTTTTCTCTTAGTTTGAAGAATGTTTTAGTAACCTAAAGAACCTTTTTCCATTATAAAGGAAAGGTTCCATTGATGTTAAAGGTTCTTCATGGAACCGATAAAAAAAACAAAAAAAATTAAGTGTAAAGATTCATTGCACAGCTACTGCCAACATCATTACAATTGTTTAATATGCACGATTAAAATTAAAAAAATGAATTAAATGTTGCCACTTGGCAGGAAAATTCCTCTCTCTATCAAGCAGCAAAAGCCTTCAGTTTTGAGAAAGTCATGTTTTAAATTCTATGTTCTTCCTTTTTGTTGCTGATGTTTTCATTTCATTCAAGGTCATATAAAAATATAACTGGAAGTACGTAATGGAAGAAGCAATGACAAATGTTACATTTTCCTTCAAGTGTCGTCATTAAAGCAGAACTTATTTTCATATGAAATTCAATTATATCTATATACCTTTTATTTACTGTAAGTGTTTACATATTTTTTTTACTGTATTTGTGTTTACATTACATTATTTCTTTCATGTTTTTGTCACTGCTTGTATGGTATAAATTAAATGAATAATGTACAGTAAAAGTACAGAATAAGCATCTGCCCCTCACTCTTAAAAATAAAGGTCCTTTATTGGCATCTACAGTATAGTGACATGAAACCTTTCCATTACACAAAAGGTTCTTTATAGTGGAAAAACTTTTTTTAGACTTTTAAAATGTTCTTAACACTGTGAAAAAATGATCCAAGAACTGTTCACTGAATTACTATCATATTATGCACAGCAAATAATATGCAACAGGTTTCACATCCACTCTCAGGTTCATTACCTCAAATTCTGTTTACTGAACATGTTGTTTCTTTTCTCCAGCAAAGAAATAATAGGAAAAATGTGTCTAAAATCTAAAATAAAGCATGCAGTCAGTGTCACGGGTTGGTTCCACAATGATACTGGGAGGAAGAATCCATGGGGGAATGGGAGGAAGAATCCATGGGGCAATGAGAGGAAGAGTCCATGGGGCAATGGGAGGAAGAGTCCACAGGAGAATGGGAGGAAGAGTCCATTGATGAATGGCAGGAAGAGTCCATGGGGCAATGAGAGGAAGAGTCCATGGGGCAATGGGAGGAAGAGTCCATGGGGCAATGAGAGGAAGAGTCCATGGGGCAATGGGAGGAAGAGTCCACAGGAGAATGGGAGGAAGAGTCCATTGATGAATGGCAGGAAGAGTCCATGGGGCAATGAGAGGAAGAATCCATGGGGGAATGGGAGGAAGAGTCCATGGGGCAATGAGAGGAAGAGTCCATGGGGGAATGGGAGGAAGAATCCATGGGGGAATGGGAGGAAGAGTCCATGGGGCAATGAGAGGAAGAGTCCATGGGGGAATGGGAGGAAGAATCCATGGGGGAATGGGAGGAAGAGTCCACAGGAGAATGGGAGGAAGAGTCCTTTGATGAATGGCAGGAAGAGTCCATGGGGCAATGAGAGGAAGAGTCCATGGGGCAATGCGAGGAAGAGTCCATGGGGCAATGGGAGGAAGAGTCCACAGGAGAATGGGAGGAAGAGTCCATTGATGAATGGCAGGAAGAGTCAATGGGGCAATGAGAGGAAGAGTCCATGGGGCAATGAGAGGAAGAGTCCATGGGGCAATGGGAGGAAGAGTCCACAGGAGAATGGGAGGAAGAGTCCATTGATGAATGGCAGGAAGAGTCCATGGGGCAATGAGAGGAAGAGTCCATGGGGGAATGGGAGGAAGAATCCATGGGGGAATGGGAGGAAGAGTCCACAGGAGAATGGGAGGAAGAGTCCATTGATGAATGGCAGGAAGAGTCCATGGGGCAATGAGAGGAAGAGTCCATGGGGGAATGGGAGGAAGAATCCATGGGGGAATGGGAGGAAGAGTCCACAGGAGAATGGGAGGAAGAGTCCATTGATGAATGGCAGGAAGAGTCCATGGGGCAATGAGAGGAAGAGTCCATGGGGCAATGAGAGGAAGAGTCCATGGGGCAATGGGAGGAAGAGTCCACAGGCCCAACGCCCAACATAAAACCAAAACACCAAAAGTTCAGGAGGGTGGTGGAGTGGAGGCGGTCTTGGGGAGGGGTGGAGGGCCAGGCCCATGAATAAATGAATGAATGAATGAATGAATGAATGAATGAATGAATGAATGAATGAAATGTTGGGCCTGGGCCGTGGAGTGTGGGTGGCACTTGCAGTGCAGGGGGCCATGGTGGATCGGCCTCCGCTGCCCTTGGCTTGGCCACTACGTCCGGGGATATATGGCACGGGCTGACAATTATCACAATTATATTTTCTTGAGCTGAGCTATGGGGGTGCACTGGAGCACGCTCACTGGCTGGAGACTAATGCCTGAACAATACACACCTGTGCACAATGAAACAATGAACCAATGACAACATGACAGCACAGAACACATGGCAGGATCACATGAGGGCCAGGGAATCACATGACAAGACCTGAAACTTGAATCAAAAACCAAAACAACCTGTGACAATAAGTATAAATATCTTAAATAATCTCATATTATTTTAAAGTTTGTTTATGAGCTGTGTAATAAAAAAAAACTTCATCAAAACAAATGAATTAATTAAAACTACATCCATAAAATGATCCCATGATGGGAACTCCATAAAGGTTTAATATATGAAGCACCTGACAGAAGCCTGCTTTTCTTCTGAGTGTATTATATTTGTTGCATGCCTGTAATTACAAATGGGTTAAAGATGAACAGTTACTTCAGTTGTAAAGATCTCAAAGCCACTTCAGCTTCCTCTGTGATGAGATAAAAGGATATAGAGGCTGAGGTTTGAGGGAGGATGCATGTCGACAGAACAATCATGCTTTCTCTTTTTAATACACTGATAAGATACATTCTTCTAACTTGGTTATTTTAGGTGATCTAAGGAACATTTCACATCACAATCATCACATGATGATATGTACGTCTTGAGACATACTGCTTCATGTGACCATGGATGTACAAAGTTCATGAAATTCCAGTTAATTTTATACTAGATATTGTTGTGGTAATGTGCTGTTCTGATCATCATTGTGCACTACAAGGTCCATATCATCAAGAATTCAGGTAAGTCATGCGTTGTTTAGCATTTGACTAGGTTACTCGAGTTAAACTGACTTGAATAACTTCTCTTTTTCCTCTTATGAAAACGCAGAGATTGCATTAATGACTCTTCATACACATCCTCTACTGTAAAAAAAGAAAAGAAATTCAGTGTAACACCATTTCTTTGTAATTATTTCAAAAATGTACATGCAGTTTCTTAGTAAAAATAGTTTCCAAGTAATTTTATTTATTTTTTAGCATACAACGAGCAAAAAAATTAACCTTGACAAATTGGATCTTGTCAGTTTGTAATTGCAGGACGAACATGACTGATGAGAATACAACAGACAGTGACTACTATGATACTGACTATGAAGACCAGATGTGTAAGAAAGATGAAGTGGTGAAAGTTGGATCCATTCTCATTCCACTCTTTTTCTCATTAGTGGTTGTGTTAAGCTGCATTGGTAACATCCTTGTTCTGGTCATTCTGGCACTTTATAAGAGTCTCAAATCCCTGACCAACGTGTTCATCCTCAATTTGGCTCTATCAAATCTGCTGTTCACTTTTGGACTTCCATTCTGGGCCTCGTACTTCATCTGGGGTTGGACATTTGGAGATAATGGCTGTAAAGCAGTGAAGTTTCTGTTCTATGTTGGCTTTTACAGCAGCGTGTTGTTCTTAACTCTCATGACCATTCAGCGTTACATGGCAGTGGTTCATCCTCTGTCTGACTGGGAGAAATGCAGAGGCTTTTCAGTTGCTCCCGTTATCGTTTGGATCCTGAGTGGAGCGGTTTCACTTCTTGGTTCACTTCATAGCAAAGTTATACCACATTTTAATAATGCATACTGTGAATATGACAGTGTTGAAATTAAATCTGGCATTGCTTATTTTCAAAATGCTTTCTTCTGCATTGCATTTCTAATCATGGGTTTTTGCTATGGCAAAATGCTTCGGACAATAACAAAAAAACAGACCAATAAGAGATGCAAGACTGTTAGACTAACATTTGTTATTGTGCTTGTGTTTTTTATTGGTTGGGCTCCATATAACATTGTTATGTCCTTGAAATCTTTGACTGATCAGAATATACATCCGTTCACAGACTGTGCAGTGAGCATTAGACTCGACTATGCATATTATGCTTGCCGAATGTTAGCTTTTACACACTGTTGCTTAAACCCAGCCTTTTTAGTTTTTGTAGATGCAAGGTTCCGTAATAACTTGCGAGCAATTCCGAGGAGGATCTTATGTAAAGATTTAAGTCTATGAATAATGTGCTTAGTTTTACTTGGCAAGATAATACTTGAGAGTTGTCAGAAAACAAGCATTGAAGAAGATTGAAGAATCTGGCTGCAGATTGGATCAAATCATCATTATTGTTATGAAACATTAAACAAAACCTTGCTTTTTTTGTGTGTGCAAAAGCATGTTTTGAGTTCATGCCAGCTTGAATACACAAAAGAAAAATATGTTCTGAATAAAGTGTTTGTGAACTTCTCAAACGCTCCCACGTGAAATTACTGTAAAAGAAAACTCATGAGAACTGTATGTGAAAATGCAGATTACGCAGTTTTGTTTTTGTGCAATGAAATGACCAAATGTAGTTATAACTGGAAAATGACATTTTCGTCTTTCACGTGACAAAGTGTAAATCAGTGTGGTCTGTGGAAGGAAGCACAGCATCATCACTGACCTACATAAACAGGAAAATGGAAGATTTGAGGTCATAAACTCATTTTTTATGCATTTACTTTTTTATGTTCATAACAAAACAATATTGCAGCCTATACCCTGTACATGAGATCCCTGCAACCATAATCATCTTCATAAAAACAACATACTTCTACAACTTTTTAAATGAACATAATCATGACATAAATGCATGATTTGAAAAACAATTACAAAAAAGCAGCTGTCAAGCATTTTTATCAACTATTTACTGACATTAATCATGCAAATTCAATCCTGCTGTTGATTCAAAAGCAATAGCTAGAACTATGCGGCCTTTGAATTATGCCATTTTACATGGGAATAAAGTGAATAATACGAACACCATTATAACCCAACAGTTTCGAAACGCCCATTAACTGGCAACTACCCTAAAATGTGTTACTAAGGAATTGCTGCAACACTGAAAAAAGCAACAGTTAACTTTCATTGTGTAAGTGATACTTTCGTTTCATGTTTGAGGTAAAGGGGAATGGCTGAGTTTTTTAACCCACACATTTAACCCTCCCATAATAATGCTCAAATATCCCCGTTCAGTTAGCCAGGAGTCATTAGTACTAACAGGACTGAAATTAAGGTAAGAAATATTATTATAATAAGATAACATTATTCTTTATTATATCTTATATATTTTTTTTTATTAAGTAAACAACTACAATGAATTCTAACAACAAAATTAACATTATCAAACAGAGAACATCATGACTGAAGACTATACACATACCGAGTATGATCCAGAAGACCAACTATGTCACAAAGAGGAAGTAGTGAAAGTCGGATCCATTGTTATTCCAGTTTTTTTCACTCTTCTGGTTGTGTTTAGCTGCATTGGTAACCTGCTGGTTCTGGTCATCCTGGTGCTGTACGAGAAGTTTAGATCCATGATAAACATCCTGATCCTCAATTTGGCTCTGTCAGATCTGCTGTTCACTTTTGGACTTCCATTCTGGGCCTCGTACTTCATCTGGGGTTGGACGTTTGGAGAGATTGGCTGTAAAGCGGTGAAGTTTCTGTTCTATGTTGGCTTTTACAGCAGCGTGTTGTTCTTAACTCTCATGAGCATTCAGCGTTACATGGCAGTGGTTCATCCTCTGTCTGACTGGGAGAAATATAGAGGCTTTTCATTCGCTCCTTTCATCATTTGGATCCTGAGCGGAACGGCTGCACTGTTAGTCTCACTCCGAAGCAAAGTCTTGGAACACGATAATAATATTTACTGTGAATTTGACAGTATTAGAGTAAAACATGTCGCTGTTTATTTACAAAGCATTTTTTTCTTGATTGCATTTTGCATCATGGGATTTTGCCATTTCAGAATGTTTATGACAATTGCGCAGTCCCGAACAAGGCTACGAAACAAGTCTATCAAACTAATATTCTGCATCAGCCTGATGTTCTTCATCGGTTGGGCTCCGTACAACATTGTGATGCTCTTGAGAATTTTGCAGGATTATGGTTTAACTCAATTTACAGTCTGTAGGGTATCCATTCATCTTGATTATGCATTTTACGCTTGCCGACTGTTGGCTTTTTCACACTGCTGCTTAAACCCAGTGCTTTATGCTTTAATTGGAGAAAAATTCCAGAAACATTTACGGATGATACTAAAGAAAATGTGTCCAGAATAAAGCAATTCTGCTCTACCCTGACAAGAATTTCTTATTTATTTTCTATTTATTGTGTTTGTTAAAAGCAAGAATTCTAACAATGTACATCTTACATCTTACACTACAGTTCAAAAGTTCCAAAAGATCAAGGAAATTAATTATTTTATTCATCAAGGACACATTAAACACATCAAAAGTGACAGTAAAGAAAGACATTTATAAAGTTACAAAATACTTAGGTTTCAAATAAGGGCTGTTTTAAAAAAAAAAAAAACATTTTACTCAAAGAATCCTGAACAAATATTCACAAAAACATCAAGCAGCTGTTTTCAACATTTCTCAAGCATATTAGAATGAGGTTACACTTTATTTCAATGGTCCACTTTAGACATTTTATTGACTATAAGTAACTTTGCAACTACATGTCAACTAACTCTATAGGTGTTAGGATTCAGGTTAGTAAAATATGTTGACATAGTTGCAAAATTACTTGAGTCAGTAGAATGTCTTTTCAGCGACGATCAAAATAAAGAGTTAGCGGATTTACAGAAATGGAGCAAGCGGTAAGTATTTGTGATGATTATCAGGGCCAGTATGTATATGGAAAAGCTGATAAAGACACAAAAGCTATGTTTACATTTAAGTCTTCACGTCATGGTTACTTTTGTACATGAGCAGCTTTCCGTGAACGAGATCAGTGAATAAAAGTGTAAATCTGAGATAGTAGACATATATTTCTCTAGGTTGTTTAGTTTCTTTAACTTTATATCGCACCTCTGTGCTGCAGTACTGGGGCTTTCCTCAATATGTCATAGGCTACTCCAGGATTCTCCTGCCGTCAGGACGCTTAATAATGGACGGTAAAGGCAAAGCAGATTGCCTCTGAATATAAATGTAACGTGCAAAGTTTCTCGCTAAGAATTTCCCAGTGAAATAGGCTACTGGCATAAAGTTGGCCTCATTCACACATTTAGGGACCGTCTCTAAAGTTACATACGACATGGGTCTCCAGGTTTCAATAGCATTTGTATAAGAACCAAGGGTGTAATGTTTCAGAAAAAACTGAAGTTTCCCCGGGCGCCGCCATTGATTAGCAGACCCTCACCTGCTGTTAGCATTCCATTGACTCCCATTCATTTTGGCGTCACTTTGAATAACTTTACATCTGAGGCGTTTAAAGACTCCATTTGTCCATTATTTATTTCTAAAGAAACACGAAAATGTATAAAAGGCTCCATTACCTTGTATCTTACGTTATGGCCCCGTAGAAGCAGTTTTTGTAAAATAGGCTAACGATTGCGCCATAACCAAACGCGACTCTCTGTCGCACAGTAGAGAGATTACCGTATGGACAGGAGGAGAAGCTCGCGGGCAATCGGGGAGACGTGGAGGCAAAATGACAAAATAATTAATCAGAATACTTAGCAAAAGTTTCTCCTGCTTCTAGCTCATGGACAGCTCCTACTCACACTCTCCGTCTCTGCAAGTTTCAGAAGGGAATGATTCAGATTTCTCTCGGCACAGCTACTAGAAGACAGACGGGTTGCTCACGTCACATCTACGTCGTCAAGCTCAGTTTGAGTCTGCGCAGTACGCTCAGCCATCAGGAAGTGAGTGCTTCTAATTGACTTCACTTTGAATCCAATGGGGTCGCTGTGTCCATTTCTTTTACTGTCTATGATAAGAACCCAGTGCAACTTTTAACGCACCCTCAAAGGCAGCTGAGATATAGCGCCTCCAAATGGGTCAACAATGCAAATTCTCCTTTAACCCTCACCCTTCCCCAACTCATCTTTTAATTTTTATTTATTTAGTGTTCATCAGAGGGGGCCAAGACCCAAGGACTTTTGTTGCACTTGCATCACGAATACACACACACAAAAAATGAATGGATTTGAGGTGTTTTGTGGTTGAAATTTAATAAAGTAACAAATCCTTCCCTCGTGGGTCAATTTGACCCCCATAGGAATTAATGGAATGCGAGAAATACTTCAGTACACAGAAAACCTAAAAATGCTCAAAATACTAACTAAAAACGCTAAAACTTTACCAAAAAATTATTTTAGAATGTCTGAATGCATACTGAAAAGAAACTGACTTTAGGACCCAGCGGAAACGCTCATTTGCTCCAAATAGACTAAGGGCATCTAGTGGCAAGAGTCATAAAATGTTATATTATTTTTTTCCACAAGACGTCGGCAAAGACACCCAATGTAAGATATTTTGAGCTGAATTAAAAGGGTTATGCATGAAATTGTGTTATTTTGAATTTAATTTAAAAGAATGTGAGGAATGTGCTTAAATTACTATTTATTTATTATTTATTGATCAAATAGTAATTTAAAGGGAAATAAAATAAAATAAAAAATCCCCAAAAAATATTATCAAAAATGAAATAAAAAAAAATAAAAAAAAATAAAATAAGCTTTCTGCCCCCAAAAAAGACTCCACACCGTTCAGTGAAGGGAAATGTGAGCCGGGCTCTTGCAATTCAATAGCATCAGCATTCAGCAGAGTAGCGACGGCACTCCTAACTCCCTGCACCTACTATCTATCTATCTTCTATCTAACACACACAAACACACTCACACAAATTATTTATTTTTTTTGTCAAATAAAAACAGTCACTCACATACACAAAACAAAGAATTGAATGAGCCAATGACTGACTTTTTTTTTTAATGTTCCAATCAGCCACTGCACACACGCGCACAGTTCAAAGTCAAATCAAAGTGCTACTGCAAGGTTTGCTGATGCTTCCAAACAAAACATGTCTGCAGCATATGCTAAACCTCAGTGGCAGTTATTTCATCAGTTCATTCTGAAGCAGCACGATGGCAAAGAGGTTTAGTGCAGCAGAGCGGATTATAAATTCGTTATAACAATGGTTTATAGAGTTTAGCCTATTTGCAGCCATTGAGTACTACATCAATCTAGTGGCTATTGATATTATTGCTTTTTTTGTTATTTTTATACCAACATATCGTTAGCCTCATAGCATAATTGCCTAAGTCTTTTTTTTTAAATAGGATGTAAGCAATTATGCTATGAGGCTATATCACCACATTTTTAGGTTTTTGCTGTCTGAATGGTACGAAGAGTCCATGGGGAAATGGGAGGAAGAGTCCACTGGGCAATGTGAGGAAGAGTCCATGGTGAAATGGGAGGAAGAGTCCACTGGGGAATGTGAGGAAGAGTCCATGGGGAAATGGGAGGAAGAGTCCACTGGGGAATGTGAGGAAGAGTCCATGGGGAAATGGGAGGAAGAGTACACTGGGGAATGGGAGAAAGAGTCCATGGGGAAATGGGAGGAAGAGTACACTGGGGAATGGGAGAAAGAGTTTATTGGGCAATGGGAGAAAGAGTCCATGGGGAAATGGGAGAAAGAGTTTACTGGGCAATGTGAGGAAGAGTCCATGAGGAAATGGGAGGAAGAATCCACTGGGCAATGTGAGGAAGAGTCCACTGGGCAATGTGAGGAAGAGTCCATGGGGAAATGGGAGGAAGGGTACACTGGGGAATGGGAGAAAGAGTCCATGGGGAAATGGGAGGAAGAGTCCACTGGGGAATGTGAGGAAGAGTCCATGGGGAAATGGGAGGAAGAGTACACTGGGGAATGGGAGAAAGAGTCCATGGGGAATGGGAGAAAGAGTCCACTGGGCAATGTGAGGAAGAGTCCACTGGGGAAATGTGAGGAAGAGTCCATGGGGAAATGGGAGGAAGAGTCCACTGGACAATGGGAGGAAGAGTCCATGGGGAAATGTGAGGAAGAGTCCACTGGGCAATGTGAGGAAGAGTCCACTGGGGAATGGGAGGAAGAGTATACTGGGGAATGGGAGGAAGAGTCCATGGGGAAATGGGAGGAAGAGTCCACTGGGGAATGGGAGGAAGAGTCCATGGGGGAATGGGAGGAAGAGTCCACTGGGGAATGGGAGGAAGAGTCCACGGGGGAATGGGAGGAAGAGTCCACTGGGGAATGTGAGGAAGAGTCCACTGGGGAATGGGAGGAAGAGTCCACGGGGGAATGGGAGGAAGAGTCCATGGGGAAATGGGAGGAAGAGTCCACTGGGGAATGTGAGGAAGAGTCCACTGGGGAATGTGAGGAAGAGTCCACTGGGGAATGGGAGGAAGAGTCCATCGGGAAATGGGAGCATAAATAAGCATAAATATCTTAAATAATCTCATAATATTTTAAAGTTTGTTTATGAGCTGTGTAATAAATAAAACTTAATCAAAACATAAAATAAATTAAAACAAATGAATGAATTCAAACTACAGTCATAAAATGATCCCATGATGGGAACTCCTAAAAGGTTTTATATATGAAGCACCTGACAGAAGCCTGCTTTTCTTCTGAGTGTATTATATTTGTTGCATGCCTGTAATTACAAATGGGTTTAAGTGGAACAGTTACTTCATTTGTAAAGATCTCAAAGCCACTTCAGCGTCCTCTTTGCATGTGAGATGAAAGGACCTGTAGAAACTGAGGTTTGAGGGAGGATACATGTCAAATACCCATCATGCAAACATCACTCACAATCATGCTGCTCTTTTAACAAAATGATAATATTCCATCTTTAAACTAGTTATCTAGCTAGTTGATCAAAGTGCTCCAAGTCTGTTCTGATCACAATTGTGCTGTACAATGACAATATCATCAAGAATTTAGGCAAGTCGTGTACCGTTTTAGTTCTACATGTCACGTAGCAGGCAGATAAAAATTGGAAGAGTTGGATCTTGTTGCAGCGTTAATACTTTAATTTTATTCAGGACTAAATATATATTTTTAGTCCCCCCCCCACCCCCCAGTTGATTCTCCACAGAAAACATCTACAAACAGTAAAGAACTGAAACTGGACAAATCTGATCTCTGACTGAAGCTTGTGATGTTGCAGAACAACACGACTGAAGAGGAAACACTGAATCCGGTCTACAATGAACACTCTGACAACTATGACTCAGAATACGGCGAGTTGTTGTGTCGCAAGGATGAAGTGGTGAAAGTTGGATCCATTCTCAATCCGCTCTTTTTCTCATTAGTGGTTGCGTTAAGCTGCATCTGTAACGGCCTTGTTGATCTTAACTCTCATGACCATTCAGCGTTACATGGCAGTGGTTCATCCTCTGTCTGACTGGGAGAAATGCAGAGGCTTTTCAGTCTCTCCCGTTATCGTTTGGATCCTGAGCGGAAAGGTTTCACTGCTCGTTTCACTTCATAGCAAAAAATTAAATATTCCACATCATTGACATCATCTGTGGTATGTTATTTGATAGCCACTGAAAATTTCCAGATACCCGTTTGGGGGCATGTTTACATGTTTATCTTAACCTCAGAGATCATCAGCTTCACACTGGCAACATATTAAACACTGGTGGATCTAAACATCACATCGTTCCACATTGAAAAGTTTAATCTAGGCCAGCAAAATGTCAGAATCACACAACCACAGCCCTAATTTACTGTGACAACTTAATTTGTAACACTAGGAACACAAAGCAGTCTTAAGTCACTTCCAGATAAAAAGTTTTATTGATTTTCATCATTTGTACATGCATATAAATCGACTTGGTAGGGAGAAAATGCTTCAGTTCTTTAAAGTGGTACTCAGTGCTGTTGATTAGGTCTAGGGCACATGTGTGCTTTATGAGAAGTGCTCTATAAATAATAAGTCTTCACTGAGAAATCCGTCCCTGACGTCTCAGTAAACAAGTTGTGCTTGTTTTAAACCTTCACCCAACATTCTGCTAACAGATTTTGTGCAACATTCTTTGTTTCGAATGTGCATGCGTCGCGTCTGAACGCGTTGTTGTCTTTGGAGCTCCATCGATTGATTTATAATTCTTGATTTCTCTTTAAACTCACTTACAACGAACATTTTCTATTTTTCCTCACCTCATAGTTACAACGCGGACTGTTGAGCAGACGTGTCTCAAGCCTAGTGATCCAACGCTGGATACTCTTATAGGTTACGTCCGTGGATCACGGCTGAACGCGTCTTCTCCGCACTCATTTATAAACAAACATTTTTTTTTCGCCTATCGTGCGTCTACTCCACACCCGTACCACTAAAAAGACGGATTATATCCAAGACTTAAGCCATAAATTAGTATTAATATTGATAGCATCACTGGTAGCGTCGTTGCTAACTTAACTTACTGTCCATCTGTTAAAATGGCGAATATATCAGATGTAAGTAGTCTACCTTTTGGTGCAGGTGAGGACACATTTGAGCTACACGCGTTGCAGTCTGAGCTGGAAGCTGTTGAGAAACAGATCCACGACCTTTTAGTGAGAAAAGCCGAGCTGATAGACCGGCGGTTAGCTCTTGAAACATCAAGCACCGATGCACACAAATCAGTGATCAACGTTACTAACCCGCTGATTCCGACCTCGTCTACTCCGTGCGTTACTCAGCATCGGTCACGAGCGTCGAGGCCGCGATCAGCTATAGTCTCGTTTATGCCGGCTCCAACATGCCACCACGAAGCCTGGATATTTCCGCAGCGGAAGACGCGAGTCAGGTCTAGACCAAGAAAACTCTCTCCGACCCTCCCGGTTTTCGAGATATCCACACAAAACCGCTTCTCCCCTCTTCGCGAAACAGAACGCGATGCTGTGATCATCGGTGATTCCATCGTTCGACACATACAAGCTACGTTAAATAAAAGTAAGGTGCATAGTCACTGCTTTCCTGGTGCTCGTGTTTCTGAAATCGCTGCTCACGTTCCCGAGATTCTGAACGAGCGCGTCGGAACTGTGGTCCTGCACGCGGGAGGGGCCGACATCAGGCTGCGACAGACAGAGGTTCTGAAGAAAGACTTCAGGAATCTGATCGATACGGTACGCAGCACATCGCCTGATATAACGATCATTGTGTCAGGACCGCTTCCCACGTACCGACTAGGTCATGAAAAGTTTAGTAGATTATTTGCGCTAAATGAATGGTTAATATCATGGTGCAATGAGCAGAAACTGCTCTTTGTAAATAATTGGAATCTGTTTTGGGAGCGTCCTAGGCTTTACCGTGCTGATGGCTTACACCCAAGCAGATTCGGATCGGATCTTCTGTCAGATAACATCTCCAAAATGTTAAATACCTTTTGACTAGTAACCAAAAGTTCAAATCATAGTCTCTGCTGCACCAAATTAACTGATATAAATAGTGTAGATTAGAACATTGCATAGAAACTGTGTCTATTCCTCGTTTAGTGAGATCAAATAATAAATCTACTGCAGGATCTAGAAAAAATCGAATTGTTATTAAACCAGAAAATGTTGCTATTAGTAACCAAAAACAATTTCTAAAGCTAGGTCTTCTAAACATTAGATCACTCACACCTAAGGCAGTTATTGTAAATGAAATAGTCACGGATAATAGCTTCGATGTACTTTGCCTTACTGAAACTTGGCTTAAACCTAATGATTATTTCGGTCTAAATGAGTCTACTCCATCGGGATACTCCTATAAGCACGAACCCCGTCTGATTGGTCGTGGCGGCGGTGTTGCAGCGGTCTATAGAGATATTCTCAATGTTACTCAGAAAACGGGTTATAAGTTTATTTCGTTTGAAATACTTGTACTAAATGTTACGCTCTTAGATGTTAGAAAAAAATCCATATTATCTCTAGCCTTGGCTACCGTATATAGACCGCCTGGGCCTTACGCTGATTTCCTAAAAGAGTTTGCAGATTTTCTCTCAGATCTATTGGTCAATGTAGATAAAGCATTAATTGTTGGAGATTTTAACATACACGTAGATAATCCAAATGATGCGTTAGGGGCTGCGTTTATAGATTTATTAAATTCCTTTGGGGTCAAACAAAACGTCACCGGACCAACTCATCGTCTTAATCACACACTCGATTTAATTATATCATATGGAACCGATCCAACCGATATAGATATCATTCCACAAAGTGATGATGTCACTGACCATTACTTGGTAACTTGCATATTACGTACTGCTGTAATATGTCATGCGGCGCCGCGTTTTCGACCAGGCAGAACAATCCTTCCATCCACCATAGATAATTTCTCGAGTTGCTTGTCTGATCTGTCTCAGCTGCTGCCTGAACCCAAACAAACAGATGAACTAGAAGAACTAACTAGCACTATGAGCACCATTCTCTCTAGAACATTGGATGTTGTTGCACCCGTTAGATTAAAAAAGGTCACAGAGAAAATTAAAGCACCATGGTACAATAATACTACGCATGTTCTAAAGAGAGAAACCCGTAATTTAGAGCGTAAATGGAAACAAACTAATTTAGAGGTCTTTAGAATCGCGTGGAAAGACAGTATGTCATGTTATATAAAGGCCCTAAAAGCGGCCAGGGCTGAGCATCTCCGCAAACTAATAGAAAACAACCAAAACAATCCTAGGTTTTTATTTAACACCGTGGCTAGACTAACAAATAAACAGACGTCACCCGAACAAAATATCCCGTTACAGTTTAGTAGTAATGATTTCATGAACTTCTTCACTGAGAAAATAGAAAACATCAGAACCACAATTGTAAACGTTCAATCCTCAATCGCACCTTATAATTCAGCCTCAATTTTCCCCCCGCAAGAACAATTACAGTGCTTAACAACTATAGAACAAAAAGAGTTAAATAAACTTATCACTTCATCTAAAACAACAACATGTTTATTAGATCCTATACCAACTAAACTACTGAAGGAAGTGTTACCTGTAGTGGAAGAGCCTCTCCTTAATATTATTAACTCGTCTTTATCTTTAGGTCATGTTCCAAGAACATTTAAACTGGCCGTGATAAAACCTCTCATTAAGAAACCACAATTAGACCCGCATAATCTAGCAAATTATAGACCCATTTCAAATCTACCTTTTATGTCTAAAATACTAGAAAAAGTTGTGTCCACTCAACTGGGCTCTTTCTTGCAAGAAAATGATATCTATGAAAAGTTTCAGTCAGGATTCAGACCGCATCATAGCACTGAAACTGCGCTCGTTAAAATCACAAATGATTTACTCTTAGCTTCTGACCAAGGCTGCATCTCAATACTAGTTTTACTTGATCTAAGTGCTGCGTTCGATACTATAGATCATACAATACTCTTAGATCGACTACAAAATTATACTGGTGTTCAAGGACAAGCATTAAGCTGGTTTAGATCATACTTATCAGACTGCTACCATTTTGTCTATTTAAATGGAGAAAAATCGATCATAATTCCAGTAAACTATGGAGTGCCGCAGGGATCTGTGTTGGGCCCTCTGTTATTCTCAATATATATGCTGCCACTTGGAAATATTATAAGGAAACATGGAATTAGTTTCCATTGTTATGCTGATGACACTCAAATATATATTTCATCACGGCCGGATGAAAACGCTAAATTATCCAAATTGACAGAGTGTGTTAAAGATATAAAAGATTGGATGACGCGTAATTTTCTTTGATTAAATCCAGACAAGACAGAGGTAATGCTTATCGGTTCAAAAAACCGCCCACAGAACCTCTCACAATACAACTTTGACATCGTAGGATGTCCTGTTACTTTATCCTCTACAGTAAAAGACCTGGGTGTTATACTCGATTGTAACCTGTCTTTTGAAAATCATATTTCGTATGTTACAAAAACAGCCTTTTTCCACCTTAGAAACATTGCTAAGCTACGTAATATGCTTTCAGTTTCTGATGCAGAAAAGTTAGTTCATGCATTCATGACCTCGAGACTAGATTACTGTAATGCTTTATTAGCCGGTTGTCCTGCATCCTCAATAAACAAGCTACAGTTAGTCCAAAATGCAGCCGCTAGAGTTCTTACTAGATCAAGAAAATATGATCATATAACACCGATTTTATCATCACTACATTGGCTACCTATAAAGTTCTGTATTAATTATAAGGTATTGCTACTGACTTATAAAGCCCTAAACGGCTTAGCTCCAGTCTATTTAACGGATCTTCTATCACCCTATAATCCATCGCGCATTCGCGCTCTTTAAGATCAATAAATTCAAGGCTTTTGGTCATACCTAGGATATCCAGATCAACCAAAGGAGGGAGAGCATTTTCACATTTGGCTCCAAAACTCTGGAATAGCCTTCCTGATACTGTTCGTTGCTCGGACTCACTCTCCCAGTTTAAAACTAGATTAAAGACGCATCTTTTCAGCCAGGCATTCATATAATATTGTTAATCTCACAGTTTCAAACTACAATCCGGCCTCTAGTTCATAAATGCCAGAGGAGAACTGGCCCCCGACTGAGCCTGGGTTCTCCCAAGTTTTTTTTTTTCTCCATTAGGTCACCTGATGGAGTTTTAGGACACCATTAGGCCGCTTGATGGAGTTTTTTCGGTTCCTTGCCACTGTTGCCTTTGGCTTGCTCAGTTGGGGATATTTTGGGGATATTTAATTTTATTCTATCAATCAATAAATTCCACTAGAAACAAACTTTGTTGTATTATTTTAT
This sequence comes from Vimba vimba, assembly GCA_022828995.1. NCBI lineage: Eukaryota > Metazoa > Chordata > Actinopteri > Cypriniformes > Leuciscidae > Vimba > Vimba vimba. Next base: position 28,362,606 of record CM040837.1, on the reverse strand, counting down.
TTTAATACTGTGAAGCTGCTTTGATACAATCTGTATTGTGAAAAGCGCTATACAAATATACTTGATTTGATTTGATTTGATATACTTTTTTAGTGTTTGCATATCAAGATTTACAGTTTCTTCATTTCAAGATATTTAATTGATCCCTGCTGCTTCTTTTTTTATTTTTGCATGGTGTCCACTGACCATCCACTGATACTGATCACAACAAAAACAGAGATAGTCTTTTGTTGCTTACAAGAGAAATCGCTTCATAATATGTCCTACATAGGATACTTGGTTTTCCATGAGCCCTATGACATATTGATTATTTGCATCTCATAGGGCTGGGATGGAAACAGCTACATGATGCAGCAGCACTTACAGGGCTGTACCGACAGCATGTGTTACGAGCCTATTGATGAACAGAGGATTTTTCTAAATAAAACTAAAACAAATCAGCCCTTTAACAACAGCTCTACAAACAAATCCTCAAAACTTCACTTCATCTGATAAGGCAGAGGAAAGACATAGGTAGCAGCATTTCAGATTTATTTATTACGTTATGATTACATTCGAAAGATCTCTTGATTTTAAAGATTAGCTTGTATGGGTTCTACCGATTAAATAGACGTAACCTCTCATATATGCGCAAGTCTCTATATTACAAGTTGCTTTCGGGTGTCTCTGTGATTAAAGCTAAACAAAACATGGCGAGCAAACCATCAGCTGGGTGAATCTCACAAAAACACATCCAGGTCACATTTCAACCTAAAATCTAATGGGGAGGGAAAGTAATACAATTTGTTTTATTTATATCAGAATTGATTAAAGGCAGTAAAACAGTTGCAATGGTATATAAATACTTCACAATTTACAAATGTTTTGCATTATTACTATAATGAGAAATTGTGAGGATGTGCTTAATTTTAACGAAATGTGAAAAAAAGACTTTTTTTTCCATTTAATTGTAAGTTAAATATATCATGGATATGTTCCTGATAAGTTGCATGAGACTCAAATCACCCAACCACATTAGGAAGAAAATAAAGATCAAGTATGAAAGCTTTGCTTCGCTCGGACTGCGCAGAGGGCCGTACGTTGGAGTGGAATGAGACGTAATTCAAGAGGCAAAAATCTGTTCAAGCTTTACAAAGAGGGCAGAAAATAAGTTCTCTTCATTTGAACATTAATTATAAAACTAAGCGGAGAGTTCAGCCACTCAATTGCTGGCACAACGAGAGCAAAACTACGAGGTTTCGCCATAAATCTACCCAAACACAACAAACATCATTCTCTCGTCACACATTCCTTATGCTTAGCACTTCACAGGAGCTTCCACGACAGCGACGACACTTTTCTTAAGTACTAAATGTGCCTTCACAGTCACCACGACTCCCCAAATGACGGAAGATGTGGTTCCTGGAGCGTACCACTTCAGTTTGGGGAGACAGGAGCTGATTACAGGAAGGAGAAGCCAAGAGATCGGTCTCAACTGCGAGGACACGTTTCGTTTTTGCCATTTTAGGTGTCTAAGTGTCAGATGAAGGGAAGTACAGTGAGGGGTCTCCCTCGGACTCTATTTCCTGTGTTGCAGGTTTCACTTCTACAATTATAAATGTTCATATGTATAAATGGGAGGAAAAAATCTAAATAAGGTAAAGGGGACATGGTATGTCATCCAAAACAAAACAAAAATCAGTGTTGTGTCCAGACTGACTGACCTGAGAGAAGTGTTTATTGTGCCGGGTCCTCCTCCAGTCCACTCACGTTATGCGTGCTGCCATTCTCTCCGAAAGCCAAAATGGGAACCTTCCTCTTCTCCTCCTCTTCCTCATTTTCCACTTCCCCTCCATCTCCATCCTGACGGGATAGTTTGTTCGCCATGGGAAGCTCTATGACCTCCTCGAAGGCTTCTGTGACACCACCGTTTTCTCTGAGTTGGGCAGTCACGCTTGCGGTGAAGAAAAAGTCACAGATTACAAAGGTTTTTTTTTTTTTTTTTATAGATCAAGTTCAAGTTTCTCTGATTAAGCATACACTCTAAAAACTCCTGGGTCAAAAATAACCCATAATGGGTTATTTTTGACCCAACTCCTGGGTTAAAAAGGGACCAACTAATTTATGGGTTATTTCAACTCAGAAAATTGGGTTATGCTTTTTGACCCAAATTCTGGGTTAAATACCTGACCCAAATGATGGGTTTAAAAAACCCAACATCTGGGTAGAAATAACCCAAAAATTAGTTGATCCTTTTTTAACCCAGGAGTTGGGTCAAAAATAACCTAACTTGGGTCACAGTATGCCTTATTTCAGAAAATAAAACTTTGTTTTACATTATATTACACACTTAAAGCACTTTTACATTTTTATTGCATTAAATTAAAATCTATATAAAAAAACACACACTTGGACATGTTTATTTTCCTATTTATTTTAGGTCACACTGTAACAACAATATTAGAAATAAAAAATAGAAAAATAAACAACAATTCTCAGAAGAGCCTCAGGAATTTAAGCCTGGGGTCAACTTTGGGGACAAGATTTTTGATGGTGTCCTCATCAAAGAGAAGAAATGCCTCCTCATCTATGTCTTCATCTGAAAGACAGAAAACAAGACAACATGAGTATTGTTAATAAGTTGAGACAATTGTGAACCACCCACCTGACACTCTTTCATTATCAAGCTAACAAATAATCACTTTTAAGGGAATGCAGTGGCTTTCACAAAATCTTGCACTGACAGATTTAAGTCTTATTAAAAAAAATGTAGGTATAGAGAGATGATATAAGGGCAATAAGAGTAAAATGCTCACCTCTAAAATTCTCTGTCAGATCAGACAGCTCAGTTAGCTTATCAGCTTATCAGCGACAAAACTGTCCATTTCAAAATCACCTGGAGAAAACATAGCAATAAAGAGGTTAGCAACAATTTGAAGACTTGACCCGCTTAAATTTAACTCTCACTAACGTTACTTCAGCCAGTAGAGAACTGTATAATATGATAAGCACGGCGCAGTTGGTAAACATAACTCAACTATTGTGTTGCCTCGTCGCTCTGTAGCCGCTGCTATGGGGCTCGCACACCGGACGAGAAGCGGCGCGTCGCGTCTAGGACAACTCGAGGTATCGCTCACCGGACGTGCACTCTCTCAAGGGGCTCGCACACCGGACGAGAAGTGCAGCGCCGCGTCTTTAAAATTCGAACACATAACGTTACACACCGGCGGCGCCATCCGGCGTCTGTCCGCGGCACCCAGCAACGGCTCGGGGTACTGTCAATGTCCTCGTCGTCTTGTAGCTGTGGCATTGCTATGTTCCATTCGTGATTCGTGATTCTTGATCGGTGTACTCTGGTTCAAATAAATATGGTTGTGTAAAAAATTCAACGTTGTCTGTTGATATTTCGAAATCGTCTTCCATTGCCATTTCCTGTACGTCTAAATATGTTTAGATCTTCACAGTGAAAGGTAAGGCTTCCGAAATCTCTGTGTAAACAATGAGTGACGTACACGCGCGAGAGATAATTTCCTGCGCCCTTAAAGAGTTTCTGTATCTTGGGGGATACAGTCATTTAACAGGCTGTGGGGGGAAGGGCCATGGGGGGAGGGGCATTATGTGGTTGCAGTTGATGAGAAACACTGATGGGGTGATGGGTCATGTAATCAGGTCATGTGACTTTATGCCAACATTCCAAATATTTGTATCAAAATCCAAAATGGCAGCATACGTGGACAAAGACACTGGCCATGAGGGAAGTGTTTTTATATTTTTCACGATTATAATATTTTAGAGTGATTTTGTTTTAGAAAATAGTTTTTTAAGGCTAGTTTTACATGTTCTTGTGGATATTTTTAAACTAATCTTCTCACAACTTTGATTATCAGGCATTGAATGTCTGTATCCTGGGGGATACATTGCCCATATAAGGGTATTTAACAGGGCTGATCACTCAGAGATATTCTTATGTTTTGAGGCCTGTTCTCTACAGATATTGAATAGGATAAAGGTTTTTCTTTAACTTGTAGTGTAGTGTAGTGTAATGTAGTGTAATGTAGTGTAGTGTAGTGTAGTGTAGTGTAATGTAGTGTAGTGTAGTGTAGTGTAGTGTAGTGTAGTGTAGTGTAATGTAGTGTAGTGTAGTGTAGTGTAGTGTATTGTAGTGTAATGTAGTGTAGTGTAATGTAGTGTTATGTAATGTGGTGTAGTGTTGTGTAATGTGGTGTGGTGTAGTGTAATGTAGTGTAATGTAGTGTTGTGTAATGTAGTGTTATGTAATGTGGTGTAGTGTTGTGTAATGTGGTGTAGTGTAGTGTAATGTAGTGTTGTGTAATGTGGTGTAGTGTTGTGTAATGTGGTGTAGTGTAATGTGGTGTGGTGTGGTGTAGTGTAATGTAGTGTAGTGTAGTGTAGTGTAGTGTTGTGTAATGTGGTGTAGTGAAATGTAGTGTAGTGTGGTGTAATGTAGTCTAGCGTAGTGTAGTGTAGTGTAATGTAATGTAGTGTAGTGTAATGTAGTGTAGTGTAGTGTGGTGTAGTGTGGTGTAGTGTAGTGTAATGTAGTGTAGTGTAGTGTAGTGTGGTGTAGTGTGGTGTAGTGTAGTGTAATGTGGTGTAGTGTGGTGTAGTGTAGTGTAATGTAGTGTAGTGTAGTGTAGTGTAGTGTGGTGTAATGTAGTGTAATGTAGTGTGGTGTAGTGTGGTGTAGTGTAGTGTAGTGTAGTGTAGTGTAGTGTAGTGTGGTGTAATGTAGTCTAGCGTAATGTAGTGTAATGTAGTGTAGTGTAGTGTGGTGTAATGTAGTGTAGTGTAGTGTAGTGTAATGTAGTGTAGTGTAGTGTAGTGTAATGTAGTGTGGTGTAGTGTGGTGTAGTGTAGTGTGGTGTAGTGTAATGTAGTGTAGTGTAATGTAGTGTGGTGTAGTGTGGTGTAGTGTAGTGTAGTGTGGTGTAATGTAGTGTAATGTAGTGTAGTGTAGTGTGGTGTAGTGTAGTGTAATGTAGTGTAGTGTAGTGTGGTGTAATGTAGTGTAGTGTAATGTAGTGTGGTGTAGTGTGGTGTAGTGTGGTGTAGTGTAATGTAGTGTAGTGTGGTGTAATGTAATGTAGTGTAATGTAGTGTAGTGTAGTGTAATGTAGTGTAGTGTGGTGTAGTGTAGTGTAGTGTAGTGTAGTGTAGTGTAGTGTAGTGTAGTGTAATGTGGTGTGGTGTGGTGTGGTGTGGTGTGGTGTGGTGTGGTGTAGTGTAGTGTAGTGTAGTGTAGTGTAGTGTAGTGTAGTGTGGTGTGGTGTGGTGTGGTGTGGTGTAGTGTGGTGTGGTGTGGTGTAGTGTGGTGTAATGTAGTGTAGTGTAGTGTGGTGTAATGTAGTGTAGTGTGGTGTAATGTAGTGTAGTGTAGTGTAGTGTAATGTAATGTAGTGTAGTGTAGTGTAGTGTAGTGTAGTGTAGTGTAGTGTAGTGTAATGTAGTGTAGTGTAGTGTAGTGTAGTGTAATGTAGTGTAGTGTGGTGTAATGTAGTGTGGTGTAGTGTGGTGTAGTGTAGTGTAGTGTAGTGTAGTGTAGTGTAGTGTAGTGTAGTGTAGTGTAGTGTAGTGTAGTGTAGTGTAGTGTAGTGTAGTGTAGTGTAGTGTGGTGTAATGTAGTGTAATGTAGTGCAGTGTAGTGTAGTGTAGTGTGGTGTGGTGTGGTGTGGTGTGGTGTGGTGTGGTGTAGTGTAGTGTAGTGTAGTGTAGTGTAGTGTAGTGTGGTGTAGTGTGGTGTAGTGTGGTGTAGTGTAGTGTAGTGTAGTGTGGTGTAATGTAGTGTAATGTAGTGTAGTGTAGTGTAGTGTAGAAGTAGTCATATGAACTATAATAAAAAAGAATACATTGCAAAATGTTACCCTAAATGGGCAATGTATCTTGGGAGATACAGAGTGTAACTTAGAAAAAAAAGGTCATATTTTGGAAAAAATGCATGAACTGTGTCATTTTAGTCTAGATACATACAAAAATAGCAATGAATCATTTTCCCATCAAATTTATTTATGCTTGCCCCTTTAAGGGTTAAAATTCGAACACATAACGTTACACACCGGCGGCGCCATCCGGCGTCTGTCCGCGGCACCCAGCAACGGCTCGGGGTACTGTCAATGTCCTCGTCGTCTTGTAGCTGTGGCATTGCTATGTTCCATTCGTGATTCGTGATTCTTGATCGGTGTACTCTGGTTCAAATAAATATGGTTGTGTAAAAAATTCAACGTTGTCTGTTGATATATCGAAATCGTCTTCCATTGCCATTTCCTGTACGTCTAAATATGTTTAGATCTTCACAGTGAAAGGTAAGGCTTCTGAAATCTCTGTGTAAACAATGAGTGACGTACACGCGCGAGAGATAATTTCCTGCGCTTTCCGGCGCTTGCGCAGATCGAAGCGCCCGCGCCCTCTGACCTTTTCCGTCGCTTTCCGGCGCTTGCGCAGACCGAAGCACCCGCGTCCTCTGATCATTTGGGTGTGTGTGTTTACAAAAGGACAAAAACTATATAAATACTGTTCGTTTTCTCACACAAACCGCTCGTTTCGTGTCTTAAGCCATCAATGTGTACTTACGATGGGGAATTGTTTAATTTGGACGATGGGGAATTGTTTAATTTGGACTTTGTGCATGCTGTTTTGAGACAGTGACCATAGACCTGCATTATATGACTGACAGACAAGAACGGTTTGACCTAAAAATATCAAAATTGAAACTACTCCGGAAAAAAAGACACCTACATCTTGGATGCCTTTGAGGTAAGCTAAAACATATCAAAAATTAATTTCAAAGTGAACTATCCCTTTAAGAAAAGTTCATACTCGAACGCTGCGGTGGAGGATCAGGCCAAACCAAGAGACATCATCGCCTGCTTCGAGCATTACAGGTACAAGTGGTCTTTGGGTTGGGACCAAAGCTCAAGGGTAAAAGCTATGGCATTAAAGGAGAAGTTCACTTTTAAAATGAAAATTCTGTCATCATTTACTCACCCTCATGTTGTTTCAAAGCTGTATGAATTTCTTTCTTATGCTGAACAGAAAGGAAGATATTTAGAAGAATATCAGTAACCAGACAGTTTTTGGGTCCCAATGACTTCCATAGTATATTTTTTTCCTACTATGGAAGTCATTGGGACCCAAAAACTGTCTGGTTACTGATATTCTTCTAAATATCTTCCTATCTGTTCAGCATGAGAAAGAAATTCATACAGCTTTGAAACAACATGAGGGTGAGTATATGATGACAGAATTTTCATTTTAAAAGTGAACTTCTCCTTTAACCAGCAGTACCCTGTGGAGATTGTGGACAGACGAAAAGCACTGCTTCCCATATTTAAAGAAGAAAAAAAGAAGAAAAAAGAAAAGGGCAGGGTAAGACTTGTTGCTGATAAACTTTATATCGATGGCGAAATATACAAAGATATAACAATCACACCATGGCTATTTTTACTGGAGCCGAGTGATGATGATAGCTTAAATGAATGTGAACCAGAATGAATTTAAAATTGATCTCCCTGAAATACGTATTTTGGTTGTTGCTACTGACATAGCCTACTTTGTGGTCTTTTAATATGCCAAACATATGGTATGTTTCCTTTAATTTTCCGTTGTTTTGTTTATTGTCTTTTGTTTTGTTTAGTTTTTTGTTTGTCTGTGGATACATAATATTTTGTCTTCAGAATAAGGCTACTACGATTAATAATAAAACTCTAATGGCAAGAAATCAATTTTTTAAAAGTATTATGAATCTTGCATCCCTATGTATTGCCAGCTATAACTGTAATGGCCTGGCTAATGACACAAAAAGAACTGAAATATTTACCTGGTTAGCTGGAAAAAAGGAATTGGATATAATCTGTTTACAAGAATGTCATTCTACTCAGGATGTTGAAGAGAAATGGAGGCGAGAATGGGAGGGGTTTATTTACTTTAATCATGGTACAAGAAACCAAAAAGGAGTTATAATATTGTTTAGAGAGCATCTTGAAACTTGTGTGCATAAAATAGAACGAGACATGGACGGTCGTATAATTATTTTAGATGTTGAAATTAAAAGTAGACGTTTCTGTTTGGTTAATGTTTATGCTCCAAATAATAATGAGCCAACCTTTTTTGATACTGTTTATAATATGATTCGAAATTATGCCCTTCAGCCTTCTAAAGATAGAGCCGGAGAGAGCAGGGACTGTCATGGACAAAAAAGACATGCACTTACATCTATGATGTCTGCAATGGATCTTTTTGATGTTTGGAGATTAAAAAATCCTGACTTAATTAGATATACTTGGCGGCGGAATGCTTCTGCAAGTAGAATAGATTTTTTCCTGATTTCTTTCTCTCTTATAGCAAAAGCTACTCAAGTAACAATTGCTGAAAAATTTAGATCTGATCATCATCTTATTATATTAAAATTAAATTTTGTTGACATTGATTAAAGGCTATTGGAAATTCAATCAATCATTGTTAGAAGATGGTAATTTCTTTATTAAAACAAAACAATTCATTTCAGATTTTTTTCTTTTTAACACTGACTCAGCAAATCCACATATTGTTTGGGATGCATTTAAATGTGCTTTTCGAGGCCATGCTATAAAATTCTCTTCATGGAAATATAAACAAACTTGTAATAGAGAAAGAATTTTATTAAATGAGGTGCACAACATTAAAAATCGCTTGGATACAAACAGATCTGATTGCATTGAGCAAGATTTACAAAAATTAGATGACAAAGAAAAAGAATTAGAGAGGTTCTATCAGAATAAAATCAAAGGAATTATATTTAGAACTAAAGCCAATTGGATGGAACAAGGTGAAAAATGTAATAAGTATTTTCTGCAACTCCAAAATAGAAATTATACCAGAAAGAATATATAAAAAATTTTGAAAGATGACGGAACAAATGTTATTTCAACAAATGGCATTTTGGAACCATTGATGGAGTATTATAATGGGATATTTAATGAAGAGGCACCTCATTTATCTCATCTTTCATTGTTTGAGCATATGGAAATGTATCCCCACCCAGAACTTACCAATGTTCAGCAAAAATTATGTGAAGGTCTTGTTACTAAGAAAGAGTTATATGATGCAATTTGTTCCTTTCAAAATGGAAAAACACCAGGTTTAAATGGAATACCAGTGGAGGTATACAAAACATTCTTTACAGAGATCAAAGATTCTTTACTGGCATGCTACAATTACTTGTATTGGTTGATTGGTTGTCAATCAAATTCTCAGAAAGAAGGTTTAATTTCATTACTTTTGAAACATGACGTAGAGGGTCAGGACAAAGACCCTGTGAAATTAAAAAATTGGAGACCCCTTACACTTTTATGTTGTGATACACGTATTTTGGCCAAATGCTTAGCACTGAGATTATTATTTGAATTTTATTAAATGGATTCATGTACTATATCAAAACTCTTGCAGTAAAATAATTAACAATGGGCATATTTCTGATAAAATTGCTCTATCTAAAGGAGTGAGGCAAGGCTGCCCCTTTCAGCTTATTTATTTATTCTTTCAATTGAAATGTTGGCCATTAGAATAAGGAATAATGCAAATATTAAGGGATTGGAAGTGAATGGGTTAGAATCAAAGTCTTCCTTTTATGCAGATGATGCCTCATTTTACATAAAACTGGATGTTTTGTCATTAGATTCACTTATTACAGAATTGGATTCCTTTGCTTTACTTTCTGGATTAAAACCAAATTACGATAAATGCTCTATTCTTAGAATTGGATCTCTAAAAAGATCAAATCAATTTTCCTTTATTGTACCTATTCAATGCTCAGAAGGCCCTGTTAATCTTCTAGGTATACATATACCAGTAGATAAAGAGCTCCTTGTAAAGATTAATTTTGAGATAAAACTCCAAAAAATGATGTGTAATTTCTTTGCATCTCCTTTCGAATACAACATTCAAATTACTAGACAAAAATTTATATCCTGAGAAAAGTGGATTTTGATGTGTATAGCGCCATAGACCTCCACTCATTCTGCACTCGTCCTGTGAGCGCCCTCATATGGAATCAGAGTGGAACTGCAACCAGTTCAGAAGCCGGAAGTGTACTGAGAGTGAAACTTCTCGCCTTATTAGACATTCTCTGGTATCCGGGAAGCGATATTTTTTTTCCCAGGATGGTAGGGTAAAAACTACTCATGAATATTAATTAGGGATTTGGCCCCCGGGGACCAAACGAAATTTTTCCGTAGAAGTCTAGTGGGGCTACATGGCCACCAAATTTCATGTTCCCCGGTGCTTCGGTGTCCCTGGTATCGTTGACGAAAAATTTACGGGGGCCCCAGCGCGGGGGGGGAAGTGGCCCCCAGGGACCAAACGAAATTTTTCCGTAAAAGTCTAGTAGACCAACATACCATAAAAATGTCTTCATCCTCGGTGCCACGGTTCAGGTAGTTATTTAGGAAAAAATTCATTTTTTTGGGTTTGGGGGGGCCCAGCGCGGGGGGGGGAGTGGCCCCCGGGGACCAAACGAAATTTTTCCGTAGAAGTGTAGTGGGGCTACATGCCCACCAAATTTCATGTTCCCCGGTGCTTCGGTGTCCCTGGTATCGTTGACGAAAAATTTACGGGGGCCCCAGCGCGGGGGGGGAAGTGGCCCCCAGGGACCAAACGAAATTTTTCCGTAAAAGTCTAGTAGACCAACATACCATAAAAATTTCTTCATCTTCGGTGCCACGGTTCAGGTAGTTATTTAGGAAAAACTGCATTTTTTTGGTTTTGGGGGGGCCCAGCGCGGGGGGGGAGTGGCCCCCGGGGACCAAACGAAATTTTTCCGTAGAAGTCTAGTGGGGCTACATGCCCACCAAATTTCATGTTCCCCGGTGCTTCGGTGTCCCTGGTATCGTTGACGAAAAATTTACGGGGGCCCCAGCGCGGGGGGGGGGAGTGGCCCCCGGGGGCCAAACGAAATTTTTCCGCAAAAGTCTAGTAGACGAACATACCATAAAAATTTCTTCATCCTCGGTGCCACGGTTCAGGTAGTTATTTAGGAAAAACTGCATTTTTATGGGTTAAGGGGGGCCCAGCGCGGGGGGGGGGAGTGGCCCCCGGGGACCAAACGAAATTTTTCCGTAGAAGTCTAGTGGGGCTACATGCCCACCAAATTTCATGTTCCCCGGTGTTTCAGTGTCCCTGGTATCGTTGACGAAAAATTTACGGGGGCCCCAGCGCGCGGGGGGGGGAAGTGGCCTCCGGGGACCAAACGAAATTTTTCCGTAAAAGTCTAGTAGACCAACATACCATAAAAATTTCTTCATCCTCGGTGCCACGGTTCAGGTAGTTATTTAGGAAAAACTGCATTTTTTTGGGTTTGGGGGGGCCCAGCGCGGGGGGGGGGAGTGGCCCCCGGGGACCAAACAAAATTTTTCCGTAGAAGTCTAGTGGGGCTACATGCCCACCAAATTTCATGTTCCCCGGTGCTTCGGTGTCCCTGGTATCGTTGACGAAAAATTTACGGGGGCCCCAGCGCGGGGGGGGGGGAAGTGGCCTCCGGGGACCAAACGAAATTTTTCCGTAAAAGTCTAGTAGACCAACATACCATAAAAATTTCTTCATCCTCGGTGCCACGGTTCAGGTAGTTATTTAGGAAAAACTGCATTTTTTTGGGTTTGGGGGGGCCCAGCGCGGGGGGGGAGTGGCCCCCGGGGACCAAACGAAATTTTTACGTAGAAGTCTAGTGGGGCTACATGCCCACCAAATTTCATGTTCCCCGGTGCTTCGGTGTCCCTGGTATCGTTGACGAAAAATTTACGGGGGCCCCAGCGCGGGGGGGGAAGTGGCCCCCGGGGACCAAACGAAATTTTTCCGTAAAAGTCTAGTAGACCAACATACCATACAATTTTCTTCATCCTCGGTGCCACGGTTCAGGTAGTTATTTAGGAAAAACTGCATTTTTTTGGGTTTGGGGGGGCCCAGCGCGGGGGGGGAGTGGCCCCCGGGGACCAAATGAAATTTTTCCTTAGAAGTCTAGTGGGGCTACATGCCCACCAAATTTCATGTTCCCCGGTGTTTCGGTGTCCCTGGTATGGTTGACGAAAAATTTACGGGGGCCCCAGCGCGGGGGGGGGAAGTGGCCCCTGGGGACCAAATGAAATTTTTCCGTAAAAGTCTAGTAGACCAACATACCACAAAAATTTCTTCATCCTCGGTGCCACGGTTCAGGTAGTTATTTAGGAAAAACTGCATTTTTGGGGGTTTGGGGGGGCCCAGCGCGGGGGGGGGGAGTGGCCCCCGGGGACCAAACGAAATTTTTCCTTAGAAGTCTAGTGGGGCTACATGCCCACCAAATTTCATGTTCCCCGGTGTCCCTGGTATCGTTGACGAAAAATTTACAGGGGCCCCAGCGCGGGGGGGGAAGTGGCCCCCGCGGACCAAACGAAATTTTTCCGTAAAAGTCTAGTAGACCAACATACCATAAAAATTTCTTCATCCTCGGTGCCACGGTTCAGGTAGTTATTTAGGAAAAACTGCATTTTTTTGGGTTTGGGGGGGCCCAGCGCGGGGGGGGGAGTGGCCCCCGGGGACCAAACGAAATTTTTCCGTAGAAGTGTAGTGGGGCTACATGCCCACCAAATTTCATGTTCCCCGGTGCTTCAGTGTCCCTGGTATCGTTGACGAAAAATTTACGGGGGCCCCAGCGCGGGGGGGGAAGTGGCCCCCGGGGACCAAACGAAATTTTTCCGTAAAAGTCTAGTAGACCAACATACCATAAAATTTTCTTCATCCTCGGTGCCACGGTTCAGGTAGTTATTTAGGAAAAACTGCATTTTTTTGGGTTTGGGGGGGCCCAGCGCGGGGGGGGGAGTGGCCCCCGGGGACCAAACGAAATTTTTCCTTAGAAGTCTAGTGGGGCTACATGCCCACCAAATTTCATGTTCCCCGGTGTTTCGGTGTCCCTGGTATCGTTGACGAAAAATTTAAGGGGGCCCCAGCGCGGGGGGGGGAAGTGGCCCCCGGGGACCAAACGAAATTTTTCCGTAAAAGTCTAGTAGACCAACATACCATAAAAATTTCTTCATCCTCGGTGCCACGGTTCAGGTAGTTATTTAGGAAAAACTGCATTTTTTTGGGTTTGGGGGGGCCCAGCGCGGGGGGGGGAGTGGTCCCCGGGGACCAAACGAAATTTTTCCTTAGAAGTCTAGTGGGGCTACATGCCCACCAAATTTCATGTTCCCCGGTGTTTCGGTGTCCCTGGTATCGTTGACGAAAAATTTAAGGGGGCCCCAGCGCGGGGGGGGGAGTGGCCCCCGGGGACCAAACGAAATTTTTCCGTAAAAGTCTAGTAGACCAACATACCATAAAAATTTCTTCATCCTCGGTGCCACGGTTCAGGTAGTTATTTAGGAAAAACTGCATTTTTTTGGGTTTGGGGGGGCCCAGCGCGGGGGGGGGAGTGGTCCCCGGGGACCAAACAAAATTTTTCCTTAGAAGTCTAGTGGGGCTACATGCCCACCAAATTTCATGTTCCCCGGTGCTTCGGTGTCCCTGGTATCGACGAAAAATTCAGTAAGGTGACGAAAAAAAAAAGAAAAAAAAAACTTTGACAATCCCTATATGACCGCTTTCGCTAGCTACGCTAGCGGCGGTCATAATTAATATCCATGAGTCTTCCCCTACCATCCTGGGGAAAAAAATATCGCATCCGGGAAGATCATTTCCACTTGTTGTTATTATAATACAACCTTGCTAGTATTTTGATTGACAGAACTTTCCGCCACTGAGGACGGGATTCAGAACCAATATCATTTTTTATTGGACCACCGACTATAGCCCCGCTCACAGGTTTGGTTACGCGAAAAAGAGCTGTTCGTCGTAGAAATGTGCTTTTTAAAACTAAAACTAAAAACAATTAATTATAATATATGTTATAATTAATCTGTTTTTGATTTTAAACAAGCACATTCCCACGACGAACAGCTCTTACTCTCTCTCTCTCTCTCTCTCTCTCTCTCTCTCTCTCTCTCTCTCGTGACAATTTGAGTGAAAAAAAATTCTGTACTATTTGAGTATTGGAAAGAGGAAGAGTCTCCCCATCCGGTTACCTATAAATTCAGAAAAGTTCACACCTCTTCCACATTTGATCTGCTCAGCTGTCTTGACGATATACTCAACACAAAAAATAAAGGGGGCAATGCTTTTATTTCCTATCAAATAAGTTTGATTCCATTTAGTTAGAGAAGAGACAGTGGAAAGAGCAGGTAAGGACTAAATGTCAGGCTGTATTTAGTATTTTCTCACTGGAATAAATTTAGCTAAATTGATTCATATGATTTTCTTCTGTTCTTTTGTCCTAATGAAAAGACATATTTTATTAATGTTTGAGTGTATTTTCCACAGAAAACAGTAAAGAACTGAACCTGGACAAATCTAATCTGACTGAAGTAGTTTGTGATGTTGCAGAACAACATGACTGAAGTGGTAACATTGGATCCTGACTACTATGATACTGACTACGGAGACGAGATGTGTCACAAAGATGAAGTGGTGAAAGTTGGATCCATTCTCATTCCAGTCTTCTTCTCATTAGTGGTTGTGTTAAGCTGCATTGGTAACATCCTTGTTCTGGTCATTCTGGCACTTTATGAGAGTCTCAAATCCCTGACCAACGTGTTCATCCTCAATTTGGCTCTGTCAGATCTGCTGTTCACTTTTGGACTTCCATTCTGGGCCTCGTACTTCATCTGGGGTTGGACATTTGGAGATATTGGCTGTAAAGCAGTGAAGTTTCTGTTCTATGTTGGCTTTTACAGCAGCGTGTTGTTCTTAACTCTCATGACCATTCAGCGTTACATGGCAGTGGTTCATCCTCTGTCTGACTGGAAATGCAGAGGCTTTTCAGTCGCCCCCTTTATTGTTTGGATCCTGAGCGGAACGGTTTCACTGCTCGGATCATGTAATAGCAAGGTTATACCACATTTAAATAGTACATACTGTGAATATGACAGTGTTGAAATGAAATCTAGATTTGCTTATTTTCAAAATGCTTTTTTCTTCTTTGCATTTCTTATCATGGGTTTTTGCTATGGCAGAATGCTTCAAACAATTACAAAATCTCGGACCAATAAGAGACACAAGACCGTTAGACTAATATTCTGCATTGCACTGGTGTTTTTTATTAGTTGGGCTCCATATAACATTGTTATGTTCTTAAAATCTTTGACCGATCATAAAATCCATCCATTCACAGACTGTGCAGTGAGCATTAGACTCGACTATGCATATTATGCTAGCAGAATGTTAGCTTTTACACACTGTTGCTTGAACCCTGTGTTTTACGTTTTTATTGGCGTAAAGTTCAGGAATCATCTAAAACAGCGTTTCCCAACCGGGGTGCCTTCTGGCGAGAGCAGGGGTGCCGTGTAAAAACTCCATCAAACATTTAAAAATTGCTAAAATGTGTTAATTTTTTTTTTTTTTTTTTTTACCAATCAATCTCGGTTGCGCTTGCGCGTGATTTTATTCCCGTGCCTCATTCCCAGTGCGTAAAGCTGGGAATGTTTTTTCCACATAAAGCTGCCTATTTTTCATTGTTGCGCTTACGGTCAAATACACACGAAAACATTTTTACAACGTCCGTCTTGCCGCGTATTCACATAAACACATCGGTTATGTCCGTGCTGATGTCAACGGTAACCGCGTGCGATTAATGTTTTTCAGCTTAACGCGTTAACAATATTTAACGCAATTAAAGCAGCATCCGTTTTTTTCTGTCATCCTTTGGCTAGCGTTACATTATATAATCACGTTCTTCTTCATGCAAATGCTTTTAAACCATGCAAGCGAGAAAACACTAAAGAGAATGCGCTGTCTGTGATGCTGACACACACGACGCGCGCCAGAATCGACTTCTCTTTCATGGTAATTGAGCATGTTTATACATGAATAAAAGCCTTAATTAAATATGTCATCATGTAAAGTGATCTCTTTAGAAGAAATTAATGATTTCTTAGACTTTAAATGGATTAAAAATATCTATATGACAGTAGGCCTATACGCAGTTCTTCCCTGTGGTATTGAAAATTGATACATTTCAAGGTATAGTATCAAAGTAGTATTGTGACAACACGTAGGGTGCCACACATTTTTTTTTAAAATTGACTGAAAAAAGGTTGGGAATCACTGATCTAAAACTGATTCTGCAGAAGATCTTTAAAAAAACAAACAAAACAAAAAAACTCGATTTCAGTCAAACCAGATTGGCAAAAAATATATCGCAGGGTTCAATGTACTAAGAGAAAACTCAAGTACTTTTAGTGAATTTTCTGAACCAACAATGAATTCTAAGATGATGTGAATGATGTACATGCACTCTTAAAAATAAAGGTTCCAACAGTAGGTTTTTGCACAGATGCCATAGAAGAACCATGTTTGGTTCCCCAAAATACCTTTCTGTGATCAGTCAGTACTTACAAGAACCTTTTCTCTTAGTGTGAAGAATGTTTTAATAACCTAAAGAACCCTTTTCCATTATAAAGGAAAGGTTCCATTGATGTTAAAGGTTCTTCATGGAACCAATAAAAAAACTATTTTTTTAAGAGTGTAAAGATTCATTGCACAGCTACTGCCAACATCATTACAATTGTTTAATATGCACGATTAAAAAAAAAAAAAAAAATGAATTAAATGTTGCCACTTGGCAGGAAATTCCTCTCTCTATCAAGCAGCAAAAGCCTTCAGTTTTGAGAAAATCATGTTTTAAATTCTATGTTCTTCCTTTTTGTGGTTGAAGTTTTCATTTCATTCAAGGTCATATAAAAATATAACTGGAAGTACGTAATGGAAGAACCAATGACAAATGTTACATTTTCCTTTAAGTGTCGTCATTAAAGCAGAAATTATTATCATATTTTTACTGTATTTGTGCTTACATTACATAATTTCTTTCATGTTTTTGTCACTGCATGATTGGTATAAATTAAATGAATAATGTACAGTAAAAGTACAGAATGAGCATAAAGCATGAGTCCAGTTTGTGAAGCATCTGCCCCTCACTCTTAAAAATAAAGGTCCTTTATTGGCATCTACAGTATAGTGACATGAAACCTTTTCATTACACAAAAGGTTCTTTATAGTGGACTTTTTTTTTTTTTTTTTACTTTTAAAATGTTCTTAACACTGTGAAAAAAATGGTCCAAGAACTGTTCACTGAATTACTATCATATTATGCACAGCAAATAATATGCAACAGGTTTCACATCCACTCTCAGGTTCATTACCTCAAATTCTGTTTACTGAACATGTTGTTTCTTTTCTCCAGCAAAGAAATAATAGGAAAAATGTGTCTAAAATCTAAAATAAAGCACTGATGCAGTCAGTGTCACGGGTTGGTTCTACAATGAGGCAAGTAGTGGATCTGTTAGCAGCAGTCTTACTTTCATCTAAATAAAAATAAAACAAAACAAAACACTCTGGCACAGAAGAACTATACAAAAGCAACACATACCAACCTTAACATTGAAGACAGACAAAATTTATTGAATGCATATTATGCTTCCCGAATGTTAGCTTTTACACACTGTTGCTTAAACCCAGCCTTTTTAGTTTTTGTAGATGCAAGGTTCCGTAATAACTTGCGAGCAATTCCAAGGAGGATCTTATGTAAAGATTTAAGTCTATGAATAATGTGCTTTGTTTTACTTGGCAAGATAATACTTGAGAGTCGTCAGAAAACAAGCATTGAAGAAGATTGAAGAATCTGGCTGCAGATTGGATCAAATCATCATTATCGTTATGAAACATTAAACAAAACCTTGCTATTTTTTTGTGTAAAAGCATGTTTTGAGTTCATGCCAGCTTGAATACACAAAAGAAAAATATGTTCTGAATAAAGTGTTTGTGAACTTCTCAAATACAAGATAACGCATGAGAACTGTATGTGAAAATGCAGATAACGCAATGAAATGACCAAAACGTAGTTATGACTGGAAAATTACATTTTCGTCTTTCACGTGACAAAGTGTAAATCAGTGTGGTCTGTGGAAGGAAGCACAGCATCATCATTTACCTACATAAACAGGAAAAGGAAGATTTGAGATCATAAACTCATTTTTTATGCATTTACTTTTTTGTTCATAACAAAACAATATTGCAGCCTATAACCTGTACATGATATCCCTGCAACCATAATCATCTTCATAAAAACAACATACTTCTACAACTTTTTAAATGAACATAATCATGACATAAATGCATGATTTGAAAAAAATTACAAAAAAGCAGCTGTCAAGCATTTTTATCAACTATTTACTGACATTATTCATGCAAATTCAATCCTGCTGTTGATTCAAAAGCAAGAGCTAGAACTATGCGGCCTTTGAATTATGCCATTTTACTTAACATGGAAATAAAGTGAATAATACGAACACCATTATAAACCAAGAGTTTCGAAATGCCCATTAACTGGCAACTACCCTAAAATGTGTTACCAAGACTATACACATACTGAGTATGATACACCAGACCAGCTATGTCGCAAAGAGGAAGTAGTGAAAGTCAGATCCATTGTTATTCCAGTTTTTTCCACTCTTCTGTTTGTGTTTAGTTGCATTAGTAACCTGCTGGTTCTGGTCATCCATGGGGCAATGGGAGGAAGAGTACATGGGGCAATGGGAGGAAGAGTCCATGGGGGGGAATGTGAGGAAGAGGACACAGGGGAATGGGAGGAATAGTCCATGAGGGGAATGTGAGGAAGAGTCCATGGGAAAATGTGAGGAAGAGTCCATGGGGGGGAATGTGAGGAAGAGGACACAGGGGAATGGGAGGAATAGTCCATGAGGGGAATGTGAGGAAGAGTCCATGGGGGAATGTGAGGAAAAGTCCTTGGGGCAATGGAAGGAAGAGTACACGAGGGAATGGGAGAAAGAATCCATGGGGAAATGGGAGGAAGATTGCACAGGGGAATTGGAGGAATAGTCCATGAGGGGAATGGGAGGAAGAGTCCATGGGGCAATGGGAGGAAGAGTACACAAGGGAATGTGAGGAAGAGTCCATGGGGCAATGGGAGGAAGAGTACACAAGGGAATGGGAGAAAGCGTCCATGGGGGAATGACAGAAAGAGTCCATGAGGGAATGGAAGGAAGAGTCCTTGGGGCAATGGGAGGAAGAGTCAATGGGGCATTGGGAGGAAGAGTACACGAGGGAATGGGAGAAAGATTCCATGGGGCAATGGGAGGAAGAGTACACAAGGGAATGGGAGAAAGAGTCCTTGGGGCAATGGAAGGAATTGTACACGAGGGAATGGGAGAAAGAGTCCATGGGGCAATGGGAGGAAGACCATCGTGGGACCAAGGTGGAGAAGAGGGCAGACTAGGGCGAAGCCAGTGGGAGTGAGGACAATGGTGGAAGTGTTTTAGTTGAATTAGGTGGAAATATTTTAGTGTACATCACTAAAACAGTGATTTACCTTTCACTCTTAGAAAACTGTTTCAGTGGAGTTCTATTGAAGTTAGACATTTTTTTTTGCAAGTTCTGTCAGGTCCATTAAGTCAAGAACACAGACAATAAAAATAATAAAATAATTTTTATTGAATAGATTGCAAACAAGTTGATGTTCCTGAATTGAAATTTGGCGGTATGGCTCTGTTCAGGGAGTCCTCTGACCTTTCATGAGCACCATGAAATAGCAGAGAGTCAGAGGACAGCAGCAGCAGCAGCATTAGGGAACGCTCACACAGTTTAGGACTATGAGAGCTAAAAAATATCCCTCCCTGTGAACAGAGCAGACAACATGATAAAGCAAATGCCACGTTATGCATAAGGAGGAGGTGGCGGGCAGCAGAAGCGAGCAGCAAGCATGTATGAGCACACTGAATGTGCTTTAAATAGGGCGCCTTGTTTGAGCTTGGCCATTGAGCAGCGAGGGGAGTTAACGAGCTAATGCAGCTCAGCTGGAGCAGATCAGCTGAGGGGACAGTGTTGTTAGCAAACAGCATTAGCAGCGTCTTGACTACCTGGCCTGCCATAACTGACGCTCAATTTATGCAAAAAAGGTCCTACACTCTTAGAAGAAAAGGTTCTATATAGAACCTTAAAGGGATCTGTCAGACGCTTCATATAGAACCATTTAGTGGTTCCCATCATGGGATCATTTTATGGAAATAGTTTTAATTACTTAATTAATATAGTTTTTTATCATTATTATTATTATTCATTTAATTTTAATTAAATTTTCTGAATTAACCAGCTTGCGCATTATACCATTAAACATGAAAGTATTATGCAATAATTTAAGACATTTGTCCTTATATATAACCTTTTTGGCATAAAATAAAAATATATATAGAATCACAATGACCCTAGTGCACATAAGCATAAATATCTTAATCTCATAATATTTTAAAGTTTGTTTATGAGCTGTGTAATAAATAACACTTATTCAAAACATAAAATAAATTA
Organism: Vimba vimba; assembly: GCA_022828995.1. Taxonomy (NCBI): domain Eukaryota; kingdom Metazoa; phylum Chordata; class Actinopteri; order Cypriniformes; family Leuciscidae; genus Vimba; species Vimba vimba. The sequence goes on along the minus strand of CM040837.1, from coordinate 28,342,197 downwards.
AAACAAATGAATGAATTCAAACTACAGTCATAAAATTATTCCATGATGGGAACTCCTAAAAGGTTTTATATATGAAGCACCTGACAGAAGCCTGCTTTTCTTCTGAGTGTATTATATTTGTTGCATGCCTGTAATTACAAATGGGTTTAAGTGGAACAGTTACTTCATTTGTAAAGATCTCAAAGCCACTTCAGCGTCCTCTTTGCATGTGAGATGAAAGGACCTGTAGAAACTGAGGTTTGAGGGAGGATACATGTCAAATACCCATCATGCAAACATCACTCACAATCATACTGCTCTTTTAACACATTGATAATATTCAATGTTTAAACTTAGTTATTCTAGCTAGTTGATTGAAGTGATCCAAGTCTGTTCTGATCACAATTGTGCTGTTCAAGGAAAATATCATCAATAATTTACTGTAGGCAAGTTGTGTACTGTTTTAGCAAAGTTCTACATGTCACGTAGCAGGCAGATAAAAATTGGAAGAGTTGGATCTTGTTGCAGCGTTAATACTTTAATTATATTAAGGACTAAATATATTTATATATTTTCAAATATAGTATTCAAATATAGAGAAAGAATGATTTTTTTAAAGGTGCTCTAAGCGATGTTGTGTGAAGTCACTTCTTGTTGACGTCATAGACTGTAAAAAAATAGGTTGACGTTCAAAGTATTGTCAAACAAAACGGAGGCTAGCTCGACCCTCCCTCCTCCTCATCCCGTCCCGTCCCCTCCCCCTCCCTTCCGTGCTTCCTGAAAGTCATGAACTATTTAGAGAAACCAAACTGGATTTACCCGCCTGTCCAGTGAAAACAGAGCCACCTGAATTTCGGATTGGAAGCCCTTCTGCCGGTGGAGTTCTCGCCACCTTTTGCTTTTTCGATATAAATTCGGGACTTTGCGCATTCCCTCTCCTTTTCCCTCTTCTTTGTTATTTGTCCATCAGAACGTCATCTCTTTGGTCGTGTGTCGGCCATATCAAAATTCTCAAGAATATATATTTTTAATGTTCGTCGTCGTTGTCTAGACTCTAGGACATCTCTTCTCTAGCTAACTTCCCTCTTCATTCTTCTCTCTCCTACACTCCACACACACACCCCTTCATGTGCATGTGCACTAACTCCCAAACCCCCACCCCCAAATCATTCTTGTTGGTTATTGGCTGGAACACTGTTTGTTATGTTTCGTGGTCCAGGCTGGGCCAGTTTGTTTTTGTTTTTGCCATTTGTGGAGCCTGCGCTGTCTACAGAGATCGCGTGTCTTTACAGTGTGTTCAGGGGACAAGCAGATAGTGGATAGTGAGGAGATGTCTGCTGTATGTGACAAAAATGTTTTGGCCTAAAAAATGCATGACATCTCTTAGAGCACCTTTAATGTTTCAGTTGGTTCTCCACAGAAAACATCTACAAATAGTAAAGAACTGAAACTGGACAAATCTGATCTCTAACAGAAGTTTGTGATGTTGCAGACCAACATGACTGAAGAGGAAACACTGAATCCGGTCTACAACGAAAACTCTGACAACTATGACTCAGAATACGACGAGTTGTTGTGTCGCAAAGATGAAGTGGTGAAAGTTGGATCCATTCTCAGTCTGCTCTTTTTCTCATTAGTGGTTGTGTTAAAGCTGCCGTCGGCAACATTTTTTTGATCATATTCAGTGAAATCGACACTATAATCAGACAGAACAACATAAATAAGGTGGTTTTAGAAAAAAAACAGAGCTTCTAACTCCACCTGGAGCGTGTTATTTGTTTTGCAAAAATCCACCGCTCCCGCTTCATCAGGTCCAATCAGCGCAGGGGGGTGTGAGATCTGACTGTCAATCACAGGTCATGCACACGCCACAGATCCCCCCTCCCTCGCGCACGTTACAATAGAAAGCCTAAGTCCCTCCCCTTCCGGTCGACCACCATGGGACCTTATTTCGGAAAAATATTGTATGGTAGTCAATGGCGAGAGACAACAAATATTTTGATCTCGTTTGAATTGTGCCCTGATTTACACATATGATGTTTGTCAATTTAAAAGATACATTTTAAAGTCAAGTAAGTCGCAGCTTGATGTAAAACTGTTGAGGTATAAGACTGTGAAAATACGTAATTACAAAGACTACAAACCCAGAAGGGGCACATGCGACGTCATAACTTTTCTCTCAATGAATGAAGCTAACTTTACTGAAGCTAACGTCTGTCATTTTTTCTATAGTCTTACATTATAATCGTAACGTAACGCCGTCATGCCTGAGTGTTTTGAGCCAGAATACACACATACGTGCAACGGATCTTGTGACGTACATAGTGCGAGACGAGAGATGTAGTTCATTGAGCGATTTTCACATAAAACTAAACGTTACTCTTCTGTTTTATGACAAACTGCGACTTTCTTGACTTTCATAATTATCTTTTAAATTGACAAACATCATATGTGTAGTTCAGGGCACAGTTCAGACGGAATAAAAAGATAAGTTGTCTCTCGCCATTGACTTCCATACATATTTTTTTAGAAATAAGGTCCCATGAGCCGGAAGCGGAGGGGCGGGACTTAGGCTCTCTATATCACATGCACACGACACGCCTGAAGTTCGCCTGAAGATTGTACGAAGCGTGATGGCAGAGAGAAAATCTACTAACAAGCTTCCAATTCCTCGGTTATTGCTATCTATGGGTAGATTAGCCAGGGCAGCCTACCTCCGAGTCCATGGTGTTGATCGATGCTGAAGAGACGGATGCGTTCACAGAAAATCTGGTGCACACGCACTGACGAGCACGACCTCGATGGGAGGGTGCTTGCTGGTAGTGGGGGAGGGGCATGGGAGTTGTAAACATACAAAATTTTGGCTAAGTCGACCCAATCTGCCAGACTTGCCGACTTTTAGAAAACGTTGACTTAGCCTGAAAATTTGAACAAGCACAGCTTACAGGTCACTCCCCCTTGCTCTCTGCTGCACTACAGCCCTCCCTCCACAGCTCCTCCCCCACCACCACAAAGCCTGCCGTTAACGCGCAGGCTAGTAAACTTGCAGGGCCACTGATGACGGCGGATAAGCAGTTATCGCACATTCACTGGTAGGGAGGAAACATCAACAATATGCTTTACATTGACTATGGCCTGCCCATACTTTGACTACAAACTTGGTCCTCAAATCATTACGTATTTTGCAATACATGTAATGTAACTTCATAACGTTGCACTCTTTCTCTGATTGGTTGTTTCTGACCGGGAGCGGTGTATTTCTGCAAATGGCAATAGGACCACTGGGAGGAGCCAGAGGAGCTTTATTTTTTCACAGATTATCGGTCTCATATTCTACTGTCATGACATAATGACAGTTTTAACAAATATATAAAAAATACATTTTTACAAAAGTTACCTACTGCAGCTTTAAGATGCATCCGTAACGGCCTTGTTGTTTTTAACACTCATGACCATTCAGCGTTACATGGCAGTGGTTCATCCTCTGTCTAACTGGGAGAAATGCAGAGGCTTTTCAGTCGCTCCCTTTATCGTTTGGATCCTGAGCGGAAAGGTTTCACTGCTCGTTTCACTTCATAGCAAAAAATGAAATATTCCACATCATTGACATCATCTGTTGTATGTTATTTGATAGCCACTGAAAATTTGGGGGCATGTTTACATGTTTATCTAAACCTCAGAGATCATCAGCTTCACACTGGCACCATATTAAACACTGGTGGATCTAAACATCACATCGTTCCACATGCAAAAGTTTAATCTAGGCCAGCAAAACGTCAGAATCACACAACCACAGCCCTAATTTACTGTGACAACTTAATTTGTAACACTAGGAACACAAAGCAGTCTTAAGTCATTTCCAGATAAAAAGTTTTATTGATTTTCATCATTTGTACATGCATATAGATCGACTTGGTAGGGAGAAAATGCTTCAGTTCTTTAAAGTGGTACTCAGTGCTGTTGATTAGGTCTAGGGCACATGTGTGCTTTATGAGAAGTGCTCTATAAATAATAAGTCTTCACTGAGAAATCCGTCCCTGATGTCTCAGTAAACAAGTTGTGCTTGTTTTAAACCTTCACCCAACATTCTGCTAACAGATTGTGTGCAACATTCATGTATACTTTTTTAGTGTTTGCATATCAAGATTTACAGTTTCTTCATTTCAAGATATTTAATTGATCCCTGCTGCTTCTTTTTTTATTTTTGCATGGTGTCCACTGACCATCCACTGATACTGATCACAACAAAAACAGAGATAGTCTTTTGTTGCTTACAAGAGAAATCGCTTCATAATATGTCCTACATAGGATACTTGGTTTTCCATGAGCCCTATGACATATTGATTATTTGTATCTCATAGGGCTGGGATGGAAACAGCTACATGATGCAGCAGCACTTACAGGGCTGTACCGACAGCATGTGTTACGAGCCTATTGATGAACAGAGGATTTCAAAAAAAAAAACTAAAACAAATCAGCCCTTTAACAACAGCTCTACAAACAAATCCTCAAAACTTCACTTCATCTGATAAGGCAGAGGAAAGACATAGGTAGCAGCATTTCAGATTTATTTATTACGTTATGATTACATTCGAAAGATCTCTTGATTTTAAAGATTAGCTTGTATGGGTTCTACCGATTAAATAGACGTAACCTCTCATATATGCGCAAGTCTCTATATTACAAGTTGCTTTCGGGTGTCTCTGTGATTAATGCTAAACAAAACATGGCGAGCAAACCATCAGCTGGGTGAATCTCACAAAAACACATCCAGGTCACATTTCAACCTAAAATCTAATGGGGAGGGAAAGTAATACAATTTGTTTTATTTATATCAGTATTGATTAAAGGCAGTAAAACAGTTGCAATGGTATATAAATACTTCACAATTTACAAATGTTTTGCATTATTACTATAATTAGAAATTGTGAGGATGTGCTTAATTTTAACGAAATGTGAAAAAAAGACTTTTTTTCCATTTAATTTTAAGTTAAATATATCATGGATATGTTCCTGATAAGTTGCATGAGACTCAAATCACCCAACCACATTAGGAAGAAAATAAAGATCAAGTATGAAAGCTTTGCTTCGCTCGGACTGCGCAGAGGGCCGTACGTTGGAGTGGAATGAGACGTAATTCAAGAGGCAAAAATCTGTTCAAGCTTTACAAAGAGGGCAGAAAATAAGTTCTCTTCATTTGAACATTAATTATAAAACTAAGCGGAGAGTTCAGCCACTCAATTGCTGGCATGACAAGCGCAAAACTACGAGGTTTCGCCATAAATCTACCCAAACACAACAAACATCATTCTCTCGTCACACATTCCTTATGCTTAGCACTTCACAGGAGCTTCCACGACAGCGACGACACTTTTCTTCAAGTACTAAATGTGCCTTCACAGTCACCACGACTCCCCAAATGACGGAAGATGTGGTTCCTGGAGCGTACCACTTCAGTTTGGGGAGACAGGAGCTGATTACAGGAAGGAGAAGCCAAGAGATCGGTCTCAACTGCGAGGACACGTTTCGTTTTTGCCATTTTAGGTGTCTAAGTGTCAGATGAAGGGAAGTACAGTGAGGGGTCTCCCTCGGACTCTATTTCCTGTGTTGCAGGTTTCACTTCCACAATTACAAATGTTCATATATCTATAATGGGGAAAAAAAAAAAAAATAAGGTAAAGGGGACATGGTATGTCACCCAATTTTTTTTTTTAAAAATCAGTGTTGTGTCCAGACTGACTGACCTGTGAGAAGTGTTTACTGTGCCGGGTCCTCCTCCAGTCCACTCACGTTATGCGTGCTGCCATTCTCTCTGAAAGCCAAAATGGGAACTTTCCTCTTCTCCTCCTCTTCCTCATTTTCCACTTCCTCTCCATCTCCATCCTGACGGGATAGTTTGTTCGCCATGGGAAGCTCTATGACCTCCTCGAAGGCTTCTGTGACACCACCGTTTTCTCTGAGTTGGGCAGTCACGCTTGCGGTGAAGAAAAAGTCACAGATTACAAACTTTTTTTTTTACATACATAGATCAAGTTCAAGTTTCTCTGATTAAGCATATTGTTGAATTAACTGCTTCTGCTTGTATTCTCATTTGTAAGTAGCTTTGGATAAAAGTGTTTACTTAATGAATAAATGCAAACCGTTTTCATACTGTCTGTTAATGAATTATCAAAAGCTTATAAAAAATAAAGTTGCACTTCCTCCTGTCACCAGTAGAGGACAGGAGAGATGCAGATCAACATTAGTGTCAGACCATTTTCTACATTAAACATTCATTTAGAAGAAAATGTTCCAAAGTGACTTTGAAATGAGGACAATTCAAAGCAATTTCAATAGTAAACTGTAAGCTATAGTAAACTAATTTCAATAGTAAGCACATACCTAATGTACAGTAAGCATCGCAATGTGGGATTTTTCTATTGCTTTCTTAATATAAAGACAAATGAAGGTGTTTATTTAATATAGATAGATAGATAGATAGATAGATAGATAGATAGATAGATAGATAGATAGATAGATAGATAGATAGATAGATAGATAGATAGATAGATTAACAAAAACAATGACAGATATAACGATATAACGATAGAAAGATAGATAGATAGATAGATAGATAGATAAAAACTGACAGATATAACGATATAACGATAGATAGATGATAGATAGATATTATTTTAATAAACTATTGTATTAATAAAAAAAATAAACAAAATCATTATTAATATTATTGTTATTAATTAACTAACTATTATTATTATTATTATTAATAATAATAATAATAATAATAAAGACATATAATTAATTTTTTTAATTATGTTTTATTACATTTTTGTCCCTCTTTTCAAGAAGGGGGATCGGAGGGTGTGCTCCAACTATAGGGGGATCACACTTCTCAGCCTCCCTGGGAAAGTCTATGCCAGGGTACTGGAGAGGAGAATCCGGCCGATAGTAGAACCTCGGATTCAGGAGGAACAGTGTGGTTTTCGTCCCGGTCGTGGAACACTGGACCAGCTCTATACCCTCTACAGGGTGCTGGAGGGCTCATGGGAGTTTGCCCAACCAATCTACATGTGCTTTGTGGATTTGGAGAAGGCATTCGACTGTGTCCCTCGCGGCGGCCTGTGGAGGGTGCTCCGGGAGTATGGGGTCCGGGGCCCTTTGCTAAGGGCTATCCGGTCCCTGTACGACCGGAGCAGGAGCTTGGTTCGTATTGCCAGCAGTAAGTCAGACTTGTTCCCGGTGCGTGTTGGACTCCGGCAGGGCTGCCCTTTGTCGCCGGTTCTGTTCATAATTTTTATGGACAGAATTTCTAGGCGCAGCCAGGGGCCGGAGGGGGTCGGGTTTGGGGACCACACGATTTCATCTCTGCTCTTTGCGGATGATGTTGTCGTGTTGGCCTCATCAGACCAGGACCTCCAGCATGCACTGGGACGGTTTGCAGCCGAGTGTGAAGCGGCTGGGATGAAAATCAGCACCTCCAAGTCCGAGGCCATGGTTCTCAGTCGGAAAAGGGTGGTTTGCTCGCTTCAGGTTGGTGGAGAGCTCCTGCCTCAAGTGGAGGAGTTCAAGTATCTTGGGGTCTTGTTCACGAGTGAGGGAAGGATGGAACGGGAGATTGACAGGCGGATCGGTGCAGCTTCTGCAGTAATGCGGTCCCTGTACCGGTCTGTCGTGGTGAAGAAGGAGCTGAGCCGCAAGGCGAAGCTCTCGATTTACCAGTCAATCTACGTTCCTACTCTCACCTATGGTCATGAGCTGTGGGTCATGACCGAAAGGACAAGATCCCGGATACAAGCGGCCGAAATGAGCTTTCTCCGCAGGGTGGCTGGGCGATCCCTTAGAGATAGGGTGAGAAGCTCGGTCACTCGGGAGGAGCTCAGAGTAGAGCCGCTGCTCCTCCACATCGAGAGGGGTCAGTTGAGGTGGCTCGGGCATCTTTTCCGGATGCCTCCTGGACGCCTTCCCGGGAAGGTGTTCCGGGCATGTCCCACCGGGAGGAGACCCCGGGGAAGACCTAGGACACGCTGGAGAGACTATGTCTCCCGGCTGGCCTGGGAACGCCTCGGTGTCCCCCCGGAAGAGCTGGAGGAAGTGTCTAGGGAGAGGGAAGTCTGGGCATCCCTGCTTAGACTGCTGCCCCCGCGACCCGGCCCCGGATAAGCGGTAGAAGATGGATGGATACATTTTTGGACAGAATGGGAAATTATTAGCCTGACTTCGTCATACTCATATTCTAGGCAGAATGTGAGTCTGATACTGCTCCATAGGGCTTTCATTATGAGGCGTGTCTTAACGGAACCAGCAAAAAAAACAACCTCTGCACTCAATTGGATAGACCTACAACCAATCAGAGCAGCGCAGTGAGCGACGCATAGTTGTCAACAGAGCTCAACTGCACACACGCAGGAAGAAGTAGTAAAGTAATGAGTAAAGTAATAATAAAGCACTCCATGAGTGCGACCAAAGGAGAAACCACAATGACCACAGGGTTTTCATTGCGTCCCATCTTCTTAGCGACCATCGGAGTCAGCTGATAAATTAAACTTTTGCCGAATCCCGTAGGAAGGACGGCAAACACATCTTTCCGATCGACAAATGCCTTGATTGCGGTTCTCTGTTCGTCTTTTAAAATGAATGCGCTGTCGATTTCTTTTATAACAGATGCGAACATCTCAATTCTCCTGCTGCAGTTGTCTGTTGAAAACCAATTCAACCCAAGCGCTATTTGGTGACGTGGGTGATTACGTAACCGGATCATCTGTCCATCATCGATTAAAGCCCGCCCTGGCAATTTGATTGGCTCGGCCTTCTGGGAGCCGAGCATAATTACTCCTCAACGGATCGAGTCCAGACCGAACTTCCCGACCAAAACATGTTGTGGGCGGGGTTCGGGCTGGCACCCAGACTAATTATGCAAGTTGGAATCAAACTGAATATGCGTTTCAAATCACGTTAACTACCAGGCCTCGGCTTTTCACATTTGTTATTATGAATAATTGTGAAAGAAATCTCACCTGTGACCTGATGTGGGCAGTATGGGTGTGATGAAGCTGGGGTCCGAGTGTCCGTTACTGTCACTGCGTCCGGTCTCAGAGGTCTCCGGAGCCTGAGGGGTCGACACACTCACTGAGGGACTGCTGGATATTGAAATCACTAACAGACAAGAGAGAGGGACATTAATGATGTTAGATTAAGAGGAAAAGGTAAGGTCAGGAAAAACACTATGGTGCACATGTACATGTAAAAATCACAGCTCACCTGAATCCTGTCCGCTCTGCTGGCTGACATCGCCATTTCTCTGTGGGGTGGCTTTCTTCAAAACACAAGATGTGTAAAACAGAAAGTGTGTTAGAGAAAAAGCCAGCACTTCGAATGAAAGACAACAATGAAAAACAGCAGCAATTGCTTTACCTGATCAGATCGGCGTGTGCGTTTCATAATTTCCTCAAGGCGCTGTGACAGACAAGAACACAATCAGGTAACTGTAAAATCCTGTAATTACCTTTAAAATCACTCAATAAAACGAACTTGTTTACCTTCTTCCTCTCCATTCTCTCAGCCTCCTCTTTCTGGAAGTGTTTCTCTCTCTCCAGACGCAAACGCTCTGCCTCTTCTCTCTGGCGAGCCTCTTCTTCTTCTTTCTGAACATACAGGGCCACACAAAACACACTGGCATTTTAAATTTTACGTACAGTATATGCATTATTCAGCATGCATTAACTTTAGGGCTGTCAAACTTAACATGTTTTTGAGATTAATTAAGTGAAAAATGTTGGTTAGTTCACATATTACATAAAAGTGGCTTTAGAAAGTGCCAATATATTGTTTGTACAAATTTAATTTGACTATATTCATATTCATATGCATTCAAATAATACATATTATGCATTATTTTATAGGGGTGTAACGATGCCCTAATTTCACGATTCGATACATATCACGATACTGAACTCATGATACGATATTATTGCGATACTCCAAGACATATAATAAAAGGTTAAGAAAAAATGTACTGTTGATTAAATGCTAAATTTGATATAACATTGTGGGTGTAATGAATAGGCTTGGACAATGGTGACACCAGAATAAATATATTCATGATTCTGAACCTGAAAATACAGAATTATTTTAGACAAATATGCTTGCACTCTGTCACTGGCTAGATATATTTAAAATAATGTAGGCCACTTTTTACTGGTAAACATAAGACTTATAACATAAGCATTATCAGGACCCACTAATATTCCCCCATTATTATACATTATATTCAACATAATATATTGTAGTTTAATGTAGTACTGACTCTGAAAACTTAAAAAATTTTCTCACAGGGTAATTTTTATTTTGGGTGAACTATCCACGATACATATTGTCACTATCCACGATACATATTGTTGCATTTTTGTATAGCGATATATTGCGACACGATATATTGTTACACCCCTAGTATTTTATTTTATAAAAAAAATATATTAGAGGCAAATTATATACATACACTACTTTTCAAATGTTTGTGGTCGGTAAGTTCCACAATCAAAAACAACAGTAATAATATGAAATATTATTACAAATTAAAATAACTCTTTTCTATGTGAATATATTGTAAAATGCAATTTAATCCTGTGATTAACGTGATTCAGGATCATTACTCCAGTCTTCAGTGTCACACAATCCTTCAGAAATCATTATATGATGATGATTTGATGCTCAAGAAATATTTCTGGCCATTTTTTTGTTGTACATTTTTATTTTAATATTCTTTGATTAACAGAAAGTTCAAAAGAAAATTGAGCATTAATGTGTTTTTATATTTAAAGCAAAAAAAAAAAAAAGCATTAATTTGAAACAAATGCATTGATACTTCGACATAAATACTGTTACTTCTGGTCAATTTAATGCATCTTTTAAAAAATAAGAAATCTTATTGGCCACCAACTTTTGAACAGTAGTGTATTTAAATAAATAAATTCCGCCAAAATCAATCAATGTTGAATTATCTATTTACAGCCCTAATGTTGATACGTTATCTTAATAATGCACATATTGAGTGTTGTGCGTTTATTTATCGGTTTGGTGTGATTAATGAATGAGATTGTTGTGTGTATATATGTTTGTGTACCTGTCTCTGCAGGCGTTCAGCTTCCTCTCTCTCCCTCTGAGCCCTCTCCTCCTCTAATCGCTTCTCCTCCTCCTCCTCTCGTCTCTTCTTCTCTTCTGCCTGCCGCTGCGCCTCCTCCTCTCTCTTGGCTCGCTCCTCTGCCTTCCTCCGAGCCATCTCCTCCCTGCTGCGCCTGTTAATTTAAAAGATTCTTTCAAAATAAACGAATGTATAGTGCTTTGGTTGTGTTCAGTGTACATTTAGACAACACTGTAGATTTCACAACCCTGCAACATTTGCTGAATGACTTATTACTAAAGTTTTGCTGTAGCACATCACAGTTTCCCCCAAAATATGATGCATTTCATAGCATTTTTGATTTCAACATCCATTTGTAAGGTGAAGAAGAAAAACTGCCACAGATACATGATTCTTCTCTTCCTCTGAGTCAGGTTACAACTATCTAATTTTCTCATGCATGACATTATTTTATGCCTAATCCTGACCCATTATTTCCTGACCCAGATGTTTCCTGCTATATCTGTGGGTAAATTAAAACTGATACATATGTATCATATCGTATGTGTGTATGTTCATGATTCATGATGTTTTTTATTTTTAACTCAGCATCATAAAATTAGGTAATACGATCAGGCTTTTTTGCTGGTGCAAATCAGCAGAAATATTTGTCAAAATGCAGGGCTGTTATTGCAACTAGTTTTAGAGTAGCTTCCCCAACAGTGGATATAATAACAGTGCTCATGAAAATCTCTCACACGCACCTTTCAGCCTCTTCCTGCTGTCTCTTCTCCTCCTCTTCTCTTTCTCTCTGTTCTCTGGCCTGCCGTCGTTTCTCAGCCAGCAGACGAGATGCCTCCTCGGGATCTGTTGTGCCTGCAGAGGGCCGTGCTGTTGGAGAACTTCCAGAACCTTCTACAAAGAGAAAGAGCCACAGGAACATAATATATGATGCTAGTTCAATTGAACTTGATGGTTCATGTATGGTTGTGCAGTATTACAGACCAGCAGAAGGCTCTGGTTTAGTTGCAGGAGCCTCTGGTTCAATTTTAGGAGGTTCAACGTCCTCTTTTTTGCCCCCCTCTCGTTCTGGGGTAACTTTCGGGCTCTCTGATGTCACTCTGTTGGGCCTGAGATTGCCTGGCAATAAGGAGGGGTTACTAGGAGACAGTGGAATTGATGCTGGGGGAGGAGGAGACCTGGACTTTTTGGGGTTAAACGTCTTCTGAGAGGGTTTAGCAGTGGAGCCCCTGAGGAACAGGCAAAAAAATAATAATAATAATTAATCAGTGAAGGAAAAGGAAAAAGCAAAACTCACAGCAAAGTTGGTCACAAATGTATATTTATACTACTATTTTTAATACACATACATACACATACATGTATATATATATATATATATATATATATCAGGGTTTCCGTTGTCCGGTAATTGCCGGAAAAAAAATGAAATGTCCGACAAAATTAAATCTCTCCGGTCAAATTGTCCGATTAAAATTGCCTAATAATCCCGCCCCCCTAACACAATCTGAATTTGAGAATAAGCCTAAAATGTATAAAGCAAAAATACACCGACCTTTGGCTATGTTATAAAGGAAAAGGCTCTACCGTTTGAAAGTTATTAAACATTATTACATGGCTTGGTTGAATTCCAATGTGGAATGCGGTCTGTTATTTCTTGATATCAGACCGCTGCGAAGCACTAACGGCGCCAGGATTTTGATTGTAGGTGGGCCTACAGAAAACTGGATAAGCCAAAAAATAAATAAAAACGGGTTCCCCTTCATCTCAGCGATTTTCTGGACACTGAGGACAGCGACTGAAATTATAGGCCTATTATTTTTAGTTTATTAACAGCAACAACAGCTGTAAATATGAAGTTGACGATCGCCATCTCCGTAGTGAACGCGCCTATAGAGAGAAATGCATATCATGGATTACATAATCAGAGAGTAGCCTATTTCTTTTCGTTTTAAATTGTTAAAAAGACATTTCAAGCTTTCTTAAGATATATTTCATGTCTGTGAGCCCGTTCACGAGCAATGCAAGTGACCGCGCGGGCGCCGTCATGTAGGCCTAGCGTCTGCTATATTAAAAATTATTATTATTATATTAAATTTAGGCAATTGGTTGATAAAAAAATTATTAAAATTAAGATACAATTTATACAAAACGAAATTCACTTCAAAAAAGGCTTTCTACAAAACAAAAAACTTAATTAAGTGGTCAAGATCATGTCTGACCCGCTCCATTTCTCTCGATATTGCGCATACTATCTTACACGTGCGGTTCACTTTTCATAATCCACATAAATTAAAAAATAACATTATAATATTTTAACAAATATTAAACTAAATGAGCTTATTTAATGGCTACAACACGTATAGTAGACCTAGACTCTCTATTTGTACAAATTGCTGCACATTCATTTTATTCAGAATTTTGCACATATAAGTTGAAAGGCATTTGTTTGTGCATGCATAGCAAAACATATCTGCAACATTTATCAAGTTCACTGATAATTATGCATGCATTTATTAATTATTATCTTAATGAATAATGAAACAAGGACGAAGCATATAAACTGCGTTGTTTGTTTAGAATGGAATGGATCGCAAATAGATCCGAATGAAGAAACGTACAAAACCATAGTAGGAAATGGGTCTCGAGTGTTCCTGCAGAGAGGGGGTTCTCGCTGCAGAATCGGATCAAGACGAAGCAGCGAAGTCGCCTTGCGGAGAACAATGCAGCGTATACGCATTGCAAGTTGTGGAGAGACACTGGGAAGTTCGCTTGAGTAAAAACAATAGGCTTCAGATAGTTTATGTGGGGAAGGGGGATTGGTTTGTTAAACTATGAATGTGAAACCATAGTAAAAACAATTGGCGTTGATTGACGCCAATCGGACGTTCATGTTTTTTTCCATCTATTTGAAAGTTAGGCTAATAAACATGTTGCATTCTATATGGCCTGATTATGTCATTTTTTAAAGTTACATAGCCTGCCTCCAGTTTTCCTCAACTTGACTAATTAAGAGGCGATATTTGACCGGCATATTATCAAAATGTCCGGAAAACGAAACCTCTGCTGGTCACTTTGACCGGCACCATTTTTTTAATAAATAACCATAACCATAATAAATAAATATATGAAAATAATAATAATATATATAAATATATATATAGTTTTTTATTTACATATTTCTATTTTATTGTTATATATTTGAAATATATTATAGTATAAGCTTTAGTAATTATACTTTAAATGAGTTGAGAAATATTCCAGAATTATTTACTTGCTTATAAATAAAATAAGCACGATCTCTGAGCCAGCAAGAGGATCTCTAACATCAAGATTGCTAAATACTGAATTGGTAAATGAAAATTGTTTTATCCATTTTTTCATTCTTTCCAATAAAACTTTGTAAATACAACTGATATATATGTTAGCAATGATAGAAATCAGAGATTGGTTCTAACATAGGATGATTATGAAGTTTTGTAATTATTTTAGTTTTTAATTTACTAACCCTGGTTGACTGTTTACCCAACAAAACATAAAAAAATAAAGACAAATTGTGCAAATATTTCCATGAATTATCAGTATAAAACCCCCTCTTGGTTGTGAAAATTAGATACACCTTCAGACAGAATGATATACTGAATATACTCTTATTCCTCATCTTATAAATGGTGCTTATACCTGTTGGGGGATGGATTGGTGACCCTGCTGCGATCACTGACAGGAGAGGGAGATCTCTTGGGTGTGAACAGGCTCAGACTGGGAGTGGGATATGACAGGTTACTCCATGACTTCCTCACATAGTCCTTATCCTTCCTGTCAATCTATACACAGAGGCATCTTTCAAGAGTACTTCCATTCTACATTACACAAAGATCAACACGTTGCAATTGCCCTACACAGACTCTTAAGTACATATTTACACCAATACCATACCAGGATATTCTGGGTGGTCTTTCTGCGAGAGCTGCCGTCCGAAGGGATGAACCCTGCTCTGATTGGTCTCTCAAAATTAAGGCCTGCTTTGATTGGTCGCTCGGCGCTGCGTGACTGGATGGACTTGAAGGACATGGTGCTCATTGGGTGACAGGAGGCTGAGCGAGGACAAACGGGGGTCACTGTACCACGATCAAGTTTAACCAACCAGGGTGTATTATGAAAAAATTTAATTGATCCATTATGGACAAGAGGAGTGACAGCAAGTAGGGTGCGCAAAAGAAAAAGGTTAAAAAAGGGATGAATGAGTGGTGGAAAAGTGGAAAGGGAAGAAGAAGAAAGTGTGTATTAGTATCTACAAAGCTCTTGAGTCTAGACAGAAATTAGGCAATGCTGATCATCACTGATGGAGGACAATCTGAGAGCATGTTCGTAATGGCATACTACCATACAATTTTTGCAGTATGTATTATGTATACTGTTTAATTTGTACATTTACTGTATGCAAAGCATTGCATTTGTCTAAATGTGAACGTAAATTGGAATAAAACTGCAAAATAACATTTTTAATTCCTAAACAAAAACTGGACATCTCACAAATTATTAGGTTGACAACAACGTAGCATACTTTTTCTTTTTGCACTGTGTGAAGTGTTTCACACACTATTCTAAAAACAGCAGGCAGTGAAAAGTATGGCACAGCATGCAGTAGGGTAGTATTTCATTCTGAATGCAGACAATTCAATTCCTCACAGTCAAATGATGATGCAGTTGCCCATGTTAGAAGCCTTTAATTTAATCAGTTGATAACAGAATCCCCAAACAGAGAAAAAAACCCAAACAATTAGCAAGAAAAAGACAGAACATATAAATACACACAAGAGATTAGCATCAGCTCTATTTGTGCACGCGCGCGCGCGCGCGCGCGCACACACACACACACACACACACACACACACACACACACACACACACACACACACACACACACACACACACACACACACACACACACACACACACACACACACACACACACACACACACACACACACACACACACGTTTTAGATGCAGAGGGCAGTAAATGGGCAAAGCTGTCTGTCTAAAAGAGGTGTTTTGTTTTAAGACAGGGGCCTTGCCAGAAACAGCTTACAGTTCTCCAATACTCTTTCTCTGCTCTCTTTCTTTGTAAATGTGTTTTCACACTGAACATCTTGAAGTTCAGCTATTGTATAAGTAAAAGCTACTTTGAAAATGCATCTTGTCAAGCTATGAGCTTCTCATACTTTCTAGCTATTCTACAAGTTACTATCAAAAAGTTTAGTTAATACGACTGAAGCTATATACGTTTTTTTAGAAGCATAACAGTAACTCAGATGTTAAAAAAAAAAAAAAAAAAAATAGTATAGCTTTTATATGACAAAAAACAATGTATTTTATATTTTTTTCTCTTTTCTAGTCACACCTCATCGAAACTTCTCAGAAGATGGCTTGAAAAGCTATAGTATTTTTAAAACATCTGAGTTACTGTTATGCTTCTGAAAAACATGGTTAAATAAGAAACAATTGTACCTCAACACTGGTCAGGTCTGACAGAACGCTTCATGAGCTAGGGTGTAAAATTAACACTTGCCACCAGACAAATGCAGGCACTTTTTGTGCAATGTCAGGTCATTTGGCTTATGTACCGACCAATTTGGCAGGAAACCGGTAAGATGTCTCTTAGCTTAACATTTAACAAGAATTTAATTAAAGTAACACATGCACAATTCAATTTCGGGTTTGTAGCATGTTATTTTATACACTTGAATTGAATAAACAATTGAAAAGGTTGCTGGTTAAATCGGCCATTCACCAGCTGATAGGCAAAAAAGTTAATTTCCCACCCTATCTGTGACCAAAATTAACATTAAAAAAGTGTATTAGATTGTTTCATGCTGTGCATGTGTTTGTGTTCTACCTGCTTCTCCAGACAAAGACATGGCGCTGCGACTCCTGGCCAGGTAGGAGTGTGTTGGTGCCTGTAGTCGAGTGATCATTGTATTCTCCCATGGGGTAAGAGGCATGCGACGCGTACCTGGACAACACACACATGCACATTCTCAACAAAAGTCCTAAATAAGCAGGTTAAACATCCAAAAGTAAAGCACTTGACACACATGAATCCCATCACATGCATTCATAACTTCATATGCCCAGATTAGGTTACCCATTTGCATCATCTGCTGGTGACAGTGAATCATGCATGTTTTAAAATGTTTTGAGTTAAGTGAGACCAACCAATCAAGGAAAAACAGAGTTAGTAACCCTAAACATAACCACCAGTAGAAAGACAACATGAAACTGCAATAACACCCCATTTAATGTCTAAATGAAATAATATTTCAGGGTGGGACTTCATTTTATCCATCATGATTTGACTGGATTATGAAAATTTTGACCACCGCACATGGCCAGTCGCGCAGCAAAACACTAAAATCAGTTACTACATTAAACTCCTGAAAACAAATGGTTTCTTTAAAATAACATGCACTGATTAATTGTACACAATAACATTAAAAAAAAGTAAATAAATGTTTTGTTTTCATGTTGTCTTTAAAAAAAGGTGGCCAACTGCTGTAGGGAAAAAAACATGCAAGAACCAAATATAAAAAACAATATACAATCAAATGCCAGTGAAGCCCTCAAATAAAGCATGCAGCAATGCACACACAGTACAACTTTTCCCCACTATTTTTATAGCTTAACGATTATTCGCTAATGTATAAACCCTTCAGAACTTACACAAAATTTAACATGCAATAATGCTGGAAGAGACTGCATGACTCAGGGCTCAAGACTAAACACGACAAATTACAGAACTGCATGATTATAGATTTGCTATTATTTTGTTTAGAAGCACTTGGTGCATGCAATAAAGTGCAACATATTGAGTATAAATTCAAACATTTTCTCCATATGGAAATAGATTTTTATTTTAATGATAACATTTAAAGACAGACTTATTGTGAGTTCAGAGGTTATTAATCAATGGTATGTGCTTTTGTTAATATACACACATGCATATTTTTCAGTACACTTATATTATATTGTTTCTGTAAGTATAATCAACAACTTTGAATATTTTCTAGATCTCATCATTACTTTTAATTTGATTATGTCATTTGCAATGCTCTGTGGGATTAAAGTTCTTTCCCTCATTAAAGTCGTTAAGTACACAGTGTTCTCTTTGCCGTTTTGTCTGAATATCAAATACTTTTTTGCTACAAATTAAAGTTTGTAATGTTATGATTCGCTTCATAGCTGGTTGGTTTGATTCATGGCTTATAACACTTTAATTAAGTATTTTTTTAAATACCAATACCAAAAAAATCAATAAAATAAAAAAATACTCCAGAACCAATGCCACTGAAAAAGTGGGCACTATTGCACTCTATGGTAGTGCCTAGATTGAAACAGAATTAACATATGTTTAATTGAAGTCACATATCAAAACAAAGGTTCTGTAATTTGTCGCTATTGATATTCTATTTTTAACTGTTCATTCATGCTTGTTACTTCATTTAGTCTGAAGCCCTGGGTAGCACAGGTTTGAACCCAGCAAAAGAGCAAAAAAGACTTCTGGATTTCTAAAATCCACCTGCTGGTTTGTCCTGAGGGATCTTCTCTCTGGATATTTGGGATTTAGATAGTGTTTTTTTAATCAAGCAAGATGACGAGAGAGATGTCCGCTTCTGTAAGGCTTGGACGGTACAGCAAAATCACACAAAAACACATACACAAAAAAATATCAATTATGGGTAAATTCAAAAAGGGGATCCTTGGTAAATTATTCATCTAAAAAGGGACTTGTTTGGCTATGAGATTGTGTAAAGATTTTTTACCTCTATCTGGGGAATTCAGCAAGGTGGCCGAGGAAGATGACAGGCGTTTGGAAATGACTGGATCTGTGTGTTTGGACAGATTCATAGTGGAGACTGACCTTCTGTCAGCATCTACAAACACACAGACACAAAAATACAACATGAGATGCAAAACTTAATACAACTTAAAGGTGTAATACAGAAAAATGCACTGAAGAAAAGACTAAAGAAAGATAGAAAATGGGGGAAGAGGGCATAAGAGGCTTTACTGAGACCTTTTCTACTGTGTGTATGCTTGAAGCAGCTAATGGATGCTAATTTTTAAAAGCTTAGCTACGTGTACTAAAGACTACTGAGGATGACGGCACAATCTCAACCTGCCTTCCATATGTGTCCCAAAATGGACAGACACATTGACGACTTTAAAACTAACAGGACATCTGTGATCTAATATCACCTATATTGATATTACCTGATTTTAAAGGGGTCATATCATGGACAATAGGATGTTTCTTGCTCAAAGACTTAAAAAGACTTTTCATGTACTGAACTAGTCAAAAGTTTGGACACACCTGAAATGTTCCTCACAATATTTTTTTTTTAAAAGTGATCTAAAGGCTTAATACTTGAAGTTTGTTTTGTATACAAAATCTTAAAGGTGTAAAAGCAAAAAAAGCTGTTGGTGCAAAAAAGGGACTATAAGCAAAAAATTTGACAAAGAGATACATGTCCCCTTTAAAACAGAAACTACAAAATGGCTATGAGTCATCTAACATACGACTGTTAAGCAGTTTGTTTATGTTTCTGGCTCCATGCTAACTGCTTACGGGAAAGGAAACTAATCATTTATAGGTTATGCTACAAGTTCTAGCTAATGGTGCTAGTCGGCTGCTCTACACTGCCGGTTATATTCACATTGAGAGCGAAACTGCTGCTGACGTGTTAAGCTGAAAACACCATGATAGTGCTCCAGCCCAGCTAGATCCAATGGAAAGAGAGCAGAATCATCAAAACCTGAGAGAGAGAGAGAGAGAGAGAGAGAGAGAGAGAGAGAGAGAGAGAGAGAGAGAGAGAGAGAGAGAGAGAGAGAGAGAGAGAGAGAGAGAGAGAGAGAGAGAGAGAGAGAGAGAGAGAGAGAGAGAGAGAGAGAGAGGCAGTGAAAGGAAGAGGGAAGAAGAGAAATGCAGAACCATACAGAGAGAGTGAGAGAGATATTGATGGAGCAGAAAATAAAGGAAACAAAGGGGGTGTGCAGTGAACTCATGGCTCTGAGTCAGCAAATGTGAGCAGAGAATAAAATAAATGTGTTGTTCTGCATACATAAACCTATTCAATTTATATTTAAACACTATAAAAGGCACTAATATTAGAACTTACAATCCTGAAAACCAGACTAAAGTGAGCTTGTATCAGGGAACCACAATTAATCGTAGTAGGTTTTCTACACACCCTGAATAATTCTGTGCACATGTGTGTTTACCGCTGTTGTGTGACGTGCTAGCGGAGATCGTTCCACCCCAGCTCCAGCGGTTCGACTTCGGCCTGGCTCTCTGACCCCTCTCCATGGTCCTCCTGATAACAGCCTCATACCGTGCCTGAAACACACAAGGACATTTTCTTTCCAGAGACCATTTTATTGGATAAACGCACATGTCCCGCCCTTCCATAACTGTGAGTTCTGCTCTAGTGTAAATATTAAGGATGGCGGCAATTTCAATCCAATTCGAGCCTGATTCAGACCCTGACAATGTTAATGAACAAGAGGATCGTGCAGAACGGATTTCAAGCTCGGATTTCACAGGACGTTCACAGGACAGATAAACATTGCAATGTGCAGGAACAGTGTTTAAAATAAATTTGATTTAAAATCTAAGTTGTCTTCAGCCTTAGGAAGATCGAACAAATGAGTTTTGGAAAAGGGGTTGAAAAAAACAGCATCTCTTAGACATAGCAGCAGCTCAACCAGGCCTCATCCCCTTTTTTGCGTATTCTGTGGGTGGGGATTATTTAAATGAGTAACATTGGGACTTCATAAAGCCTGGAAAAAACACGTTGTAGTTCTTGGAAAGTGGATTCTGTAAAATAAAATATCTCCCTTTGGAGTGGACTATGAGCTTTGTAACCTTGCAGATCTTTTTTATGCTCAAACAGCAATATTACACACTAACTTAAGTTGAAAAAGCATAATAAAGATAAAAATGCTATTAAAAAAAAAAGAAGTTATGTTTATTTTTATTACAACAGAAGTACCAGAGGGGCTTAGATACTGTAACATGGCCTTCAAATATAGTCGTGGTCAATCAGGGGCTTGGAGTCTTGCAGTCAAAACTGTTGAGAACCACTAATGTAATTGTGCTTTAATAATGACTGATGAGAAATATAAAGATAAATAATGAAAACTAAACATATAGGGTGTGAATATATCAAACAGCTGAATAAATTCAACTCCAGAGAAGGGTTTTTTCCGATGTCCTCACCTTCTCCTCCTCCAGTTTCTGCCGTCGTTTCTCCTCCACAGCAGCTCGTCTCCTCTCCTCCTTCACCCGCTGCTCCTCCATCCTTTTCCTGCGCTCCTCCAGCTGTCTCTCATGAAACTGTCGGGCTCTCTCCTCTCTCTCCAACCACTTGGACCCCCGGGCAGCTGCGCGCACACACACACACACACACACACACACACACACACACACACACACACACACACACACACACACACACACACACACACACACACACACACACACACACACACACACACACACACACACACACACAATCAATTTCCTTAGTCAAGTCGTATGCATAGTGATTTGTTTATAATTTCAACTCTAACACAACTTTTCCAGTGTAACTTAAGGAGGTCCGGAAATCACAATTTTTAACATTGTCATGACTACTGGAACACTGAAGGAAGGAAGGAAAGAGGATAGATAATATTATTCCTAAACAGCCCAGCTGGTATCTAGATGAGGGAATGCCCTACCAAATATGTTCTGTTCCTGGATGAGGATCCCAAAATGAAAGAGGGATCCCTGATAATGTAAGTTCAACCAGTCATATTTAAGATTTGCAAAGAGGCTGTCATTGAAGGACAGGGCAACACAACTACATTGGAACTCAAAACCTGTAATAATTGTGACTAATTTCACAGAGATTAGCAGATTATAACAAGTCTTTAAAGGGATATTTACCCCAAAAATTTAAATCTGTTATCATTTAATCTTGCTGCAGAAGTCGGTCAGCATCCGGTGACATTGGCAATACCGGTGTTGTCTCAAGTTTATATACTGGTGTGAAAATATATCTTTGAAACACAAATTAAGATATTTTTAAAGTCTTATGGGTTTGGAACGACAAGATGGTGAGTAAATGATGACAGAATTTTTATTTCTGGGTAAATATCGCTTTAAATATAAAGTGTAATGCTAAAGCTATAAGAGAATATGTAATAAATAATAAGAAAGGCAGAAGTTAAAAGTCAACATTGTGGATTATCAATTTTATTTGCAACCAAGCACTCCAGTAATTGAAAGCGAGCAAAATTAATCCGCCAATCTCTCTCTGGCCTCTCTGTCTGTGCCTATAACCCCTTACATAAAACTGGGTGTCCTGGTAACAACCTTGCCAAGAGTTTACAAAACAACTGCACCTCGCCACAGCAACCTGCCCCTTCAAGTTAGTCATGCAGTTACAAACAGGGAAAACAGACAGACACAAGAAAGAGCAAAATGTGTAAAAAAAAAAAAAAACGGCAAGATCAGGAAAAAGTGCAAGAAGTGTAACCCTGAGCTTTACATGGTGAAGAAGGTTTGATTTGACAAATTTACATGATTGACACATTCCAGCAACTCAGAAACAACAAGAACAACACGTGAACATGTAACTGCTTTTACACTAAACTGATCATTCATTATGACACTCATTAGGACTGAGTGAGTCTCTGATCAAAGGTCAGTTCAACAGTATCCGTGTGTTTGCATTGTAAACCACTGACACTCCACCATGAAATCAAAACTGAACCCATGTACATCTTAATAACCGCCCCGTTCTTAAGATGCATTCGAGTCAAGTCAGCAAATGTAATACCTCTGTTAAAGAATATGTAACAGAAGCGAATTGATGTTATTCATAATTTTTAGCAGATTGTTTTTTTTTTTTTTACATTTTGTGTACTGTAACTGTGGATGAAGCTTGCTAGAAAGCACTACTCATTTATATTATTTATGAGATGACAGTCTTGCATGACTAAACTACATTTCCCATCATTCTCCGATGCAAAACAAGAATTATAAAAAACAAAGCATCACTTACAGTACATACTAAATATGCATCCTTTGTCATTTGTATCTGTTTTGTATGTAGTACCTCAAAGAAAATGTGTCTTTGTTAAAGGGATGGTTCGGAGTAAAATCAACCTAGGGTCCTTTGCACCATGACCTCGAGCCAAACACCCCGCCAGAAGCTTTTTTTCCCCTTGGTCGAACATTATTAAAGTTAGAGCTTATTTAGAGAAATCAGCCGGATGGCTTAGTGCAGGCGCTAATGGATCCTAGGATGTATCTTGTAAATTACCCCACTAATAATGCCCAGAATGGTACCAAACTTCTACAGTAGTACAAATAGGTTCTGTACTCATAAATCAAGGCATTGGAAAGTTTGTAAGTACATCAGGAGTTTATTTAAATAACACTTGTCTGACGACTCATGCTACTGCTAACTCAGACGTCGAAGGCACTTCAGTGGTTTGGGAAAAGCCCGTAAAAGTCCTGGCAGAAAGCGATGCATAAGGATGTGGTGTAACAACGCCCAGTTCCAGGAACGCACTAATATTTTGTTGGTAGTACCAATTTGCAAGAATTATTAGTTAACACTAAGTTGTCAACACTTCGGAAAAAAAAAATAAAAAAAAAATGTGTGGATGTACCAAAAAACTTTTTCAGCAACACCGGGTGATCGCGCGAGATCCCGCACAGAGCACGACATCTATTGCCGGAAGAGACTACCGGTAAAGTAGTAAAGGAGCAAGAAGCGAGAGAACAGCAGAAGAGATCAACGAAAATATATATGCTTTATTAATGCTTGTATTTTCAGATCAACACTTAAAGTATTTCGAATATCATCCAGTTATCAATAAATTTCTATGGAGTGTTAAATTCACTAGCTTTTCCCTTACACTTGTGAGTTTTGCAAAGGACTTTTACGGGCTTTTCCCAAATCACAGACGTGACCTCGACGTCCGGATTTAGCGGTAGCATAAGCCATAAGGCAAGTGTTATTTAAATAAACTCCTGATGTACTTACAAACTTTCCAATGCCTTGTTTTATGAGTACAGAACCTATTTGTACTACTGTAGAAGTTTGGTCCCATTCTGGGCATTATTAGTGGGGTAATTTACGAGATACAACCTTGGATCCATTAGCGCCTGCACTAAGCCATACGGCTGATATCTCTAAATAAGCTCTAACTTTAATAATGTTCAACCAAGGGAAAAAAAGCTTCTGGGTGGGGTGTTTGGCTCAAGGTCATAGTGCAAAGGACCCTAGGTTGAAATTACTCCGAACCATCCCTTTAAGAAGATAAAAAGAGAAAAATTAAGTTGTCAAAAAACTAATAACAGTAAACAAAGCTTAACATTCAAATGGCAATCAAATCATGGTAAAAAGTAATTATGATAAAAAAAAAAAGTCCCGTCCACCCAACTGCACTTTGAATATACTGCTTCATTCTGAAATGTGTCACGTTATGGAAGATAAATGTGTTGCAAAGGCACTCTGACATTGTCTTTAATAACAATGTGTGTGTTTGTCCTACCATTCTGCTTCTCCAGCTCCTCCCTCCGTTCACGTGCGAGTCTCTGCCTTTCATCGATCTTCTGCATGAGAGGCTCTGCAAACACAAGCTGGATGAGTTCAGGCAGTAAAGCTGGGAGGTGATGTTTGCATATATACAGCTAACAGTAGTGCACAGGCTGTGTGTGTGTGTGTGTGTGTGTGTGTGTGTGTGTGTGTGTGTGTGTGTGTGTGTGTGTGTGTGTGTGTGTGTGTGTGAGAGACCTGGTCTGGTAATGATGTGCGTCTCTGTAGGGCTGGGAATGGTGTAGGTGTACTGTCCCGAGACAGATGAGTCCGGGCGACTCCATGATGACGACTTTTCATCTGCTCTGAGAAGGTAGTCAGAGCCTGAATGACACAGATAGAGGGAAGGGGGAAACTGTTAATTCTTCAGAGAACTGAAAATACATTAATTATTTTGGAAACATCTAGGTATATCGCTGTCAACTGTATTGGTGCTCTTAAGACATCAAATAATTTAAAAAGGGGATATAATAGGAATATAAACCATTTATTAATATTAAATATTACATAAATCGCATTACATAATTTTTATCAATAATAAATTACACAATATATATATTTTTAATATTAATAATAATCTTAATGAATATTAAATAAATGTTTAAATATTAAACAAAAATATTTATATTGTTTTTAGATTTAAAAACATTAAATTATCATTAAAAATAATATAATATAATTGTATTAAAATAATACAATATTGAGAGTTCAGATGCAAAAGCCTCTAAGTGCCATCTGAAATTTTCTTCTAGAATGATCATTTTTATCAAGCTTGTATATTTAAGTTCAATAATTTCACTTAAATGGCACTGCAAATTACCTATTAATTGTCATTTAAGTGAAATTACTTAACTTAAATATACAAGCTTTATAAAAATGATCATTCTAGAAGAAAATTTCAGTATTTTAAAATATCTGAGATATCATTTATGTCAAATATTTTAAAATACTAAATATTTATGATATATATTAAAACAGTAAATTGTAACCAAGAAATGTTTTTACAACTTTCACAAACTGTAAACATACTCTGATTTCATAAAGTTAACATGCCAACCATGGAGAGATATCCAATATTTATACAGGTGTAAACAAACACATACTAGTCTCATATTGTACATCAAATGTATTTTTTATTTGCACAGTGATATACACGAGATATAGTGTTAAAGAAGTTGCAAAAAGTCAAAGTTGTTTGCTCTACATCATGTTGATTTACTTAACCTGAAATCATTCCCCCTCACACACTCTTTTAGGAAGTGACAGTGAGAAGGTTTATGACCTGACAGATCTCAGCCTGAAAATTAAACAATTCCTTGAAAACAGATGCCAAATAGGCTTATGAATTCATGGGTAAACATAAAATATATGTCTTGAGATGTTTAACCATCCACAGACAGAAAGTGTATTTGTAGTGTTCCTATAATCAGGTCTCTACATCTGCAAGTATCCTGTGACCAGTGACAGATACTGAAGCAAACAGCACATCAGAATCAGCAATCTGGTTAAACTGTTATTGATTCCTGCACTAAAACCAATCAGTCTCCCGCTGTGTGCGTCATCTCACACACCAATCAATAATAGGCCTAGTTATGTTTTCTTGTTATACATTATGCTTGTTTAATCCAAACTTATAATACAGAAATTGCAGGCACAATGTCTCTCAGTTCCGTTGAGGTTAGGCATCTGACATATCCCAAATTATGCTTTTGGAAATGAGGCACATTTCCTGAGCAATCGTGAGATTAAAAAGTCATCGGACTGCTGTAAAGGAAGTAGGGCTGCACAATATACCGAAATTATTGAAATATCGCAAATGTATATCGCGATATGCATATCGCAACAGCTTGCAATAATATGGGTCATGAACAAAAGACACTCAAAAGAAAATCACTCACTGCTCTTGGCTGAATAACTTTAGTAGCTTTAATAAGAATCAGTATATATTTAATACATACTAGGGATGCTCATTTCGATTAATTTTCCTGACCGACAACCGCCGCTCGTTAATCGATTATTAACCGTTAACTGATAAGATTATAATATTGAATTGACAGCCGATCTAACCAATCATAATCCACCATTTTGTCCGACAAAGTAGTCAGAAGATAAAGCAGATTAACATGGGAGGATTTGAACTTGAAAAACGGAATGTATTGACGCCTTTCCGCGGTTTAAAACAGCATTCCTTCTTATGTTCATTCATGTTTATTTGATGCTATAAATGAACTAGAAGGAAGAGATGATCGATTCACGAGCAGCTTTAACTGATGCTCTAGCGATCTGTCAGACACATTTAAGAGCCACAAAACGGTATGTAGCCTATTGTATCGTTTACATTTCTTTTAAAAAATTACCAAATTTGAAAGGTGAGACTTTGTTTAATATCAGAAGTAACCGAAAAGTAACCTGGTCTGTCCTGTCTGTCAGCGCGTTGTCAGTCTCCTCTCTGCTCCGCGATGTATTTTTGTAGAACATGGTGTGGCGTGAGAACGGTGTAGCTTGTCGGACATAGCGACAGTAACTAAGGGGGGCGGGTCTTTGCGAAGGGTCAATTGCATTACATACAAATAAAATGGAAACGCGTATCTGTGACCCTTTAAAAAATATATATATATTTTTTTATCAAAGGGTTTATTTTAACGTGCAAAGTGCAAACAGCAGCATACAGAACAGATCAACAACAGAACCTGGATTCAGTTTAAATTTTCACGCACCTGCAGCATTTCTGACATTGAGAGAAAAACAGAATAAAATAATACATATAAAAAACAAAATAGGCCTACACTAAATATATTTTTTAAACTTAAATAATGAACAAATTAAGATGACAAAAAGAAAACACTGAATCCGTTTGAACAAAGCTTTCGAAAAAAAACGGCAATTTTTTCCGTTTGACTAAGATTTTTCGTTAAATAAAAATAGGAGCCCTACCTCAACACCTTGTCTAATTTTTATTTAAAAAAAGCAACATCAACGTGATGTGGGGTCAGTCTGGAGCGCAGCCTGTTGACAGTTAGACCCGCGGCAGAAAACATCCTCTCCGATGGATGGATGTCCCGGGAATACACAGGTAACGTCTCGCTAGAGACGTGTGTGGTTGCGCGTGTCGACGCGCTCCGTGAGTTAATAAATATAAGCTATAAAGTAGGCTACTTTATTTTTAAACCATGCAGCAAACTAAAAAAAAAGAAGATAAAAAAACGTTTTAAACCGTTTAACTGATAGTATTAATCGGTCAAAATTTTTTACTTTCGGTTAACGGTTAAACGGTCAATATGAGCATCCCTAATACATACAGTGAAAACTAGGCAGTGTTTTATTTTTACATTTGATTAATCAGTTTCTGTCGTTAAATAAACCTAATGAAGGCTTTCCTGAAACCCTAAACCCTGTGGTTTACACTGATGTTAAAATAACACTTCTTATGCTACAGTAAAACACGGATGTTCACTTTCAGAAGTTGTAGGGATGTTTTCTTGTCAAAAAAAGAATGTGAAACACATGTAGGTTATATAATTTTAAACATATTTTAAAGATAATTTAAGTTTATTTTACACACTTTAAGCATTATCGTATCACATATCGCATTATTTAATGAGTTATCGCATTTTTCTTCAATATCGTGCAGCCCTAAAAGGAAGATTCAATGGCAAAAAAGAAAAGTATTGCCATCCTTTAAATGACATTACCCACATAATAGCATGTAATATGGCTCCCACAAATACTGATCTGTAAAGAGTGCTACCCATAATTCCACTGTGGGGGAGGGAGGGGATAAACAAGCTATGGGCAGATGGTGCGTCTAGACGAGGGGGGAATGGATAAAGGACAAAAACAATCACAACAAGCAAAGACATAAGTCACTGCATTTTAGCAAAAGTCATTGACGACCATTGGCCAAAAAACAAAAACACCACCCTATTCTACATAATACTCGAAATACACAGGAAAACATGAAGAGTTCATTGACAAAAATGGAATTTTCTGTAGAATGTGGAATGTCACAGAATTTGGCATATTTTGGATGAATAAATTAAAAGTAAGGTTGAACAATTAATCGAATCGTGATCTGTGAATATTAAACCGCAAAAAGCCATTTAAAAATGAATGTTCGGGTAGGGGTGCAACGATCAGGACTCGCATGTGATTCGCGGATTAACTGCTAAGTTTAACCATCATAGAGTGAAACTCTATCATCTGGACGTGTTTTTTTCTTGTCAATTTACAATTTACACATTCAAACGATTTTAAATACAGAAGAAGAGGCAAAAATCGGGACTCGGGCGCTGTAATCTCTGCGCACAGCCGCACACACTCGAAGGGCGCACACAGAGATAGAGATGCGTTTCAGACAGCGCTCGAACACCGAATTGATTCCTCTTTCACATTTATTCGCGCTTAAACGGACACAAAATTATGTCAAAATACCCGACTCGACAAGTATTCTCTCGGTTATGTCATAAGTGAACAGTTGAGAAAGAAACCGGATATGTGTCAGTATATTCAGTCCGTGCATTCGGTCTTAAAGTGACAACAGCCTAACATTCCTGCTGTTGTCTGTGTCAATGTTAATAAAACAAAATAATACAGCTTTAACAAAGATGAACCTATATTTAATTTCTACAGTAAACAAATAGTGTTAGTTTACATTTAGGCCTAACTATTAATTTCTGTACCTGAATACTACTGTTAGTAACTTTTTGTATTTGTTCTTATTTTATTACTGACTGTTCACTTGTCTTTAATATGTTTGAACTTTATTAGTTAGGCTAGTATTTTTTGCTGTCGTATCAAAGTACTTAAAGTGAACTTTAAGTAATAAATTAAAAGAAAAGTTAAAAAAAAAGTTTTTTTTTTTTTTTGCTGATCCAAAAAATGATTTGATCCGTAACTCAAAAACCATAAAAATGATCAGAACTGTGAGTTTTGTGATCCGTTGCACACTAATGTTCGGTGTGTCTCTGAATTCATGAACTGCCTACACAGGCAGCTTGTTATGCGTTGGAGCAGAGCCATTGTGATATTATTCAATCTATTTCCGTGTGCGATCCCTGAGGAGGCGACGGCCGGCACTTGCTCTAGATTTCAGGACAATGTTGCTCCTGATTTATCCCAGGCCAAACTCCATCCGACCCAATTTAGCCACTTACCGAAACCGCAGGATATCACATTTCTGAGACAAACAATGGGCAAGGTCTCAAATGATTACTGAGGGCAATTTCTGAAATCATTATATTCCAGAAAAAGGGACATTGATGAAATTCTTCATTGTTTCATATTTCAGTCAGTCAGAATACCCTCAGTTTCTACAGGCACACACAGACTTCAATACTACAGTTATACAATCTAATCTAGAGTCATCAGTTCTCTACTGAGATTTATTAAAACGTAGAATACAGGTTTATAAATCCCTAAGAGAATGTAAAGCCAAAAAATTCTCTCTGTCTCTCTCTGTATGTGTGTGTGTGTGTGTGTGTGGCTGCGGCTCATTACTTATCGGTGAGGGAGACCCAGTGGTGTTTAACCCAGAAAATACCTGCCAGTGAATCATAAGCCCAGATGCCCAAGTGATATGGACACTTCATGCTCAAACACATTGTGCTGTGCTACTTGTAAGGCAAGCTTGTTTGTAGCTCATAAAACTGCAAAAGAATCCTAAACACATATCCTACATCGCTGCACCTTAAATGGTTTGATCTTTGTTGAATGCCTCTAACGGAAGCCAAACGAGACTGAAATCATCCGATATGTGCACCGTCTAAACAAACCTCAGGCTATTGTGGTGGTGAAACTTTAACATGACACCTGTGGGGTGTGTTTGTGTGAACAGCTGATTTTGCCTTGATGTAGCTCGCTAGTAAAGGCTCTTCACTTGACACATAGCATTTACTCAAATGCCCAAGGGGTGCAAAAACAATCAAATCTCAGAATGAAGTCAATGTTATCTAGTCTATACATTCTTTTGAGATGACAAAAGATTGTGACTATGTAGCCTATCACATCTTTCCTCTCAAGATTAGACACAAAATGCCTGAGCTGAGCCCTTTCGAGCAGGTTTTGGACTTTCCTTTTAGCATTTTCTCTCCATTCCTGCACAGAACATACCAGCTCATGAAACTTTGGTCTGAGGCCCATGCCTGATTAGCTTACTAATCTGTGTCCTGAATGCAGGGCTGAACAGGCTGGTAAAGTATATAGTGACGGCAGAACAGAACAAACAGAAAGATCCACAGACACCAACCATCTACAGCAGCAAAACAGCATTAATGAAATCATCATCTTGAGGTAGTTACACAAACCTTTGAACGATTGTTTAGACAACAAATACACAGAATGCTAACAATGAACAGGGCTCAAGATATGACGGCATACAGGCTTTTAGGGGTGGTATATTTACATACCGTAACATGCAAAATCTCTAATGAGAGTCAGGGTTAGACCCATAGAGTTAGGGTAACCCTAACCTAACCCTAGACTCTAACCCATAGAGTCAATGTGTGCTAACAACACTTCTTGGACTTTGACTTACAGGCTTTGTTTAGCTAGTTAGTATCTCATAGGTTTGACGATATACAAAGTAACAGCCAAATTAATCACTTTTTTCTTCTTCTTTTTTTAATTCACACACACAAAAAAAAAAGTCCATAGTGTGCCGAAATGTAGACTATGTAGTTGTAGTCTCCTTTCGGGCTCTCTGATAATCAAATAAGAACAAACAGACAGATATGCAAACTAAAACACAAATACAGGAACACATCCGGTGTGACACTCTATAGCAATAGTCTTGTTTTCTACTCTTGTCAAGGTTGTTCATCTTGGCTCCTCTGTGAACGGTTTCCATGCCAGTGTGTGTAGCGAAGTAGAACTGCTGGAGTCAGAGTGAAGCTGAGGTCCGAAGACAAAGCATCAGATAAATACTATGTAAATCAGGAGACTGCTTTTGATACACAAGATAATATATGAAGGGAGGAAGAAAAAGAAATACCTGTTAAAACCAAACGCTTGTTTACCAGCTTACTAGACAATGTTGAATGTGTTGCAAAATGAGATGGAAAACATCCCAATTTGAACACAATCCATCTGAAATAATATCTGAGATTAGGATTAATGCATCACATATAACAGTGTGCTGAACGTAGCATTGCAAAGGAATATGGTGTCCAGGAGCGTCTCCCAGGTGTTAGACAATACGACTTTAAGGGCAAAGGTCAGAGTTGAGCCTAGTGTCGCTGAACTTGAGTTCACTAGTTTGTGAGCAGACTCTGAAATCAAATGCAACCAATAACATGTCTTCTAGTCGGCACATATTTAATCCGGGTAAATGGCAAACATGTTTTAACTAAATTTTAATATTTTACTTAAATATTACTAATTTTCTAATTATATCATATATAATTATAGGGCTGGCCGATATGGCCAAAAAATCATATCTCTATTTTTTTGGTTGAATGGTGGTATATGGTATATATCTATGGTATAAAATATCTGTATTTATTTTTTTATTTCACATCCTGCCCAATGTTGTCCTACAAACAAGGCTGTGAAAACAAATAGTAAACCATGTAGGCTCTGGTATATTATGTGCAAAAATCACATTACATTCTAACATTCTAACATTGTTTTATTTTTAAATTCACTACACTAAAAATAAAAATAAATACAAAATCAAAAGCACAGACTAATTAACCTACATTTGATTACCCATTACAATAGTCACCTTAGAGTTACTGCTATCAAAATATACTTACTTGTAGGTTTAAAATTCAACATATGGCACATTTATTGTCCAACAACAAATATTTTAGCAATATGTATATTTTAGTCAGAATTATTTTGCTACCATTCTACTGCGCTCTGTCGGTTTGGCGCGCACATGTATCTGTCAAAGTATCTGACGGGGAAAGCCGCTTTAAACTATACGCGTTATATCTTACCAGTTATTTTAAAGCCTTTAATATAAAGCATGGCTCATGTTTAGGACAAATTGGATGATGCATTTTCCCGCATCAGCTATTTTTTCAGATGCGCTGTGTGGTAAGGACACAATTTAACAAAACAATATAAATGTAAAATTAGAACTCATGAATGTGTAACGATATTCACGGTAAAGCAAAATCCATATCATGGCACAACATAATACCGGTAGTCACGTTCATACCGATATAGCACCCACCCCTATATAATTATAGGCATAATTTCAGTAAGGGGGAAAAAAGCTTTTGGCTTGTCTCCTGAGGCCACAAAGAGGGTGCAATGAGCAATCAATCAGTTGGCCGATCATTTCTTAGATTGTTTTGTTAACCTTTTACCTTATGTCTTTAGAGTATCGCAATAATATATTATTGTGAGTTCACTATCGTGATATGTATCGAATTGTGACATGAGGGTATCGTTACACCCCTACTGGCAACCCTTCACCTGGAGCCTTAATGAAGAGAGGGAAGAGTTCAGAAGAGACTGGAAGGAGAGTGCAAGGTATCCAAACTGAACAGCTACTGTTGGTGGAGTTATTTAATAAGGAAGTTTAAATTATACACACCTTGTAACCAAGCCTTTAAACAAACTACAAACTACCTTCTACAAACACAATCCTGACTCCAACAGGACTGAGGCACCTTCTGTTTGATTAACATTAGCAACCAACTCAACTAAACAGTTAAACTTGAACACTTACATGTTTCATTTTTATGAGAAACATACTGCTTCGTTTAGTGCTAGAAAGCTCAACTTTAATAACTTCTGTTGACCTTCATGACCTATACAAGACCAAAGAATCAGTTTACTTCTTTAGCACAGGGGTTTTCAAAGAGGACCTCAAGGTTTAGGGGGTCCACAGAAAACTTAAATAATTTTTTTAATGCACTTTAACAGCAAAAAAAATAACCAAAACATGCATATTCTAAATGAAAAGCATTACAAAAATGTTTTTCAGAAATTACATTGTGAAATTAAAATGTATATATATTTAAAAGAATAATTTTCACAATTACAAAAAATAGTCAATTGTTGTTTATGCTTACGATTTGTCCACACACAATATAAATGGGTCTGTATGCATTAATATAGTCTGGCCTTTATATTTTAGGAAGAGTTTCATACTTGGGGGATCTTGGCATTAAAAAGCTTAAAAACCCCTGCTCTAAGAAACGGTGAACTGCACATCACTGACAGCTCTTACCTTGAATTTCACTCATGGTTTTGGAGAATGTTGGAAAACCCCATGCAAAACTCGTCTACATTGCCAAGGAAGAAATCCTAATCCAATACATCAGACCCAAGCCTCACGCATACACAAAAGTCCAAAGGACGTGACATCCATCACAGGCTGACGGAAATGTGTGTGCTGATTCATTGACAAATAAAAGAGAGGAATATGTGATGGAGACATGGATGAGACTTTCACCACACCCCTTCAATCTGAGACTGATCGAGAGGAGACAGTAGATCCCCCGCTTTGAGCATGTAAAAGTCAGATTACAAATCACAATTGTGTGTGATTGCTGTGTGTGCGGTGCAGAAAAAAAAGCAAGATTATAGTGAGAGAGAGAGAGAGAGAGAGAGAGAGAGAGAGAGAGAGAGAGAGAGAGAGAGAGAGAGAGAGAGAGAGATCAGCGATTAGTGTGCAATTCTCCACATGACACAAGGATAAGTGTGTATGCATGTATGCGAGTGTGTGTGTTTGAGTGTATTGGAGCGGGAAGGCTCAGAGATCTGAGCAGCTTAGCAGTGGCTAATGCTAAGCTTACAGAGAGAGGAAGAGAGCGCATTACCCTCACCAACCAGTACAAGACAATTCAGAAAAAACGCAATTTAACACTATGGGCCCTATTTTAACGATCTAAGCGCATGGTCTAAAGCGCAAGGCGCAAGTTCACTTAGGGCGTGTCCAAATCCACTTTTGCTAGTTTAACGACGGGAAAAATGGTTGGTGCACCAGGCGCATGGTCTAAAAGGTTTGTCCTTATTCTCTTAATGAGTAATGAGTGTGTTTTGGGATTTACGTGCATTATACCCATAGACAGTAAAAAAAAAAATGGACACAGCGACCCCATTGGATTCAACGGAGAAAAGTGAAGTCAATTAGAAGCACTCACTAGTAGACAAATGGAGTCTTTAAACGCCTCA
Organism: Vimba vimba; assembly: GCA_022828995.1. Classification (NCBI taxonomy): domain Eukaryota; kingdom Metazoa; phylum Chordata; class Actinopteri; order Cypriniformes; family Leuciscidae; genus Vimba; species Vimba vimba. The sequence continues at coordinate 28,307,299 of CM040837.1, read as the reverse complement.
GATGTAAAGTTATTCACTGTCAAAGTGATGCCAAAATGAATGGGAGTCAATGGGATGCTAACAGCAGGTGATGGTCTGCTAATCAATGGCGGCGCCCGGGGAAGCTTCAGTGTTTTATGAAACATTGGCCCCCTGGTAAAACCAATCAGTCTCATCTCCCATTCCCTTTAAATGTCAGTTGCGCTCGCGCCATGGCAGATTCGCTATTTACATGACGGAATTTGATACAAAACCGAACGCGTCTCCAGAGCGCAAACGGAACTGCTCGTGCGCGAGGTAAAAGTGCGCGAACAAACCATTTACGGGACAAGCCGGATTCCACCATATCTTTATGTACACAATAATAATCTTTTACATTGTAATCCTTTTCATTTTAATATTTGGCATGTTTGTGTGCTGCTGTGTGTCCCTGTGTGTTTAAAAAGCAGAGTGTACACGCGTTGTGGACCCGCCTATAGGCGCACATTACTAACGTGCTCTTTAAATAAAAATAAAAATTACGCCATTGACTTTAGACCAGGTTTCAGTTGGTCAGCACAGTCTATTTCTGTTGCCTCAAAGTAGCAACGCGTCAACAATCCATGGGCGCACAAATGGGCGGAAATGCATTTGCTATTTAAACAACATGGCGCAGGACGTGAAAATGATAATTCCGTCGGGCTGAAACTAGCAAAAAACACTTGCGTCGCGCTTGGCGCTGCATTGTGCCGGGTGTAAGATAGGGCCCTATTTGTTATTCCAGAGCGTGTGTGACAACATCTGCAGGATTTTAAGCCACCAAATATTCAGGCCTCTCAGTTATGACTCATCAAAACAATGTGAAATGACAGTTATTTTGAGTTGGATTTTGACATGGGAACAATAAAGTAGACCTATCTTTTTGTCTGTAACATTTGAATCTTATGTTGAATGCAGTTTCTCTCTCAGCAAGTGATCAATGACCAGCTTAGACACATTTAGTGCACTGACTAAATTTACTCCCCTGCTAAACAACAGGGTGCTAGTTTATCCAGTGAACCGAACACTTTGGGAATTGAACAAGAGAGAAACCGTAGCACACTAACACAGAATAACAGTACAGAATAAGGCTATGTTAACATTCAGTATTTGGGGTTGACAACTACATACTAACAAGCGTGATTCTAGAAATGTCCTGTTCATACAACAGCTAACAGAAGTAGCTCAAATACCTGTTCTTTCTCAATTATTGAAAAACTAAAGCTGCACGATTTGGGGAAAGCTTATTAAATGATTAAATAGAAATAAAATCAAATATTATGAAAAATAAATTATTTTACTTTACTATTTTACTGTAAAATAAAAAAAAAAATATTTAAGAAAAATACAATTTAAATAAATGTATTTTACAGTGGAACAATACTAATATTTATGGCTTAATTAGGCCTACATTTCTTCATTTTCAAACATTAAACCATTAAGCTTTTATTTTGGCAGAAAACCACTAGTTTCTCTTTTGTTGACAACAAATGGTTTACAAGTGCTTCTCATTAGAAGTTTTGTAAGATGGTTGGCACATGTTGTGTTCTCAAATGCACATTATAAGTGACCCAAAGTCACAGCACATGCAGAGATGAGTTCATGTGGAGTACTTTAACTGCATAATGAGCCACTCTAGGACTTTTCACAATGCACTTAACCTCAGGTTATCGTCGTTCTAAACACTGCTTTTAACCCCGGGTAAAGGAATGTTTCACACTTAGCAATGTTTAGCAATGCTTTTTACCCAGAGTTATGAAACCCAACCACTTTTGCAGTGTTAACCCTGCATTGCGGGGCCAAACTTGTACAGTGTGAAACGATGCGGTATCAGAATGTTACAGCTAGCAACAGACAAACAATCGCGTACTCATATTTGCGTGCTTTGGACAGTCACGTAAACACTGCATTTGTAGGCCGTATAAACAGTAAATTCAGCATTTGAGAACAAAATAAACAAAAAAAAAACAAATCAAATGCTGACTGAAACTGTGAAAATTTGAGTGAAGAAGAGACGGTTTCATTCTTATCTTTATATTCCGAAATGCCCATTCAGTATAAACCTCGGCAATACTAGGATGCGCAATGCTATAACTTTTATATGCAAACAGCACATTGATTTCTGTGCTGCAATCAATGACACTGACACCGCAAATAAGCAAATAAGAACAATAACCCAGGGTTTAGGAATGTATATTGTGAAACGTCAGCTTACGAATATCCAGGATTAATTATTAACCCCAGGTAAATTATGAATATTGTCAAACGTGAGGCAGGATAACCCAGGATTTCATTTACCTGGGGTTTAGAATGACCCAGGGTTAACTGAGACACTGGAAACAAAAACAAACAAAGCCACGCTTCACTCTATATATGCAGCACATGCAGGCTATTAATTTAATGCACATTGTAGCCTTTGTGATTTGTTAATCACATATCAAAATTTCAGTTTTATTTAGCCTAAGTGTAAGTGTTTGTAATGTCTAGAGCAGTGATTCTCAACCAGGGGCCGGGGTCCACTAGGGGGCCTCAGAAAACTAGCAAGGGGGCCTCAAAATGACTTAAAATACTACAACTAAAAATCAATTTCTCATTTTTATTCACCCCGTCAACAATTGTGTTGTTTTGTTTTTTCTTTTCAGAACCAGGGTTCCCACTGTCTTGAAAAACCTTGATAAATGAGGTAGGCAAATTTTAAACGTGATTTCCATAGACCTGGAAAAGTCAAGTTAATTAGTAAAATCTTATAACTTGGCTTTCTTTTTTTTACTTTTAATTTACTATACATTTGACTAATTTTACTAGGTTTTAATATCTATAAAAATTTAGTACAAATATTTTTTAAACATCCTTATAAATCACAAATAACCGGAAAACTCATGTTGCCTTCAAATATTATTGTGGACAATGGAGACAAAAGGGTTGAGAGTCACTCACTTGAGCAACAGAAGCATTAGCTCCAGTGAGGCAGCAGCGTTTTGAGATCTGAGGGATTTTTGACCCAGCTGAGCCACACTGCACAGTCTTGTGACCAAAATCAGAGCATGTGAAGAGTCATTCCTCATAGGTTGAAGAGCTAACATCCACATGCACTTGTGTTTGATTTACATTTTAAATGTGAGGTGGTTTAGGCTAATTGTCATTAGAAAGCTTACGTGATTTTTCTATAAAAAGAGATCTGTCATTTCAGAATCTCAGAAATTTACTGGCATCCATAATTATTACACAGCTTTTAGTCTGAACAGCATCCACCTTTATGTTGAGCCTTCCAGTCAGCTAACCAAGCTACTGTTTACATTCCTCCTACCGGTGGTCATGTGACCCACCCACAGTCTAGGACATCCAGTCCAACTTGACAGTCATCTGCCACTGTGGTGACAATGGGTGGGGCAAAACAGCCACACCTAACAAAAAAAAAAAGAGAGCGCAAAAATCTTTTCCTAATCAGTCGAAGTGGTGCTGAAACACTAGACACTCAAAATGGATAAATGTGTTTTTCACCTCTTCAGTGTAATAGATATGTTAATGCTCACCATAGACTGACATCATTTTCTGTACTCTGTACTCACAAAACTAACAATGATATTTGTGTATGTGCACAGATACTAGCAAAAAATAGCTTACAAGGATACTAAAAAACCTAATATTAACTAAGTAAAAAAAAAAAACATTTTAATATAAACAAAGCATTTTTGTATTTAGGTCAAACGCATGAGTGGTTAAGAGTAAAGGGTGTGTCTCAATCTCAAAGCCTTGTGAGCCGCCTAACTAGATTGCCATTTTAAGCTTCACATCTTTGATGTCCACAACTGCTGTCTCGGCTGGTAGCTCACTTAGTTTTGACACACAGCCATAGACTAAAAGAAATGCCAATGCAGACAGACACAAAACATTAGCAAATGAGTATTAAAGGCCACACTTTCATTACGCACATTATTCAGGGCTCTAAAATGAGGTTGTCCTGAATTCTCAAGAGATTTTGAATTGTATGCACTTTGTATGGTTTTCATCAAGACTAAAATTTATAGAGATTATTTAGATGATGTAACTATTCACGGTTTCAAAGTTTCACCATTTTAAATCACCTTTTAGTTTTTTTGCACTTTTACAATAGTGACAAATAAATTTAAAATATATATTCCATGTAGTCTCTCAAAATAACATGAACAAATGTACTAATTATATATAATTTATCATCATAATAAAATATAATAATAAAATATAATAAATATTCACACATCTTCAACCCTGCACTTCTATGCCGTTATCTGATCCTACCAACCAGTTCAAAGTCAAACATACAAACTTTTAACAATAAAAGCTGATACCAAAACATGCAATCAAACCATCTTAATAGGCCAATTATTAGCTTAGCACCCCTGAGAGCAAAACCCCAGAGAGACTTGTATCAGCTTTTTTAATCTTTCCTATCCTGACCTCTCACATACCTCCTCCTTTCCTGCGTCTCTTGCGACTGCGCTGTCCCTCCTCTTCCTCAGCGATGGTGGAGAGAGACGGGATAGCCGACCTACAAGCCCCCCTTCTCATCCTGAGGGGGGCCGGCATTCTCCCCTCTTCTCCTCTCTCTCTCAGTACTCTGTGCTGCTAACAGCTAACACGCCACACATCTCCTCTGAATCTCCTCAGATAATACAGCATGCGGTGGGAAGAGTGACAGACACAGTAAAAGCAGCAAGATGCAGCAAGACAGATTGAAAGGAAAGAGAGAGATGAGCCAAAACTCTTCCAGTGCAGCCCAGCTTACTGACGCTACTGTAATCCACAGAAACGGCCGGCTCTCTTCCTCCTTAAGCCTGAGAGACACGACTGCTCCAGTTGCTGATGCTGATGCTGCCACTGTCTCTCTACAGGTCTGTCTCGCCCTCTCTCTCTCTCCCTCTCTCAGGCCCTTGTAGAGAAAGTAACACAGACTGACAAATACACTGAAACACTGCCTTACACACGCACACAGCTCTCTGTTTCCTACTGAAATATTCAGTATGAAGACCAGCAAGGTGATCCAGCCGATTAACGGACACCATGACAGCTATGGCACACAGAATAGTAAAGGTGCTCCGAACGGGATTTTTGGGTCCAATCAATGATTACCGATCACTGGAAGCAGTATTGGCCAATATCGATCACCAAAATAAATAATAGGCCAACTATTCTTAACACCAACGTATTTTGAGTACATACAAAATAAGAGATTATCATGAATTGCCAACTCTTTATTTATTGGCAAGCAACATGTGTATAATATATTCCATTCCCTTTCTTTGAGGTGATTATACAGCTTAGAGTTAAACAAATATAGCATTCCTGTAAAATTATTATTATTAATAATAATAATAATAATAACAACAGAACAGACTTTTTCAACAGACAGTAATCAAATGTAAAACAACACTGCATAGTCTTCACTGTAAAAAGTAAATATAGATTAACCCTCTTAAATAGCAGTGAATGATTTTTTTTCTTTGGCTACGTTCAGACTATCAGTCAAAATCCAAATTTTGTGCATATCCGATTGAAATCCGATCAGAATTAGCTAATGTGAACAGAAAAGAAAAAATAAATAAAAATGACATGAAATGTAAAAATCTGTTTCAAGCTACATCCATATGTGGTTTGAAATCCTATTCAAATCGTAATACTGGAAATCCGTTTCAGTCTGACCACTCTGATCGGATTTCGCGTGGTTTGTGTGACTTTCTCACGCCACGTAAAATGTAATCGTCAGACTTTGTTATAGTAAACATACTGAAAGTCGCTGCCGAAACCGAGCAGAAAATGACAATATAACGGAGACATATTTTGAAACCGGCGGAGACGACAGCATGGAAAAAAGCTGTGCATACCAGCCTCCGGTTCTGCCGCTGCGTCAGAAGACGCACAGTCCAGTGCACGGCTACACATTATCATGTTGTAAAATTTAAATAAGACAACATCTCGATTGCAAACCTCTCCATGTTCAGTTGTTGTTGTTTTTGCCGTATGCCTACCATGTGACTACTGCGGAGTGATTTGCTCGCAGCTCCTGAGAAGCCCCATGGTGAGGAGCAGAGAGTTCGCTCAGAGTTGGAGTAAATCACTCCGCCCAAGTAGCAGTGCTTCGCCTTCTGAGAATATAGTTCCCAGTATGTATACGGTTAGAAGATGGCTGTGTCTCATGTGACCTTGTTATTTGTACACGCTGTGACTATACAAATCACAACATGTAAATAGGAAAATGTTGGCGTTATTTTGTCACTTATTGGGAGCAGTGTGCTAGCTGGAGCCGTTTACCTCCAGTCTTTGTGCTAAGCTAGGCTAGCGGTGTCAGACAGAGTTACGGCGCGCACGGAGATGAGAAGGGTATGTATGGACTTATCTAACTCTGGGGGATACGGTGAATAAGCTAAAGCCCCAAAAAGTAACTTAATAAATCGTGAGCTGAACGAGAATTGAAGCACAGATCAGCAGCATGAGTCAGATTTCATACATCACGAGAGTGAGGAGCTGACTGACGAGATAATGGCGGAATATTTGGTGTCAAAGCGATATGTAAAAGCGCCTAGGCTATTTAAGCGAATCTGTCATTGTACTGTGTACACAACTTGTTGTTGTGTTATTCATTAAGAATAATAGGCTAATGATGAACTCACCATTCAAGCAATCCGCCCCCAAATTGGCGCTAATTTGAAAGCGAAACTAAAATGCACACGGCCGCACGTGTCCACGGGTGCGGAGCGAGCAAAACAGAACTGAAAACGCTTGCTCTGCTCCTCACCATTATGAATGCCTTCAAATTACTAGCGATTTAAAAGCTCCCAGTGTTCTCACACGTTGATTAACCGGTGGGAAAATATCCTCACCATCACATCCCTAATACTCACCAAGATGGGAATTTTGACATATTTCTGTGCATGCATTTAATAGTTTAGGCAAGAAGAGAACCCGAAGATCAAAGCTCACTTTGCACGCACAGAAAGCCGCTTGAGGAACAGTTTCACTTTCATGGCTTAATGCAATGTCTCCGCTCTCTCCGCAAAGTATGTTGCAAATTTATTGTCATTTTCAGACACTTGGTAAAACTGCCAGATCACTGAATATAGTGAAGCAATTTTAGCTGTGCATTGAAAAATTGTCTCACGAGTTCTGCGTCATCTGATCTGCCTTTATAGAGACCACAAATCAAACTATATTAAGCTATTATCAGCCATGCGGTCGGTGCCCAATCAATCGGAGCACCCTTACAGAGTAGTGGGATCAAATGGACTGGAAAGAGATGAATTATAGCCCACTGAAATGATAATGACCCACGGAAATCAAACAACGGTAAATCCGACCACACCATAAGACAGTCGTCCCACCTCAGACATTTCAACACTAGCTCACAAATGTTCACAAACAAATACACAGACTAGGGATAACAAACGGAAAGTGACTTCTTTGTGAGCTGTGCTTCATACAATGGACCTTTTTGTCAGCAAAAGTTTGCCAATATGCCGCTATAAATGTGACCGCACCTTTAGCAGTGAGAAGAAGTGTGTTTTACATTGTACTTTAAACACTAGATGCGGCTCACATATGCCCTCAAACAAATGATGCTCAAACTAGGGATGGGTCGGGATGATCGCCTAGTCATCTAACAGTGTCTGAACATCAAAAGAGCTGCGAGTTTGCTCAAATTGAATGTGATGAGTCAAAAGGATTGGGTACGACAACATCCTTCCATTGTGTTGTATTTGCTGGCTGCATGCAAATCCAAAACAGTCTGATTCACAAACAAACGACTAATGAGCCAGTTCTTTTTGTTTGTTTATTAGATAGACATTTGTTTAAAATACCAATTTTAATGAATTGGAAAAGTTATGTTTTTTGAATCAGTCTAAAAAAATACTGAATCCATCAGACAAGTTATTGCTCGTGTCCCACTCTTTACTGCCAGTGGATAAGGGCATGTGTGTTTATGAATGAGAAGCAGCTGATAGTCAGTTTACAGCCAACAGGTGAATGACACGTAAAGATCATCAACCTACGACCTACTGCAAACTGAAAGCATCATATATGACTCTCACACACTAACATAAAAATTGCTATGTATGCAGTAATGAAATACAGTAATACGACAATTTTTTTCCCACACACTTAACAGTGCGCAGTCGACTACAACCACTTTAATCGCTAATGTAAATCCTCCTTCTAATTTAATCCACTATACCACCAATATAAATAAGGCTATTATAAGTAAATTCTACGCACAATTATTCCCACATATTCTGTTAAGAAACTCATGTGTGATATATGGTATTTAACATATCTACCTGTATAGGAGACACTTAACATGCACTATAGCACTAATCTTCAATGCATGTTGCACGAATAAGCCAATACCTGCTAAACGTATGTGTGCCGAATCCATAAAACTGCATAAGCAAACAGATTCGTGTAATGATTGCCATCCACCTTTACTGGCAAACATTAAATACAGTGTTCAAACGCTGAAAGTGAGATTAACAGCTTTTGAACTGCGTGGCCATTTCAGATTAGATCTGGTAACACTTAGAATGCATTTATACTCATGTGTCATTTATTCACATTGCTTACTGTCCTGAGCAAATAAATGGAAAGAAATTTGCATTAAGCACTCAGAAATGGAAAGGTCTGATTCATTTAGATGCTAACTCATTCAAATATTCAGAGAGGGGGGGGTACAATTAGCATAGCTACAATGAAGCCGACATCAGAGCTTCTCATAGAAAAGGATGCAGCATCATCTACACCTCATGTTTCAGTCATATCACAAAAACAATTGATTCCATTATGCCTAATACAGAATATTTACTAGAAATTTACTTAAAAACATCGGAAACTATAAATTGTATACACAAGGGATAGTTAAAGTGTTAGTTCACCTCAAAATGAAAATTATCATCATTTACTCACCCTCAAGCCATCCTAGGAGTATATTACTTTCACCAAACACAATCTGAGTTATATTAAGTAATATACTGGCTCTTCCAAGCTTTATAATGGGAGTGAATGGTAAAAAAAAAAAATTAAGCCCAAAAAAGCACATCCATCCATCATAAAAGTATTCCATATGGCGCACAGGTTAATAAAGGCCTTCTGAATTGAAGCAATCCATTTTTGTAAAAAAAAAAAAAATCCATATTTATAACTTTAGAAACTATAATCACTGGCCGTACACAAGTCTAGTTCAGGCGGAAGAGTGACCTCTGACATGACGTATCATTTACTCCCATTATAAAGCTTGGAAGAGTCAAGATGTTTTTAATATCACTTCGATTGTGTTTGGCTGAAAGAAGAATGTCATATACACCTGGCTTGAGGGTGAGTAAATGATGGGATATTTTTCATTTTTGGGTGAACTAACCCTTTAATGCTTATATTGATCAGCAAAGCAAGTAGGGTTATGAGCTGATGTTGATAATCTGAAAATAATCAAATATCTTTAGATTTAGCACATTGATCTATATATCTATAAAACACTATCATGCAACTACTCTATCACTCGATTTCTGTCTCTTATTTTTCTCAATTCATAACAGAGGAGGTGGCACAGGAATCTGATCTTTGCCCCTCCAGCCCCAGTAACAGACAGTAACCTTACACTTTAACTAGTAACACTTGTTGTCTGTGCCTACAATCAACTGAGAAAAAACCCTGTGATGTAGAGTTTGGAGCCAGAAAGGGAAAGTAATATCTCTGTTAATAGACAAAATTGGGTAAGGTTCATCTAGGAATGGACAGATATCTACCTGAGCAAACTATCAGTCTAACTTTATTCATCATAATCTAATATGGTTTACTGACTTAATGCAAAAACAAAACTAGTCAGAAACAAACCATATCATATCATACAAGCCATAACATTTTTTGAATCATATTTTTACTTCTCAAATTGCCTTAGCTCATTTATATTTTCAATAGCTTTTCGAAGTGATATGGGTTGGATCAGACATATTTAGTCACCAGGATTAAGACGAATAAGACAATTTTATAGATAATAAGAGGGGAATGAAGATTACGCGGGCGGGGTAATTAAGTTACATTTACAGACGTGATTCACTCAACACTCAACAAACAAAACCCATTTAAGATAGTATGATTACACCTGACTATTTTGAGCTGGTTTCGCGATATTTATTTTACTGTACAAATAACACAACAACAACACAAGCAACAGAGATAAAACATCAGATGTGATCGCGTAGGACACGCGAGCGCGCACGTAACAGGTGCTCCGCTCAAAACTGCTTCAACGGCATTTTAACGCGTTTAACTAATTATACAGAGCCAGTGTCACATAAAAACATAAACCAATGGTGATTTCTGCGTGAACGCTGATGTAAACACCAACTGGCAGTACTTTGGCTCAGCTTTAGGCTGATTTACTGATTTAATCCCTTTCCTCTGACCGGCTCGCGCTGCTTCTGAGGTTAAAAAAAGTGTTATTTCGTGACAAGTTTAACCAACCAGCTTTAACATAGAGGAGAGTTTGGTACACTCGTTTGGAAGCGGGATAGTACTTTAGGACAAACTTTACACAATATAAATAAACTCACCTTGGCTGGAACTCTGACAGACGTCGCTTCCATCCCGATCCGCCATTTCACCGACGTCACATGAGAGGATTAGATTAGAGAGCGCGCGCTTAGTACAAAAGCCTCTAGCGGACAGGTGCAGAATAAACAAACATCGTCTGTCTATCAATCTTGTCCGTCTGCAAGAGCTTTCAATTTCATTCATTATTTTTATTAGTTGTAATAAATTGTATTAAATACAATTATGATTTTTGGTTATTTTTTAAATGTTAAATTAATTTAATTTTAAATTATTTATTTTATTTTGTATTGTATAAAATGTGTTTAATGCTTTAATTATAATATTTTCATATTTTCTGATTATCCCGTCGTTTATATTCATTATATTACAATTGTTATTTATTTATTTATTATAATAAGTATTTTGACTAAGGCTATTTTAATAAAACATTGGAATACCTACAAATATATTAAATATTTTTAATTAAGACACTTTTTTTTTGGTTATTTGTGAAATGTTAAATGAATTTAATTTTAAATTATTTATTTTATTTTTTATTGTATAAAATGTGTTTAATGCTTTAATTATAATGTTTTCATATTTTCTAATTATTCCATAATTTATATTTATTATATTATAATTGTTATTTATTTATTTATTATAATAAGTATTATGACTAAGGGTATTTTAATAAAAAACAATTGAATATCTACAAATACATTAAATATTTTTAATTAACACACTTAGCATGCACTTACGTGAATGCGTTGCCATCTAGGGATATTGTACCTTTATGTTATTTGTTGGTAAATCAAATTCTGCTCTCCTTAGACACCAAAGCTTTGGGAAATGTGAGATATAAAAGTCTTGGTGTATGGGCTCTTTAATTTGTAAATACTGCGTAACCCCATGGGACATGACCAGATTTTATTTTAGGATTTTATTCTTGCATTCATTGCTCAATTCACTGTGCTTACTGGCCTTTTTAGTAGTCTACTGTAGCCTTGAATGACCTACATTTTTAATGTTACAAGAGTTTATGTGTTTTCCATGTAATATTATGACATATCCAGAAGGTGGCACCAATTTACAGTACATTTTCACAACTTCAAACTATGTAAAGGGTATACTCATCTGGGCCTCCATGATCTGAACATGACTGTTTGAAAAACGGCTTCTGTGAGAATTAGGTTTAGGGTTATTAATATATATCTCAGTATAATAAAAATATCAAGAAGAAGTCAATGACTGCAAAGTGCACCATGATCTCTGTGTGTGTGTGTGTGTGTGTGTGTGTGTGTGTGTGTGTGTGTGTGTGTGTGTGTGTGTGTGTGTGTGTGTGTGTGTGTGTGTGTGTGTGTGTGCGTGTGTGTGTGTGTGTGTGAATTTTTGCGCTGAGCCAGTTGTTATTTTTGGGCGTGACATCATTTGACATCTCTCTATTACACAAACAAATGCATAAAATGTCAGAAAAAAAAACTACTTCTAAGAATTGTTCTGATCAGCTTAATGCAGAACGTACAAAAACAGCACAATAAGCCGTGTATTTTTGGATTGGATGATTTAATATTGAATATCCCCACATAACCTCTAATCCACATACACACACACACACACACACCATGCATTTTGTCTACCAATCCATCATCCTGGCAGCTCACACACAACATGCATCCCACTTGATTATTAGGAAGCATTATAAAGTAGATAAATGAGAACATGGTGGTACTAAATCTCTCCCTCAGTTTCTCTTGTTCTCTTTCTAGAGCAGCACTGCTGTTTTGGGATTGGGCCATCTCATTAGTGAGAGTTTCATTACGTTACATAAACCCTGATCACTTTCTCTCCTCACTGTGTTCTCTATCCCACCTCAGTTCCCATCTAACATAGTATAACATCTGGATCAACATAAAAGACAGATAACACAGGCAACTCTTTCTCTGAGTTAGGTGACAATATGCATTTGATTTATGTTAACGAGGACCAGTTTAGCAAGAATCCTGTGTGTGTGTGTGTGTGTGTGTGTGTGTGTGTGTGTGTGTGTGTGTGTGTGTGTGTGTGTGTGTGTGTGTGACATGTTTGACCTGTTTTCCTTTGTTTTACTTATACTCCACATGTACGTGTATTGTATTCTGCAGTATCATTTTTAGTATCGCATATATTGCATCAAAGTACAATGGTCTCCATATATGTATCATTATGAAGTAAAATATCAAACCAGTATCAAACTTTTTTTAAAGAATGAGTGTAAATGCAAATTCCATCCAAAAAGAAACCTGTGTACCGCATATTACATTTTATATTGTACGCTATTTTACTGTATTGTATTTTGTATTGCTTTTATTATGTATTGCATTGTATATTGTTGTGGATAGATAGATAGATAGATAGATAGATAGATAGATAGATAGATAGATAGATAGATAGATAGATAGATAGATAGATAGATAGATAGATAGATAGATAGATAGATAGATAGATAGATAGGCACACACACATACAGACAGACAGACAGATAGATAGATAGATAGATAGATAGATAGATAGATAGATAGATAGATAGATAGATAGATAGATAGATAGATAGACACACACACAGACAGACAGACAGACAGACAGACAGATAGATAGATAGATAGATAGATAGATAGATAGATAGATAGATAGATAGATAGATAGATAGATAGATAGATAGATAGATAGATAGATAGATAGATAGATAGGCACACACACATACAGACAGACAGACAGATAGATAGATAGATAGATAGATAGATAGATAGATAGATAGATAGATAGATAGATAGATAGATAGATAGATAGACACACACAGACAGACAGACAGATAGATAGATAGATAGATAGATAGATAGATAGATAGATAGATAGATAGATAGATAGATAGATAGATAGATAGATAGATAGATAGATAGATAGATAGATAGATAGATACATAGATACATAGGCTACATTGTACATGGTAGCCTCTATGAATATGCTAATAATTTAATACCATGGTAGCTGTCAAACTCTCCATCTGATACTGTCCAACCAGCGCAGAGGGATTCCCGTTTCACCAATACTGTGCGCGTTCTGGCACTCACAGCGTTAACGTGAACGCGCACATTGGCTAGCCATTCCCCTCCCACGCGCCGGGCGTCCTTTAAATGCTCGCGCTGCGCTTTAAATAGCAGGTGTGAGAAACTGTGTCCTGCAACATACACTCCTCAGACACCGCCATCATCATCCTCATCGCCACCATCACCGACGCAATGTCCACCGCCACCGCTGAGACGAGCGCACAGCTTCCCCCGGCCGCGGCCAGGGTGTTCTTCCAGCCCGGCGTGGCTGGCGTGGGTTGCGCCGGTTCCGGACCGATGCCACGCGATGACCCTGTGCAGAAAAAGCAGGGCAAAGTGACGGTGAAGTACGACAGAAAGGAGCTGAGGAAGAGACTCATCCTGGAGGAATGGATCATTGAACAGCTGAGCGAACTTTACGACTGTGAGGTAAGACTGCACCAGAACCGGAACTTAATAAAATTAGAATTTAATTTAAATTAGGCTCGACTTTAATTTAGATAGCCTAATTATTGATAATTAGAATTTTATGTAATGATATTTTAGTTTAGTTTATTGTACATATATAGTTTCATTTTGATACTTAGATTTTTTTTTTTTTTTGTATTATTTGTTTCTAAAAAATTATATGTTGTAATTCAGATTTTAATAGTAAATTAAACAGTAAATTAAATAAATGTTGCCTAAATAGTAACATAAATTAATTTGAATATATATTGAATAATATAATTGTATTGATTTTGATTAGCATTTATGTAAAGAAGTACTTTGTAGTACTTTGACCCTTTTACCGTTTACAGTTGTTTTTATTACTGTATTTTATAATACTTTACATTTTGGCTCTTTTGTGTGAATGCTATCTTTTAGAAACACAACAGCAGTATGGATATGTATACCAACATATCACTTATCAGCTAGGCAAAATGATTGGTTATTTTCAGCTTTTGTTTTACAGTATTACTGGTTCAGTCTTCTTGGAGTAACTTGAGGTTAAATGTCTTGATAAAGGGTACAGTGGCAATGATATGTGAATCTGCTCTTGTGGGGTTCTGACCTGAAAGGTCACAAAGCAAGATTTTTAATCTCAAAGCTACAGTTCACCACCCCCTTGGGTTTATAGGTTGATAAATTGTGTTTGTCTTTGTGTGACCTACATTTGTCTTCTTTAAAGCAGCAATGTAATGCATGGCACTATATAGCTAGGAATCTTTAAAGCGTGGCATCCTTTAGCATCGGTCCTCATTTCAAGATGACAAAATGTCATTCTGCTGACCTCTGTGAGGTGTCTTATTGCTCTTATCCTCTTTTGTTCTCTCTATCTGTCTCCCTCGGTGTTTCTGTTCTGCGGCAGCTTGCTTTTTTTCTGCTGATGCTGTGTTGGCCTTAGAGAGACAAGAAAGAGAGAAACAGCCAGTTTGACTTGTGAGGCAGAATAATGTTGACCCTGTTAAAAGCTGGATTCTGTGAGTTTTCCAAACTCTGAGTAAAAATAAGGGAATTGATATTTATTGATATTTACAGGAGCACAGATTCTTGAGTAGTTGAGCAAAACAGGACACAAACCTGAGAAAAGTTCTTATTCAAATTATATATATTTTGGATTCATTCAGTTTTAATAATTCTAATTAGTGGTCTCAAATCGATTAATCGTGATTAATCACATCTAACATAAAAGTTTGTGTATGTATGTATGTATAAATGTTTTGTTTTTTTACTGTATTTTATATTAATTTACCTTTTGGATATAAATGTATGCACACATATAAACCAACTTTTATGTTAGATGCGATTAATTGATTTGACGGCACTAATTATAATTAAATAATACATCTGTTTAACTTGTTCAGAGGTATTCACCCTTTCATTCAAAAATGTGTTTCTCTTAACACCGTCAGATACAAAAATAGTGTCAAATGCTTCTTATATTTTAGTTTTAGTTTAAAAAACAGTTACATTTCTGTGTTTATTGGGTTTAGTGTCTATTTTAATATATAAAACGTACTGAGTTATGGTCTGGGGGAAGTTGGTTTAAGGGTAGTGATTATAGGATTAATGTAATGCTGTGTTGTTGTTTTATGTATCTTCCTCAAAGTAAGCAGACATGCACATATGGTAAATTAACCTTTAACATGGTCTCTCTAGACTTTACACACAATCCCAGCAGCATCTTGTGGGTCTTTAGAGTCGAACATCTTATGGCAGCAGTGAGTTACCATTTGTGCCAAAAAAAGCATTTTATTTGTGGTGTTAATCATAACATCAAATATGATGCTGTTTACAAGATAAGGCATCTAATTAGGTTAAGGATGTGAGCTAATAAAGATGTGTTTACTCAGGTGTACTTTAATGACCCGTCACATTTGCACTATAAACGAGAAGGAAGTCACACATAGCCAATAACCATTCACAGCTCAATGTCTGGCCACCCATTAATAGCAGGTTGCAATGAAAGGCAAAAGACTTCATGTAAACAAAAGCATTCTGAATTAGACTAGCGCATGTCAGCTGCACTAGTAAACACTGTGAGAAATAATCTTCAGCAGTGTATTTAGAGCTTTATTAAAAGAGTAAGAGTGAGATTGTTGCATTTGTGATTTATCAGTGCACATCATTTTTTAAATGTCCTCATAATCTTTAATCAAAATAACTTCCACGCCCTCTTGCAGCGAAATTTTCTTGTCCGAGAAGCCATTTCACTTGGATATCCGTCATGACTTCCATTTCATGTCATCTCATGTTTGTTAACGCTTATGCAGCTCTCATTATCATCTTTTCGGGCACTCTTTTAATTGGCTGAGCAAAAATGACCAAAGCCATTTTGATATTTGCTAGCAGCATGCTTGCTTGTTTGATATTATTTAAATAAGTCTTTCTCACACAGCTAAATGAGTTAAGGGAAAGTGTTTAGCAGGTTTAGCTGATTGGATTTGCGTGCAACTCACTAACAACAACATCTCCATTGTACAATATGGCCGTTAGGGTTAGTGTAAGGTGATGACACGTTATAGACCTACTTAAGGAAGAGTAGGTCAGCATGGGATTACTTGCTGACAGTGAAGGTTTTCTATATCTAGAGAAGTTTGACAGAATTCAACCAAAACCCTGAGGCCTGAAACTGATCCTCTAGTACATGAATTCACATGTTTTTTGCAATTGCTTCTAGCAATGCAGACTTGATTGCTTGCGTTTTTGCGTTCCCAAATATGCCAAAATACAATTCATGATGCAATGCAAGCATGCATTGAAAATTTCATAATTTATTCTTTCGGCTGCGAGAGGAACTGCATGCATTGGTGTAAACTAGCTTCTAGAGTCGTTGTTCTACTTTAATAGCAAGCTTAGTTTATAGCTGAACAATAACATTTAGTTTAATAGTGCACCCATTTGAAGGCTGCTCTATCACCCCATTGAGTGCAATCCAAGAATGCTTTTTAGCGCAATTTTCCAACGGACAAAATTGCGAATGTTAACTCATGATTTCTGTTCTGTCTGTGCGCACCAATCTTGCACTTCTATCTACTCCTCAACCAGACCACCTAGAGACTTCGGGTTTTCGGCATTATGTTAAGGAAGGTCTAATCTCGGGAACGCACAAAAAAAAAAAAAAAAAAAAACGGAAAAGATTTACTATCTCTTAGTGTTGTGATCCCATGAGGTGAGAAAATTGCGCTAAAACACTCACCGAGTATTTATTACTTGTTTTTATGCATTTACAGTGCTTGCAATGCATAGATCTAATATTTGAGCCTGGCGCAGCGTCAGATCTCACACTTTAAAGCATCACTAGACATCACAGGCTTTCAGTCACAGAGCTGATCTTTGACCCCAACCGATCAGAATGAGTGACAGCACAGCGTGGATTAGATGAACTTGGTGGTCATACAGTGAGTGAATGTATCCAACAGAGCGAAAGCGAGAAAAAGGATGAGCAAGGAAAAAATGGTGGAACGTTATCAGGATATTTGGAGGTTAATTTCTGTGACTTCTGGGAGAAGAGGATTGGGGAAAAGGAATTAGAACAGAAATTAGAACGGAAGATGAGAGGAAAGTAATGGAAAAGCAGTAAGGAAGAACACAATAGAATTAGAATTGGATCCGTTTAGTGGACGGTAAAACAAAGGAAAATAAGGCAATTTTGGTCTTGGAATTGAATCAATTTCATGCCTCGAGTAAAACAGCATGTCATCTCATGCACACACACTAACAACCCTCTGATAAACACTAAAAGTGTGTGTTCATATGATCTCTGCATTCTCAGCACCTCAGCTGTGCTTACAAGGCTTGCAAAGAACAAATGTAGGACGTTGCAATTTGCATGTACATGTGTATCAGAGCTCTTTGATGGGCTTTGCTTTAGTAAAACAGGTCCATCTGGAGTTCATTAGCGTATTGAACACAGAGATGAGGTGGTCTACATGCGAGCTAATGATGGAGTCCTCAGTCTAACTGAGTCCTCAAATCAATGACGGTCACAAACCGCTGCCTAAGCTGTTTTCTGCAGAGGATTCGGTCTATTTCAGGCACAGGGCAGCAGTTTGCAAGCATGCAGATTCTCTGTGTGAGAATCAAGGATGAATAGTGCTGTGATAGGAAGTGAAAGCTCATTCAGTAACACTGCTGTACTAAACACTAATCCAAAATATTAAGATTAGTGCTCAAATTTTTTTTTTTATGGCTGGTTTTTAAACTTGAGGCCCATTCACACTAAGGACGATAACTATAATGATGTCGCTTTAAAAAAAAAAATCTAAATGTAAAAGAATAGCAGAGTCCATACCACAAATATAATGATAACGGGCTGGCTCTAGGCCTATACTGTTGGAATCACTCTCACAATGAATCGCATTATAACGGGGGAAAAAAATTGTTAGCCCATAACATTTTATTGTTCAAAACCGGTTTTGTGCAGACCCTGTTACATTCTGTTTGGGTGTTGAATGTTACAAAAAAAATACATACAGTTAAAGCATTACATTTTAATCGTGATAAAAGCAAAATTTAAGCAGAATTCTATTTATTATTTTTTTATTTATTTTTTTTTATATAATGGGACATCAAATTTTTTTGCAATCTATCAAAATATTGTGACTAAATTCAGTCTCCTGTTAATTATATCAGTACTGAGTCATAGAGACGTTTTTTGAGAATGGCTGCAAAACCCTCTCTCTGTACTGACACACAACACCGCATAAGAAGCAGCGAGATATGTCCTCTGCATTCAGCCCAGTGGGGTTCTGCTAATATGCCCCTGTCTGCAAAAGATACCCATAACCCCCCTCTCTGCTGTCTTTCTCTTCAGCGAGGGGGAAGGGGTTCGTCTTTGATGCTCAACGCCTCAGGGCTCTGTCTGTCTGTCTGATATCATGGCCACTGCATTGCATTTCACTTCGACTGTTTGTATTGATTCAGCGTGTTTGTGTTTTGTATTAGAGACGATCCTGTCTGCATTTGTTTATATTGTATTTTAATCTCCATCTGACCTTGTAGCAGAAGCATCATACCTTTTTTGAAACAAAATTATTTTAAATGCAAATTCCAAAAGATTTTTTTGTAATGCTGATCATTAAGAAGCATAATTATTGTATGTAAAAAAAATAAAAAAATATATCTTTATATATTATATTATATTATATTATATTCTGCCCAGCCAAAAAAGTTGTTGTTTAGATTTAAATTGGCAAATGCTTAAGAGTGAGTATATTTATATCATTACTCCAATCTTTAGTGTCATATGATCCATCAGAAATCATTCTAATATGCTGAAGGATCATGGGACACTGAAGACTGGAGTAATTATGCTGAAAATTCAGCTTTGATCACAGAAAAAAGTTAAATTTTAAAATGCATTCAAATAGAAAAACTGTATTTTTAAATCATAATAATATTCCACAATATTACTGTTTTTACAGCATTTGCGGTCAAATAAATGCAGCCTTTGTGAGAGTATTTGAATGTTTTTTTCAAAAACATTTTAAAAATCATAATTTTAAGCATTTGACTTTTTGATTAAAAATGCATGATACAATTTTGCTAGGTCAAATTAGGTCAAAGTTTGAACTCTGGTCCCTTTACTAATCAACTGTATGACTAGAGAAACATATTTAATTTGTATATAATGGATTGTTTTTTTTTTTCTTCAGTCATGTTTTTTCTTACCAGTGACACTAATGAAACCACAAATGCAACTGATGCTCCCTCAAAAAATGGGTTCATGTCACTCCTGCCTTGTAGAGAGCAATTTTATCATCTTTATTCTGCCAACTGAAGGAGCCCGATCATAAATCATCTGTGACGCACAGAATATGCATGCGCATGGTGTTTTATGAGCACATATGTGCGCAGTACAGTACAATCTGCTTGTTTATGTTGGTATGCAAATGGTGTTATGTGTGTGGGAGTTTGTGTGTGATTTCTGAGCATTGCTGCCGGCGTTTGTGTGCACATTTCGCACTTTCCTGCTCACACTAACGTCTGTTTGAAATCCTCAGTGGTCTGACATGTCTGCTCTGAGAGGGAGAGAGATTGCGTCCCTCTGCTTTGTGTTTGCAGATGAGACACCAGTCGACTGCGCTTTCAGGCACCGTGAACAAATAGGTCAAGTGAAGGTGTCTGTGCTGGTTCTGCAGCTCAGCACACACGTTCAGTACCTACAATCCACCTGCAGGGCTTTTCATTCACAATACACATACATTATATGCAAGCACATTTGCACAGCTGGAATGAAAAATGCTTTATACTGTAGTGATAGATAGATAGATAGATAGATAGATAGATAGATAGATAGATAGATAGATAGATAGATAGATAGATAGATAGATAGATAGATAGATAGATAGATAGATAGATAGATAGATAGATAGATAGATAGATAGATAGATAGATAGATAGATCTTAAGAAAATGTGGTTTTAGCATGTTGCTAGGATGGTCTGGGTGGTTGCAAAGTGGTTTCTTACTGACTTGGTGAACCGGTGTGAAATATAGCTACTGAAATGATTGTTTGAGGTGGCTGATTGCATCTGTGTCAGGTTATCTTGATTGATGTCGGATCAGTCTGTGATTGATTGGCCATGTCTTGGCGGCTAGCTTGACTGATCTGCTGATGGTTTAGCTTTATCTGATTTAGTCTTTGTGGCTGGCATTATCTTTTTTTTGCCATTTTCCCGACTAGGACACTCAGGAGTGAACGTGAACACACAGACACAGACACACACACAAAAAAGGTCTAAAATAAACGCATGATGTATTCGCTCATCTGACAGCAACTAGGCGACTGACTGGATCATTATTTTAACAAACAACTCTAAGAAGCCATGATGTCGTTCTAAAAGAATGATTTGTCAAAATCCTCATTTATTGCACATATGAGAGTGTGTCTGTTTTTGAAGATTTATAGTGTTAATATATTGATTTGTATTTGTCTTTAAATGTAAAAGTGTGCCATAATCTTTCTGAAAATGTCACCCCATTGTAGATTTACATGAACTCACAATATTCATCTTTGTGTATATCTCAGAACCGCTAAGATCATTTGATAATATTGAGATCTCTTTAGAAACTCTAGAGGGGAAAAAATTGTAATATTATCTCACTTGTAATGAAATCTCACTTTGAAATGTATACAAACAATTCTAAAAGCGTCATTGTCAGATTGTTTTCCTCAACGTGTAAAAACCATAGAGTGAATTTTCCTTTCAACCACCAATGCTTTCACACACACACACAGACACAGACACAGACACAGACACAGACACAGACACAGACACAGACACAGACACAGACTCATCCTTATTAACTCTGCAGACCAGCACTAATCATTTTGACCTGCTTCTTGCTAAATCAGTTTCTCTTTCACTCTCCTATATTCACTAACCGGCCACTTTATTAGGTACATCTTGCTAGTACCGGATTGCCTTCAGAACTGCCTTAATTCTTCACAGCACAGATTCAACAAGGTGCTGGAAAGACCTAAATCTGCTGTATTGGATTGAGATCTGGAGGCCATTTGAGTTTAGTGAACTCACTGTCATGATCAAGAAACCAGTTTGAGATGATTTGAGCTTTATGACATGGTGT
The DNA here is from genome assembly GCA_022828995.1 of Vimba vimba. Lineage (NCBI taxonomy): Eukaryota > Metazoa > Chordata > Actinopteri > Cypriniformes > Leuciscidae > Vimba > Vimba vimba. Next base: position 28,285,593 of record CM040837.1, on the reverse strand, counting down.
GTTATCCTGCTGGAAGTATCTATCAGAAGATGATACACAAGGGATGGACATGATCAGCAACAATACTCAGGATGGCTGTGGAGTACAAAGTGTGCAAGAAAATATCCCACCATCATTACACCACCAGCAGCCTGAAGCGCTGATACAAGGCAGGATGGATCCATGCTTTCATGTTCATATTTACGCCAAATTCTGACCATCTGAACGCTGAAGCAGAAATGGAGACTCATCAGACCAGGCAACGTTCTTCCAATCTTCTATTGTCCAGTTTTGTTGAGCCGTGTGAATTGTAGCCTCAGTTTCTCATCTGACAGGAGTGTTACCGGTGTGTGTCTTCTGCTGCTGGAGCTCGTCTTCTTCAAGGTTTGATGTGTTCAGAGATGCTCTTCTGCACCTCGGTTGTAATGAACCTTATTTGAGTTACTGTTGCCTTTCTATCAGCTACCAGTCTGATCATTCTCCTCTGACCTTTGAAATACTCAGACCAGCCCGTCTAGCACCAACAATCATGCCCCATTCAGTCACTTAAATCCCCTTTCTTCCTCATTCTGATGCTCAGCTTGAACTTCAGCAGATCGTCTTGATCATGTCTACATGTCTTGAGTTGCTGCCATGTGATTGGCTGATTAGATATGTGTTAACATGCAATTGAACTGCTGCACCAAAATTTTTGTTCTTTCTTTTGTGTGTATATAAAATACTGTAAAATAATGCATTGGTGTAATGCTTTTTGAGTGAATTCTTTTTAATTGAAAATAAATCAATGCCATTGTACTAACGTATATGAAAAAACTTTGAACAAAATCCTACATTGTGTGAAAAACCATTCATGCACATTTGATGAAGTAGAGTAATTCTGGGAAGTAAATCCTGGATTTGTCCTTGGATCTGTCAAGCAAATGCAGAATTGGCTGTAACATTCTGACAAACTGGCACTCACAGACAATAATGACATATGTGCTTTCATATTGATGGTGTATATTATTCTATCTCTCTCATTTGCCAAACGAGCCAAGCGATTACCACATGGAAAATAGTCCCCTCTCTTCCTCACCTTTAAACAGGGGAGTGTATTTATAGACCTCATCTCATCGTGCCTGTGTGTCTCTGTCTGTCATCACAGTGGCACAGCCTTCAGATTAACCTCAGCTTGTGACTGGAGTGTTTCCTGATGTTCTCGCTCCCCAAATAGCCCTGATGAACATATAATTCACAATTTCTTGGCTGCTGATTTGATCTAGACCACATCTATCCAATCTGTAAGAATTTCTGCACTAATGAAGGAAAATCAATTACTTGGAGGTCTCTTGGTGGTTTCATTTAAGTATCAGATGTTTGCAGATGATTCTTTAAAACTCATTTGGGATTTTTTTTTTTTTTCTCATGTGCTTCCACTCACTTACTATGTGTGATCTCTGTTTGTACAGGAAGAGGAAATGCCAGAGGTGGAGATTGACATTGATGATCTCCTGGAAGTGAACAGTGAAGATGAGAGGGCTGTAAAACTACAGGTAAACTCCTATGTGAGCGTGTGTTTAGAAAATAATGCATTTTTCTGTTGGGGTACGTTTACATGACAACGATGTACTAAAAACGGAAACTTCCTTTGCGTTTTTCGTGTTCAGACGACAACATTGTCAAAATGATCCCTGTCCACACGGATCCGCGAAAATGCCTAAAAACGCTGTATTATGCTGCCAGGCCAGTCATTGGCGATGTCGCTTTTTTTTTTTTTTTTTTTTTGTAGTTTACATGGAGACGATAACGGTATCGTTTTCAAACAAGTGCACTTTGAAACTACTTTTCAAAAGTTAGCGTTTTCAGGCCACCAAAACAGTGTTGTTGTGTCACTGAACGGTCAAAATGCATAACAAGTTTTCTGATTTTGGTTGTGAAAGGTGTAAACAGCCCCTTAAACACTGAATTTAGAGTTTAATGCCAAAACATTGTACATGAATGCAAACACTTTTAGCTATGCTTGGTTTCATGATGTTCTGAAATCTATCAGAAAGCAATTCATAATGCAATTTTCATTTTGCATTCTCAGCACTGCTGAAAGCGGCGTTAAGAGAATCTTACTGAGTAGTTAGTTAAAATTAGTTCTCGAGGCCGTATTATCCCTTTTCCAAAGTCTTGATTTTGTTTTGGGGCTCTACTAGGGTTCAAAAATGTGTTATATTATAATATAAAAATATATATATATCAATTTCACATATTTTGCACTGTTGCAGCACCTCTCTTCCAGTCTGTCAGTAACGGTCTGGGGTGCGTTTCCCAAAAGCATCATTGGCAAACTATGATCGCAAGTTCTGTTGAATTGAAATGGTAATGACGGAATTTGCGACTCTAGTTGGCTTCTGGAAACACACCCCTGTTTAGTTCCTGTCTCTATGAAGCCCCTCTTTCCGAAAAGCGCAATGTGCTCTGATTGGTCGGCTGGATCAGTGTGTTATAATTGGTCAAGTGTGTTTTGGAAATGTCCCGCCCCTTACCAGAACCATGAGTTTCAACACACTACTAATACACACTACACACTAAACTAAACGAGGCCTCGTCCCTTTATTTTACGCGTGTCTTGAGCGGGAATTATTTAAATGAGGAATATTGTGGCGTGTTCGTTCCCGGAAGAAAACTCAAGACTCGAGTCATTTCAGGGAGTTCAGAAACAGAACTGATATACAGAATAACTCCCGCCGGAGTGACTTTGTGCTTTGTAACTTTGCAGACCTTTTTCAATGTCAAACAGCGACAAGGTCCTCTTTAAAGTGTTTTCTTTAAAGTGTTATCTGAATAATAACATCTGCTTTATTGATCGAGACATTAAAATAAACTCTAGCACCTAGTTTTTACTGCCACAGTAACACAAAAACGCCATATGCCCAAGCCAAAAGTTCACGTTGTGTACGTATGTGTCTGTCAATGTTTAGGGTTCTGAAGTTGTTTGTGTGTGTCTCAGTCGGATGATATTTTCCTTTTTTCTTGTCCCTCAGGAATCACTGACAGACTGCTTCAAGCCCACTGATGTAAGTCATAACATAAAATATAGGCCACCAACCTACAGCTCTGTTCCAAAACGTAGTGAGCTGCCTACATAGACAGCATTTTAAGGAGTAGTTTACATGCAGTCACAAAGCAAAGCCTTTATATATATTTATATATGAAGAGTTCAGATGCAAAAGCCTCTAAGTGCCATCTGAAATTTTCTTCTAGAATGATCATTTTTATCAAGCTCGTATATTTAAGTTCAGTAATTTCACTTAAATGACAATTAATAGGTAATTTTCATTGCCATTTAAGTGAAATAACGGAACTTAAATATACAAGCTTGATAAAAATGATCATTCTAGAAGAAAATTTCAGATGGCACTTAGAGGCTTTTGCATCTGAACTCTTCATATATATATATATATATATATATCACTCACACACACACACACACACACACACACACACACACACACACACACACACACACACACACGCATGCATACATACTGTATATACATAGTCAGTAACTTCTAAGGCAGCATCTTAATCAAAATGCTACCTTAAAAGGCTGCTGCCTGTAGTCAGTAAGTGTTTGAAACGGAGCCACAAATTCCACACAAACTGAGACTTGCTAACATCTGTATGTTGTCTTTCATGCTGTACCACACACACACACACACACACACACACACACACACACACACACACACACACACACACACACACACACACACACACACACAGTGCTTTAGGACATGCTAGTGGATTTCATATGAGTGTGCACTGGCCTGAAAACATGTGTGTGCTCAAAGAATCCATCCAACATTATGAAAATCACAATGCATAAGACAGCAGACACAATAACCCACTGACCAACAAACACAGATACAGATGCTTTTAATCCAATATAAACACCCATGTTTACACCCGTGTGTGTGCAATATAAAATAAAGTTATATAAATGTAAAATTACAAAACACAGACACACAGAAGTGTCCTCATCAAGCCATAGGTGTTTATGTTAGGAAAAAATAGCATCTGTACACACACTCTTACAATCCTCTCTTATCTAATCACAGATGCTTAAACTATCATGCGTGCTTATTTGAGTGTGTGTATTGTGCATCAAACCCAAGCACATAGTTTGTGAATCAAAGACCTCGCATCATTGTTGCTGACCTACAGCCACAAGCTTTACACAGCGAATGAATGATGCGGAAACATGAGTAGACGAGACTTGAAGAATTTTACTACACACAGTCTGTCTCTTTCTCTCTACACCAGGTCTTCGTGCGTGAGCTCCTTGGCAGGATAAGAGGAATGAGAAAACTCAGCGCTCCGCAGAAGAAAAGCTTTTAAGTGCTCGTAAATGCCAACGACAATCCAGCTACATGGACTACAGGTCCCACAATCCATCACTCAGTCTAGAGTCCACATACAGCCCTCAAGGACTCCATATACCAGTATTCCTTTCTGGCCCAGAATCAATATACCAGAGTTCATTTTCCAAGGACCCATATCCCAAAAAAGCAACTTTGTTAAGACCACCTACATAATCACACAATCAATCCAAGAGTGCAAAGTTCATCCGGGACGCAATCTAAAAACAATCTCAGCAGCCGATCGGGACAGCCTGATGTTCCTGCCCTCAACCTCTCAGTCGGTCTCACAGGCCCAATACATTATTACACTGTTTGGTGCAGTATTACAGCTATTTGTGTGAAACCACAACTGACTAAGCTATTTCATATAGCCTATTAATTCTATTTTATATTGTCTTTCTTTTAAGCAAAGTTGTTAAAGTCATAACCATTTTTTTTATTATTATTATGTTTCTTAATCAACAGACTTTTTAACACCTGTTGGCCTTTCCTGCTGATCTCAGAATAGTTTTTTGTTGGTTTTGTCCAATCACTGTCCTGTACTGATGGCCAATATTCACCAATATCTGGCCAGTTCAATTGACTTTCATAATTTTGCAAACAGTCTAAACATTCTTAAGTCATTTTGCTTCTCAAGTAAATGATCTTGATTCAAGATATTGAATCTTGTATTCTGATCAAAATTAAGTGAATGTATGCTTAAAACAAGAACTAATATCTTAATTCAAAGGGAAAATAAGATTTTTTTGTGACCTCATTGGAAGATATTTCTTTTTGTTTTAAGCATTGCATTGCTTTTCAAGTAAATGTATCTTGATTTAAGAATGTTTAGATATTGTACTGGAAAACAAGGCTAAAATCATTTTTTTTGCAGTGAGCAAAAGTGGTCATGAACTAATTGTGTAATGTTCAGTTTTAAGTCATATAATTGGCCAGAATACATATCAGTCTGTCATATTACCATCATTATTGTATTTTGAAAACGCTAATCTTTCAAGAATGTTGAACCGATTTTTGACAGGTCTCTAAAAAAATCCCAAATTTGGGTCAAATATGGACAAATCCAGCCGTTGGGTTACATTTATAAACCAACATTTGAGTTTGTCCATATTTGACCCAAAATTGGGTTTAAACAACATGGCTAAAATAACTACTTTCATTGAGTGGATATGATTGTAGAATGTGAAAAGTTTAAAGGTTTTGGGTGGGATGTGCTGCCAGAAAGTAAAGAAATAAGGCTATATTCGGAATTAAATACTAGTGAACTATTTATTGTGTAGTATTCTAGTATTCTTTAGCCTGAGATTTGAATGCTACTAAAAGACAACAAGGGCTGCATGACCGTTGATCTTATTAACAGACATATTGTGATGATGGTTAGTGTTCATCTAATGATCAAGTCTAATGATAGCTGGATGAGGAAGTCTAGTTTGACTCAAGCCATTATCGTAATCACATAAATCTAGGCTTTTATCTCCTTATCCTCGTACGGTTTCACACGGAGGCTGCCAAAGAATATACTGTTAAGTGGCTGAATATTAGTATATTATAAAGTGCTATGGGTGTAAATTGGTATATTATGTTTGGCTATAACGAACATTTAATCTTCATGTCGGTTGGTGTCATACTCATGGGTCAAAATTTGTGTTTGATGGTGTAAGTTGTATAACAAGGAATCCAGGGGAAAACTATGGTGCTGTTTAAACTTTTAACCCTCTACAGCGTGGATGGATGATGCGTTTTGCAGGCCGAGAGAGAAAGTGCAAAAATATATAGAGATTCGCTCTTGTTCTGGAAGACTCTTCTATTTTTTATGATATCGCAGTTTCTGTCGGCCTGCATCTAGTATCATTGTGGATTTTAAAGAGTTTGACCCTTCTCTCCGAGAAGAACATTCAGGGTTTAGGCTGATCTCTTTATTTTGGTTTATTAAGTTTGTTCTAATATGTATTTGAGTGTGCGAAAGCTTTATTTATGCATGTTTTATTGGCATGATAGGAACATTTTTGGATTGCTTACTAAAGCGATGATTTGTCTTTTTATACATTATTACAAGTATTACTCTTATAAATATTAAATTCACTTTTTATTCATTTTTAAGGACTGTATATCTGCGTTCTGGGTGTTTTTAATTGTTTTTCGTTTTTTAAATATATGTAAAGTGTGGTCTTTTTTGTGCTGTTCTACTTACAATAAAGGCAAAATGTCTGAACTGTTATAATACACATTCATCAGTGTTGCTTAATTTTATTCACACAAATGCACAATATATCAAACATCATCATACTACAAGCAAGCCTATTTGTGAAAAACATGGACTGTTATAGTCACAAATTTGCATCTAATTACTGAACGTGTCACATTAATCCTTAAAATGTATTAATCCACTTCATTGCCACAGTTAAGGCCGCTCATCTTGTGGTCCCTATCAGGATTCTGTTATCTGTCTGTAATTCTAATGCATTTTCATGCTCTTTTCCAACATATATTCCTTCTGTTTTCTAGAATGTGTATGACACCAGCGATGCAGTTATTATGCAATTAAATCGTTCATGTTATATATATATGATTATCTTCTGCTGATCCTGCAGCTAGTGAGATGCTTGCGCAGCATTTAAATAGTCTGGAATTTTTTTGAGGTGTCATGATTTATATATATATATATATATATATATATATGGTTTAATAAAGAACGGTTTAATATATATATACAGTATATATATATATATATATATATATATATATATATATATATATATATATATATATATATATATATATATATATATATATATGGTTTAATAAAGAGAATAAAAACATAGTGATGCTAAAGGGATAGTTCACCCAAAAAAAAAAAAATCTCTCATTTTCTCATCCTCAAGTTGTTCTAAACCTTTATGAGTTTCTTTCTTCTCAAAGAAAGAGAAGGTTTCTGGTGCTCAATGCCTTCCATAGTATGATGGGGATCAGCAATATCTTCTTTTGCATCGAACAGAACAAAGAAACTTAATACTGGTTTAAAACAACATGAGGGTGAGTAAATGATATTTTTTATTTTTGAGGGATCTATCTCTTTAAAGAGCACCGATACATTACAAACACATGAACTGTGAAATCGCTTCATAGCAACGCTTCCCCTTTAAATTTCCTGACCCACTTTTTGCAGGCGCGTTCACGAGGGAGACTCGGCGGTGCATGTCAGGAGAATGTCTGATGACAGGCGCGTGCTCTGGCTCTGCGCCATCCAGATGTGCAACACAATCCATTCAAATGCCATTTAGCTCAATCAACCATCTAGACTGAAAGGGTATCAGGGTTTCTCTGCAAGTAAACGATCCAATCAGGTCTAATTTGATTGTCATCAGTGCTGTTGTCGACCATTATAGCATCATGTTAAGATTGTGATGTGGGCTGACTGAAGTAGCCCAGTTTAACTCTCTTCAGCAAATGTATTCTGTAAAAGCACTGGTCAGCATGCTCATCTTCCCCCTACATTTTCCTTCAGACATCTCTGTTGCTCTTTTTGTGCACCGCTGTCCTCTTGGCATGTCTTTTTTCTTCCATCTTTGAATCCCAGCATTCGTCTCATTCATTTGCTTCTTTAACTCTCTCATATCTAGCATGCCGGTGTTAGTGTGCCTGTGCCAGAGGACAGAGGACAGTACTGAAGCATCTGCTACCCAGCAATGCAATCAGAGATTCGCCATGCGAGGAAGATTAAAAAGCCACATGAAGCAGAATTTAAAACACACATTCCTTTCTGCATTTCCCAAACCCATCATGAAGACAAAATATATTTCTTCATGCACTTGTGCATTTCCGAAAACTGTCTGTCACAAAGAAAAAAAATATCATTCATTGATCAAAACATGGGTTACATTTATCATTAAAAATCAATCTATTTATAATGAATGCGCTTTTTTCTTTGGCATTACGCTGCAGTCAGCCATGAAGAGAGGCAAACACCACAGGGGGGAACACAGAAAAGGACAGAAAGAGGAAGAGAGGAAATGGAGACACATGGTTGTATCATTTAACTGGAAAATTGTAACGTTTTATTGCTAAATTTCCAAGAAATTATATTTTCCCACCTCAGCCTCAAAGTACCAGAGATGTCACCACAACACACATTGGATATTGTTGGTTTAGAGTGCTAAGCAAATATGATTATGATGATTATAATATATGATAATATATATGATTATAAATGTATATATCAGCCATATCACAGGAGAGTGCTCAGTAATCACAGCTCATTATCGTAAACACAACATTATTGCGAGTGTGATATTGCTTTTATTCAACAGACAATAAACAAAAAGCTAATATGAGCAAGTTAAATTTTAGACAATATTTATACCACCAACAAAAATAAAATAGTTCCCGACAAAGCAACCGCTACACGTCTCTAAGCAACACGCGGTAATGGCGTTATTGGATGAATCAGTGATTTGAACAAATTGGTTGAGTGAATGATTCAATGACCCGCTAATAAGAGATACTGGGCTGTGTCCGAAATCGCCTATTTGACGGTGTGTTCACACTTGTAGTTCAGTGTAGATCTTCCTGTTTTTGGTTAGTGTTGCATTCATATTTCAGTCAAAGCGCACCAGAGTTCGTTAGGAAGCGGACAGACACCCATCTTTTCAGCGGTCTCGATCCACTTGTTTGGTGTGCATCAGGGTTCGGATGGCAGTGTTCACACTTATTCAAATGAACCGCTTAAGAGCAATCGCTCCAGAGTTCGTTTTAATTTAACTAAACACGCCAAGTGTGAACACACCCTGAGGGGACAGCCACTTGTAGTGGTGTCCGAAAAAATAGTAGACATTATCGAGTGCACTCATTCAATCCCACAATGCACCGCAGCAATGAATGTACAACTGATGTACAGCTCGACAGCTAGAGAATACCCATAATGCACTGTGAGGGTCGTGTGGAATTAATTCTCACGTCTGACCAGAAGATGGCGCCCGCAGCTGAATCATCCATCCATCCATTTTCCAAACCGCTGGACCAATGTGGCTACAGCGTATCATACAGATACTCCTTTTTTGTTGATCCTTAAATGATTATTAAATGGTTTAATTAAGGTTTATATACGCTAGTTTCCATGACAGGATACATTTCAAGATATATTTGATCATTTCTACTGGAGATGCCAGTTTGCTAAGTGTCAAATCATTTTTAAACAGCAAGGACAAACTATGCAAAAGCGGCAGAACTTCCGGCGCACTCAGTGTCCGAATTCGTTTTCATTCACTCCTTCAACTGAACTATATTAGTGGAGTAATGAAGGGAATAATGAATGAGGTAATAGGGGGCGATTTCGACACAGCCTAGGTGTATTCGACTTGAAGCAGACGGCTCCGTATGCTTCCCGAATCGCTCTCGCGATACTTTGATGTCATGCACCGATCGCACTTACTTGCTTCGTTCCTGTATTCATCAAAGTTTTGAACAAATAGGTTTTAATGAATGAATCAATGACTCACTCATCCAGTTGTCGCCACCTACTGGCGAACTTATAACCCGCAGAAAGAGTCACTGAATAAACAGGGTTTCATGAGGAGGACCCAAAATCAAACTTCTTGTTCTGCCAAGAAGAATCTTCTATTTAAGAAACTGGTGCATTCTGGGATAATCAAAAGAATAATTACAGTAGCCTTCACACACCATCTTATCTAAAGATACACAGAAAGCATGAAAACAAGAACAAGAATCACAGTGTTTCGGGATCTGATCTCATTTACAATAAAAATATTGAATAGATAACGTGTGACCGTTAACCACAAACTCTAATCATGTTTTATTTTTGAAGAAAATCTTATTTGCAGTGGCCAGTAGATTTTGAGCAGCGAAGGGCAGATTTGTGTTTTTATTAGTTAATGTTTGACTTGCCCAGCATTGACCCAGATCTGTGGAGAAACCCCGGGTCTGAAAGCTCTTCAGGAACGCACATACAATCACACTGCTGTCACGTGACCGCGACGGTCTGCGTGTGTATGGTGTGAGTGTACTGTAATTGGTTTATTTCACTCCAGTAAACACAGTCTGTCTCTAGAGACATGTAAGTACTGGAATACCTCTAGTGCTATCAGAGCCACTGCTGCAGACTCCATTCACTTCACAGCCATTACAGCAGCCTTCACTTCACTTGTACTACTGCTACTATTATTAGACTAACGCCATGCTCAGATTCTTCTGCTCCACTACTACTATTCCAGCTAAAAGGGAAAGTTTTCAGGCTAACGTTTTGGCAAGGTTCTCTCAAAGTTATAAACAAATGTTCTTTCAGTCACGTAAAAAGAATGTTGTTTCATAGTTATCTGGTCTTTAATAATGTTCTCAAAACGTTCATTCAAAAGAACATTTTCTTTCTGAAACGCTTTAGTTGGACGTTCATAATACGTTTGAATGATACTAATTGTTTCAGAATGTTCAGAGAACCTTCAAAAGTAACACTGCCATAATGTTTACAAAATGATAAAATGGAATGTTCCCTTAAGTCCCCTTGTAATCAATCGTTTTTATCCCTTAAAACTCATGTTTGATCACCAAAACGACATATTTAAACGTTTTTTTCTTGAAAAATAATTTGTCATGCCTTGCTTGAATGTAACTCTACACCCTTGCCTCATTTAGTATACGCGGTTCTATGAATATGCAAATGAGCCCCGCCTCCACTCACTCACTCAGCTCAGAGATCCACTCGTTGATGATCACACGTTGATCTGATTGGTTACAAGGTATTTGTGACGTCAGAAACACCAGCGATTTCAACCCGTGTTTTTGAGACTGTCTTTGGTTCACTGCAGTTTTAAGGAGAAAATACTCAGCAATGGTGTTGACATGGTTTATCTTAAAGTATATTAAAAACACCACATAGACATATAAACACATTTAAAGCTTGATTTTCACCACAGGGGGACTTTAACGTTCACATAACCAAGATTTTCATTAAAACTAAGATTTCATTTTTTTTTTTGTATGAAGGTCACACTAAAGCTATCATTATTTTCTGTGAAAAAGATCTACATCCATTTTAACAGTTTCACAGATTAATATATATAGTTGTGCTGTCACTTTTTCATTTGGTCTCAACCAAAAATGTTGCCCCTAAAAAAAGTGTTTGTAAAAGTGAAGAAGAATAGGCTATGCTTGAAATTAAATATGACAAAAACAAAGAAAATTCAAGGTAAATATCACTTGTGAGCAAAATATTTGTATTGTATGCATGCACTGCAAAAAATCATTTTCTTACTTTGTATTTTTGTCTCGTTTCCAGTCCAAATATATTAAAAAAAATCTTAAATCAAGATGCATTTACTAGACAAGTAAAATAGCATAAGATATTATGTAAAATTACAAGAAAAATTATCTGGCAATGGGGTAAGAAAAATAATCTTAATTCTAATGTAAACAAGATTATTTTTCTTACCCCATTGACAGATAATTTTGCTTGTTTAAAGCGAAAACTCACTTTATTTTTATTTATTTATTTATTTTACACAATATCTTATGCTATTTTACTTGTCTAGTAAATGCATCTTGATTTAAGAATTATTATTTATTTATTTATTTGCCATTTTACTTGTCAAGTATGCATCTTGATTTAAGAATTTTTAGATGTTTGGACTGGAAACAAGACAAAAATTCTAAGTAAGAAAAGTATTTTTTTGCAGTGTTCAAAAAAAAAGTGTATGAAAATATTATTTAATTGTGTGTATTCAGGGCTCATCAAGACAAAAAAGTCTGAAATAGAAATATAATTTTCACCATAGAACCCTATAAAATACTACACATGGTGGAAATGACTTTCAGAAAATAATGACTTTTCAGAAGAAAAAAAAAAACCTCCTGTGATCATGTACTGTATGTCCACTGTTGGAAATTGTAAATAGATAAATTATGTGAAAAGAGTATTTTGTATGTATTTTGTAATCTAAAAGTCCAGACGGTCAAAAGTGCACATACTGTACATGAAGTAAATGAAGACACTTCAAACTGAACCCATGGCCTCGGCTAAGTATTAATAACACAATAAAATGACTCTAAAGATGGTATGAAAGGATTTTGTATCAACTTTAGGGGATATAATAAAATAAACATATTGTATTTAGCCATAACCGAGTCATTTAGTCATATTATAGATCAATTAGCAAAGCCACACTGAACAGCTGCAATTCAACTCTGATTTAACTTGCATGTCACTGATCATTTAATATAATTTAATATTTAATATATTTTGAGACCTTCACAATATGAAAATATGTTCTCCACCTCTCTTTCTTTCTTACTGGGCTCAGTCAGGTTGCATATTTCCATTCTCGAGTGATACTGAGATGGAAAAGCATGAAATGGTTGTGATATGGACGTGTGATGCTGAAATTTGACTGGGCAGAAATTCGTCGCCCCTTTCAAACACGACTGAGAGACTGAAATATAATTATCACAAATGAGTTTCTGAGATCTTCTAAACATCGCAGCATAACTGTGTTGAATCAGTAAACGGTAAAACTAACAACATGTGTTGAACTTCATAGTGTGCTTTAAGTAATGTCAGAGATTGTTTGCGTTTCTAATGTTGATTATTAAAGTTTCTCTCGTATTCACACTAAACAGACGCCATGTATCAAATAATCTTAATTATATCACTAGTAAGTCATGAGGACACAAATAGCACTGTTTCCTCTTTCCTGAAAATAACACACACGTTATCATAATCTAATCTGATTGTGGTTTAATGGGCAGAACTCCATGTGTGTTTAATGACATACACTGATCTGATTGGTTATATAGGTCGTCTAGCTCTTCAGGGTCAGTGTACTCACAGATGCTACTGTTCAGAAGATTAACAGCTCTTAAAAACACACACGTAAACAAGTGCCTTTGTCTGTGTGTGTGTTTGTGTGTGTGTGTGTGTGCCCGTAGAGGAAGAATACTATTCCAGACAAAGTCAAGACAGGGCATTTGCCATCTGTTTTGATTATTTCATGTCTGTGAGGAAAACAGTGATGCAAATGAGGTGATTTCCTTAATAAAAACAACAACAGAACAACATCTACTACAAAATTACCTTTACGTGACCTTTAAATGATCAAAAATAAATTCCTAAGTAAGCCTTCATATCATTAATAAATCAGAACAGAAGTTTTTCTTTTGTTTCCAAAGGGAAACTGTCGTCACTATGGCAACAGCGCAGTAATGACATCATTTTCATTTTGTGGTATGAAGAGAACCTTTGACTTGTGTTATTTATTTTTAATCTGATATTATGACTGATATCATTAAATTAACTCCGAGCTCATCATTCAAATGCGAACGGCCGCATTATAATATCATGGCGAGTGAGAAAGATTTCCAATTAAATTAATAAATCTCGTGTCAGCAGTGCTGTGGCTTGGATATTTAGTTTGTTTCTGCTGAAAATAAAGCTGAAGCGTAGCATGTAAATATGTATGTAAAGATGAAATATGCATTGAAATGTCTAATAATTCTGTCCGTGTGTAATTTGCTTTGCAGCATGTTGTTTAGGCCCACTGGATATTCATGACTTTTCTGGGAAAGATGCATTCATAAGAAAAATATATTTGTTTGTTAACGTTGATGCCGAGAATGTTTTCAGAGGATTTAAATGAGACAGGATTTAAATGCCTCCAATAAGCTCTCTCTCTCTCTCTCTCTCTCTCTCTCTCTCCTCCGAATTACAGTAAGGGGCCAGATTTTCTTTTTCACACAGACACACTCTTATAAACATAAATAGAGATAATAATATCAGCAGCAACAACAAAATAGTCTAATAATAATAACTATAAGCAGTATCACACAAACAAGCATGTCGATCCATTACTTTTATACAACAGTTCAATAAATAAATTCATATTAAAGGTGCGTCTTGCGGAAGAACATTGTAGCCGGAACTACTTCTCTCCCTCATCCTTCCCTCAGGTCATTTTGACCCGAATTTAAAAAAAAAATGTAAATGTTAAAAATGTAGTGTTTATCGGAGGGGTCCAAGACCCCAGGACTTTTGTCGCACTTGAACCACAAATTCACCCAAAAATTTAATGGATTTGAGGAGTAACAAATCCTTCCCTAGCGGGTCAATTTGACTGGAATGCGAGGAATGCTTCAGTACACAGAGAAACCTAAAAATACTCAATTCAAACTAAAAACGCTAAAACTTTACCAAAAAAATATTTTATAATGTCTACATGTATGTGAATGCATACTGAAGAAAAAATTACTTTAGGACCCAGCGGAACAGCTCATTTGCTCCAAATAGACTACAGCTATAATAAGGCCATCTAGTGGCAAGAGTCATGAAATATCATGTTATATTATTTTTTTCCACAAGAGGTCGGCAAAGACACCCAATGTAAGATATTTTGAGCTGAATTAAAAAGGTGTATGCATGAAATTGTGAGTTATTTTGAATTTAAGTTGAAAGAATGTGCTTAAATTACTAAATTACTATTTATTTATTTATTTATTATTTATTGATTACATCTAGTAATTTAAAGGTAAATAAAATAAGAAAATCTCCCCAAAAAAATGCATTAAAAATTAGAAAATATATTCTCAAAATGAAATAAAATAAGCTTTCTGGACAAAAAAAGAAAAAAAGAAAAAAAGAAAAAAAAAAGAAGAAAAGAATTAAGTACAAGCTTCAGGTCATTTTGACCCGTGAGGGAAGGATTTGTTACAGGACCCGAGTGAAGGATTAGGGTACTTGACCAGTCACCCATGTTCTGGGCTACTCCGCAGCGATTGTCCCCGCTTGGTCTAAAATAGTCCGAATATAAACACTCATTATAAGCGTACCGTAGTGATTCAGGATAAGACAAAATCACGGCTGGGAAGATTAATGGTGTAGCCTACTCGATCGGATCATTAAATACATTTTGTAAATTTTGAACAAAAAGAGGTGTAGTGTACCTTTAAAAAGGCCTAACTTACATTTTAGACAGTCAGCCTACTTCGTCCGTTTTGTTCCGCCAACGAAAATATTTCCAAACGAAGTCACGACAGAATCGACTGTCCGCGTTTCCGTGCATCACTTCAAGACAGGTGGTGTGGTGATTCATTCCTGACTGAATCAACATGTTTGAACGAATCGTTTTTGAGTGAATGATTCAACGACTCATTCACCAAGACGTTATTGTTCGTTCCTGACTGAATCCGCGTTTTTGAACAAATCGTTAATAAATGATTCCATGATTCATAGACGGTCAGAATACGCCACCTACTGACGGATCGATGTAGCGGGCAGTCACTTAATTGCATTTTTATTGTTTATTGAATAATAATATCAACAACAATAATGCATTGCTTATTATTATTATTTACATATTATTATTATTATTATTATTATTATATAAATTATTGATTATTGTAATCTAAGTTTAACCCCTTAACGCCCACTGTCGCGAATTTGCAACAAACCCCTTCCATTCAGACTGCAGGCGAGATAGCGTGTGTTTTCCCCCAATGCCTGTTTGTGCACATTCGATACATACCTAGGAACATTTTGCACGCACTGGTTTATCGTAGGAGCGGTCGGAGTGGGAACTACATCCGGTTCACCGAAGCTAATATTTTGTTTTGCAAAATCCGCATATCAAGTGCGCAAATGTGGAGAAATTTCCCAAAATGAGTTAAGTTGTGCTAAGATAAAAATATGTACCAGCTTATTGATTGCTTCTATAGCTATGTTATTCATATAGACTTCATGTGACGAATATTTTTTACGTACTTTGTAGATTTCTGTTTGTAGCAAATTTGCGACATTGGGCCATAACGGCTGGATTGGGCTAATGGCTACATATTATAATAATGCTGTATTTAGATGGTTTCAGCCAAAAAAAAGTTTTTTTTTTTTCCCCACAAAAAATAGCATGTTAGGATATAACACTATAAGAATATATAATGTATGCACTGGAGAAACAAGGAAAGAGTTAAACAGAGTGTAACATGGAATGTATAAAAACTACTGTCAATGTTAGGGAGTAGGAGAGTGTTTTGTTTCTTGCTGTTGTCAAGATTCATTAATTTGTCAAAGTTTATAAGTATAAAGTTTATAAGTTCTAACAACTTTGTGCCATGAATAAAATCTACATTCCTGAGATGGGAAAATGTGTTTTATTAATTTTTCCATTTTGTAAAAAAATACCCTAAATGCCCACTGTCGCAAATTTGCAACATACCAAAATTACCCTAAATGCCTGTTGTCGCAAATTTGCAACATACCAAAATTTCTATTTATTTGTTGTGCAAAAGTGAAATTGATAATCTCAACATTATTTACCATCTACTTAAAGTCAAAAACACACAGAATTTTTTTTTTTATATACAGCTTTATAAATTCAGGCGTTAAGGGTTAAAATTATTATGACTATTACAGATATGAATGCTAGTGTTAAAACGAGACTTGCACACTGATAGTAGAGACAACTGTGCGGTTTTATGTTTCCTTTGAGCTGTTTGAATATTAACAGAAGAAAGAAAGTGAGATAAGTGAGTCCCTCCCTTTTCACTGAGCTTTAGTGAAACTCCTTCAGACTGAGTTGACTCGTCCATCATGGCGGTGTTTTCGGCTCTTACTCCAGTGTTCGTGGCGGTTTTGTGCGTTATTATAGGGTTTCTCTTCAAAAACTCCCAGAGGAGAGAGAGCAGATCCAAGCAGAAGAGTTCAGGAGAGACAGCCAGACCATGGGTGGATGAGGATCTGCAGGACGACACAGAAATAAGCAGGAAACACAACGGTACTGTACTCTACACTATTTATTTATTTATTTATTTATTTATTTATTTATTTATTTATTTATCGCTCGCTGTAACAATAAAGTAGTGACAGGAACTTGACTTTTTGTTTTAGTTTTTCACCCATTGTCCAATCTACAAAATCAATAATACTTACAATAATCCTAATAATCAAATATTATGTAAACATTTATATAAATAAAGCAGCATTAATATAGATGCATTATACATTTTTTACATTAGTATAGAGTTTCAGAATCAGAATACATGCTACATATTTTTATTACATATTTTCTAATTCTAATTCAAATTAATGTATAGTAATATTGTTATATTGTGTCATATAATATTTTAATCATACTGGCCATGCCCCCAAACATTTACAAAACCCATCATGGATATAAATATATAGACCATATAAAAAAAGTAGTTTTTTTATATGGTATTTAAACAATAAAGCACATGATTACTGCAATGAGCAAAACATTTATTACTGGATCTCAGGAGGTTAAATAAGAATATGTTGAACATCATCAGTGTCATCTTGAGTACTTGAAACTGTCTGGATGGTTAGAGTCAGTACAAGAGGAGAGCAAACATAAACTCCACACAAGAGCTTTAATGTGAAGATGCCTTTGACGTCGAGCGCAAAGATGCAGAACTTTTGAAGAGATCTCAGCGTTTGCTGAGACAGAGTTTTGAACCCAATGCAAAGGTTCAAGTCCAAAAAAGTCTTGCTGAAGATGTTGCAACATACTCGATTACAGCCCACTTTCAAAAATATTTCTGGCCTGTTCAACTATTAAGTGCACTGTTTACAGTATATGCAATATTTGGTCACTTTAGTTTGGGGAACACATTCTGTATAGCTATGACTTGCCTCAATAAACTCTTAATTACTGCTTATTAATAGTTAGTAAGATAGATGTTAAGATTAGGTATTGGGTAGGATTAAGGGATGTAGAATATGATCATGCAGAATAAGGCATTAATATGAGCTTTATAAGTACTAATAAACATAATATGCATGCTAATAAGCAACTAGTTAATAGTGAGAATTGGACCCTAAACCAAAGTGCTACCCAATATATAATTTTTAATAATTGCATATAAGTAATTTTGCATATATGACAGTTTCTGATGACCAATAAAAACAAAAGACAGATGAGACTGCCATGATGTGAATTTGTGTTTCTTTTTATTGGCATTGATGGCTAAATCTGTTGTCTGTGCACAGAGGATGATGATGATTGGCTAGACACAACAGAGGAAGAAAACTTAGTCCACATCCCGTACACTCCGGCTCAATACTCTGCTGCCGAGATGCTGGAACGCTCAGAGAAGTTTTACTCGCTCATGAATCTGAGACGGTCTGTCCGCTTCATCAGTCCAGAACCGGTTCCAAAAGAAGTGATTGACAATGTCATACGCACTGCAGGTAATGCAAACATGATGGAAACCATTCAAAGCCAGCCCTTCGTTTCATCACTCATCGTGTGTGTGTGTGTGTGTGTGTGTGTGTGTGTGTGTGTGTGTGTGTGTGTGTGTGTGTGTGTGTGTGTGTGTGTGTGTGTGTGTGTGTGTGTGTGTGTGTGTGGAAGGCACTGCACCCAGTGGAGCTCACACTGAGCCCTGGACGTTTGTGGTGGTGTCTGATGCCGAAGTGAAACACAAGATCAGAGAGATCGTTGAGGAAGAGGAGGAGATCAACTACAAGCAAAGGATGGGAGACAAGTGGGTCCATGACCTGAAGAGACTTCGGTGTGTTTCAAATAGACAAGAGGCTTCAAAAATACATTTTTTAATTTTTTAAATTTTTTTCATGTTTATTAGTTTTATTTTTGCTGTACTATACGTTATGTATTATGTAGCCTATTATAATTTAATATAACAATTACAGACACATAACAATAATAGTAATATGAGTTGATAAACTCATTTAGCTATGATATTAGTGCCCCCTTGTGGTTACTTTTTTCTATCTCTTTTTTACCATGGTTAATATTTAAAACGGGTCACATAAAACAAACAAACAAACAAAAAAAAATATATATATGAAATGATTATGATTATAATACAATATACAGTCATTTATTGATATTATTTATAAGAAACAATAATATTTATAATACTATAATATTATAAAATTTAAAATATATATATTTATAATGTGATCCATTAAAATATATTAATAATTAAATGTTTTATTATTATTATTGTAATACTTTACACAGTTTTGGTATAAGAATTATTGTTAATATTTTTGTTGTTGTTGTAATACTGTTCACAGTAATATAATAACAATATTTATTAGAAATAATCATGTTTATAATACTATAATAATTAAGATTTAAATAATATTTGTATAATACTATACACTAATATAATAATATTATTATTATTATTATTGTTTTTGTTGTTGTAATGGTATACACAGTGATATAATAATAATATATAAGAAATAATATTTATAATACTTAATTTAATTTATAATACTATAATATTTATAAAATTAAAAATATATATTTATAATATGATACACTATAATATAATACTTCTAATTAAATCTGTTATTATTATTATTATTATTGTCATTTTTGTAATACTGTACAATACACAGTAATATAATACAATATTTATTAGAAATAATAAACTTGATAACACTATAATACTATACACTGTTATATGATAATAATAATTATTTTTGTTGTTGTTTTAATGCTATACAGAGTAATATAATAATAAGAAGAAGTGATAATATTTATAATACTCTCTTTCACAGGACAAACTGGGTGAAGGAGTATTTGGATGTGGCTCCGTATCTGATCCTAGTGTTTAAGCAGACACATGGACTTCTGCCCAACGGCAAGAAAAAGACTCACTATTACAATGAAATCAGTGTGTCGATTTCCTGTGGGATTCTGCTGGCCGCCCTGCAGGTGAGACTCGGAAACGCACACATCAAACATTTGTGGATCGTTGAATTTGAATTTCATGTGATATTCCATTTTGTGGTGTTAGAATGTTGGGCTGGTTACCGTGACGACCACTCCTTTGAACTGTGGTCCACAGTTGAGGTCCCTCCTCCAGCGACCAGCCAATGAGAAGCTTCTAATTCTGCTTCCTGTTGGCTATCCTGCGTCTGACGCCAAAGTGCCTGACCTCAAACGTAAGGGCCTCAGTGACATAATGGTGACTGTGTGACAAGCATCAGCTGCTGGAAGCCATAATAACACCAAATCTTTTAGACCGGTTTTGAATGTATGATTATGTTCTTTGTTAATAGAAATGAGTTTTGGCAAATTAGACCAAATGTTCTCACACCTTACCATAAAGGGATGTTACAGTGATGGTTCACATTTGAATACAATTCCATGGTTCTTTTAATGTATGACTCATATTGTGAATCTGCGGTGATCTATGTAAAACATTAAATAAATGACATGTTTGTATCTATGGTTTCTTCTACACTCTCACTCCTGCACTGACATATTTGATGTTTATTTTACACTGGTTGTAAAATATAATTTTGCAATAATCATCTCTAAATTACAGTTCACCGTGGGGTCCTTACTGTAAAGTATAGTGTTAAAGATGAAGTGTGTGTTGTTTATTATGTTGGCCTGAGAACGCCAACATACTGTTGTGCTATTTAATATTCATCTTTTGAGACTGAAAACTCCTTTTAGAGCTTTCAAGCATGTTTAAGCACATTGCATGTTCATAACATGATTTAACATGTTCATAACATGATTTAGCATGTTGCTCGCTTGATTTAACAAAGCCTAGCAACTACCTTTGTGCTAAAACATGCAAGAAACATGCTAACAGCATGTTAAAATACGTTAGCAACATGTTGTTAATTCATGCTAGCAACATGTTAAAACATGATAACATGTTAATCGTGCTAACAATGTGCTAAAACATGCTAGCAATGTTAAAACCATAGACTGGTTAAAGCAGTGGTTCTCAAAGTGTGGAGAAATCAGCAGAAAAAAAAACAAACAAAAAAAACAGCAGTTGCAACACCGATTAAGTGCGTGAATAGCGCATCGGACGTCAGTTAGACTTTATCGTTTTTCTTCAGACCATTGAGTTGCTCACCATAGAAAAGCACCTCTCCAGGACCAATTTATTTTTAAAAATGTTTAAAGGGGGCCGTGACCAAAACAGATTGAGAACCACTGGGTTAAAGCATGCTAAAAATATGCTAAAACATGTTAACACTGTGTTAAAACATGCTAGTAATGCATTGATTCATGCTAACAACATGCTAAAACATGCTAGCAATGTATTAATTTGAGTTATAAATTGTTAGTATTATGTTAAATCATGCTAGCAACATGTTAAATCATGATAGCCAAATGCTTAAAACATGAAAGCAATGTGCTAAATCATGCTAAAACATGCTAGCAATGTAAAACGTTTACACAACATGCTAAAACACCGTATCCATCTATCTGTCCATCTATCAATATATCAATCTGTTTTCTGACTGTAGGCTATTGCCTAGTCTGGCTATCACCAGACCAAGCTCAATCTTTTAAGACAACATTATGCAGAGGCAACTATGCATGCTATTTGTAGGATAATTCTCCAGAAGAATGTAAACACTGTTTTGTTCTCCAACATAAATTACACACAGTCATACTGTTATTCAAATGCGAATTTAAAAGTTTTTACAAGCATATGATGTTAATTTGTTAGCAATGTACATTTTGCGTACTATTACAAGTAGTAATAGTAGTAATTTTAGGATGTTATTAATAAAAAGAAAACATGTTAATTAATTTGACTACTTTTATTTTCACCCAAACAGGCTTTTTTATTTTTTTGAAGTATAAACCTCAGGTTAATATTACAATTATGCCTGATAACTGATCATAGTTTTTGTGTCATGGTTAATATGACTGATATGATGGCTAATATAATAGATTTATACTGTTGTCATGTACATTAAAGCTGTAGTCTTCAGGAATAAAAACATAATAATATACAATCTTGACTTTTAAATTTTGCGGAGAATAAATACGTTCTATTAATCCATTGAAGTTTTTTTGCATCGTTTTGCTTTTGGGACTGAATTTATGCTGATTTTAATATTAAAAATATGCTCAAAGTTTAGAATACTGAAACTTTTATCAAGTTTAAAAAAAAAAGAAAAAAAATGTGAGTACTTTTATTTTTTTTACCAACAGACTTTTATTTTGAAAATAAATTGTTCAAAATACGTTGACGACGTATTTGACGTTGACTAGTACAGGAAGTTCCTGTAGTTAGTTAGTTGACAGATCTCCTTAATCGATTCTCTTATTAGGCTTGCATTTTGTGATCGATATGAGGAAGTAAATATGTAATATATCTCCACATTGTTCTAGTTGTACTGTTATGCGTCGCGCTCGATAAGCACAGCGGTGTAGTTTGAGGATGTCGTGCTCGCTGGAGAAGGTGCTCGGCGACGCGAGGACTCTCCTGGAGCGGCTGAAGGAACACGATAACGCCGCGGAGGGTCTCATCGATCAGTCCAGCGTCCTCAGCCAGAAGATACACAGCATGAAGGAGGTCGGAAACACTCTCCCCGACAAGGCATGATATGAATCTCTTACTGACCTCCCTACAGAGCATCTGTAGTATAACAAAAAGCATGCACTGCACGAATTACAGTTGTTTGCATGTTATTGCTTGTACATTGCACAATATGATTTATTGCTGCAAAGCATGTGGCTTATAGTGTGTAAGATCTGGGCTGGTGATGAGCAAAGGTTGTTGTAGACACTGCAAAAAATGATTTTATTACTCCGTGTTTTTTAATTGAGAAGCTAAATGACTTCAGACAATGAGTCTTCTAAAAAAATGCAAGTTTGTGCTTAAAATAATAAGAAAAAAAATCAACTTGAAAAATAACAGAGACAAATAAACTTCATTCAAAGGCTTATATTATAAAGGCAGATGTTTTTCTTGTTTTGAATAAACTACATTTTGATACATTTTTCAGAAAACAAGACTTATCTTAAGTCATTTTTGTCCTTGAGTTTGTTTGTTTGTTTATATGTATGATGATTTAATAATTTTTTAGATATTTGTAATAGTAAAAAGCTTGGTTGGAATGCAATGCAATATTAATGTTTTGACTGATAACTGATAATTATTTTTGTGTTATTGCTGATAATTGATATGATGTCTGATTTTATAAATACTGTTGACATGCACATTAGTCTTTAATTTTGTGCAAAGTAAAATCAGGAATAAACTTAATAATATACAATTTTGATGGTTGATTTTTTTTAGTATATTTTAGTATATACCGTAAGTATATTGTTAATGTTCTTGAACCAATCTATTCTTTTATCTTTTATCTATATCTTGTTTTGCATTTGGGACTAAATTTAATTTATGCTGATTTCAAGCCTGCAACTAATGATCATTTTGATTTATATTATGTTGTTTATTTACTTGATTATTAATTGGATAAAGTTAAATATTCTTCTCTCTCTCTCGAAAACAATATATAGGCCTGTATATATATATATATATATATATATATATATATTAGTGCTGTGGAAAAATTAATCGCGATTAATCGCATCCAAAATAAAAGTTTGTGTTTGCATAATATATATGTGTGTACTGTGTATAATTATTTTGTATATATAAATACACACATATGCATGTATTTATTTAAGAAATATTTGCATGTATATACTGTATATACATTTATACATAATTTATATTATATATAAATATAAATAATTTATATATAAATACAAATCTTAAATGTATACATGCATATGTGTGTATTTATATATACAAAATAATTATACACAGTACACACATATATATTATGCAAACACAAACTTTTATTTTGGATGCGATTAATCGCGATTAATTTTTCCCAGCACTAATATATATATGAAGAGTTCAGATGCAAAAGCCTCTAAGTGCCATCTGAAATTTTCTTCTAGAATGATCATTTTTATGAAGCTTGTATATTTAAGTTCAATAATTTAACTTAAATGGCAATGCAAATTACCTATTAATTGTCATTTAAGTGAAATTACTGAACTTAAATATACAAGCTTTATAAAAATGATCATTCTAGAAGAAAATATTAGATGGCACTTAGAGGCTTTTGCATCTGAACTCTTCATATATATATATATATATATATATATATATATATATATATATATATATATATATATATATATATATATATATATATAAAATACACATACAATTATTATCCTTGTTAATTATTTACATTATCAGTTTTATTGTATAGCCCCAGAACCCTGTATATGCTGCATCCCTGCTGACACCAAATGAAGAATAAACAATAACTACCCAATATGAAGCTCTATTTTTCCTGTCTTTAGTACACAGAGGAAGGCACCGAGTATCAGGAGCTGTCCAGATACAAACCTCACGTCCTGCTGACCCAGGAGAACACCCAAATCAAAGATCTCCAGCAGGAGAACAGAGGCAAGACAGCTTGAGTTTCTTCACAGAGTCTCACATTTTTAAAGTGAATCCTTGATTCAACTCTTTGTGCTGTTCACAGATCTCTGGCTGTCTCTGGAGGAGCACCAGTACGCTTTAGAGCTGATCATGGGCCGATACCGAAAGCAGATGCTTCAGCTGATGATGGAAAAGAAAGAGCTGGATACTAAACCTGTGCTCAACCTTCACCAGGATCATGCCAAGGTGCCAAACCCTTGATTTCTTCATAGTTTTCATTACAT
Organism: Vimba vimba; assembly: GCA_022828995.1. Classification (NCBI taxonomy): domain Eukaryota; kingdom Metazoa; phylum Chordata; class Actinopteri; order Cypriniformes; family Leuciscidae; genus Vimba; species Vimba vimba. The sequence goes on along the minus strand of CM040837.1, from coordinate 28,260,716 downwards.
AAGACGTCTTTCCTTTAAAGTGCCCCTGATATGCTTTTTCAAATATTACCTGTCATGTAGTGTGTAATACAGCTGTTTGTGAATGTAAAAGGTCTGTGAAGTTTCAAAGAGTGTTTCAAAATTTCAAATTCACTTTTCTGCACTTCCAAAGCATGAGGACTCGCGCTGGAATTAATACGGTAAAACCAACGTCATTGTTACCGTTCGTATCACTGTGTATCAAAGCGCTGAGGAAATTCAGATATGGTAATGAGCGTTTGATTTCGGACATGCGTCGTTAGTGGTCGACCAATCATAACAGACTGAAGGTGCGTTTCCATTACAGATTTGTGCAAAACTTTTGTGATTTTTTTTATTTTTTTTCAACAAAAAACTAAAAACTATTGCGAAATGACGATGTTATGCGACTAAAACTTCATTTTTTCTTCTCGCGATAAGTAAAGTCATTCCAAAAACCATGTCAACGGATGTTGGTAGGATTATGTACTGTATCCCAGCCACTGCACTGGCCATTAGTATTAATGGAAGGAGATGTATGTGTGTTTTCCAAGCATTAATGGCAAGGAACGGCCCTTATACTTGTGAGCGGCACATATGAGGTGTTTCTGGGTGTTTCTCCCTCAGATCTGCTTCGAGGTCTTGATTGTGGCATTTGTTTGAGGTTTAGAATCCAGTATTCCTGTAATTCTTTTGTCTTAATATGAATTTAATAAAGAACTCTGTCTCGTATTCTGTCCAAACACACCGCGTCATCTACGTCAGGTGACCTGTAAACGCGCAAAAACTGTTTTCATTGCAGTTTTGTGAAATATTTATTTTTCAAATTGCCTGAAAAACCACCACATGTGAGCGTAAAAACTTTTTTGCGATAAATGGGAGTTTTTCCGAAATTGACGTGTTTCCATTGGGCGCATTTTCAATTCACAATTTCAATTTGTGCAATTTGAAGGGTAATGGAAACGCGGCTACTGTCATCTGACCAATCAGAGCAGAGTAGCTCACGGAAAAGGAGGAGTTTAGAGAGACTGAATCCTTTATTGAACCGTTTCAGACACTGAGAGAAAAGAGCTGATGCTGTAATGTATATTATGAGAAAAATAAAATGTTTTTTGACTTGGATGTAAACCTATTGTAGGAGACTCCAGAACAAAATTAGCAATCTTTAAAATAGCATAATAGAGGCACTTTAAAATCAGTGTTCAAAAATCAGTCAGAATGAAACCTAAAATAAGCTTTTTTTTCCCAGGAGGTTCAAAACCAGTTGGAGCGGATCTGTGAAATGGGTCAAGTTATGCGTCAAGCTGTACACATGGACGACCAACACTACTGCTCGGTGAAAGAGCGGCTGGCACAGCTTGAAGTATTGGCTTTATTTGATCTTGTCTGATTAGACACTTATAATTTCTGCTTTTCTATGTCATTTTCAAGTCACCTTTATTTATATAGCGCTTTATACAGTTGAAATTGTTTAGAAAGTAACAGAAATAATGATGAAAACATCAAATATGAGACTAATTCAAATTGTGCCGTAAAGCAGCTCTAAAAAGACAAGTGTCATCATTCAGCTCAAGTTAGTTCAGTGTTGATTCAGTTCAGTTCAATAACTATGTAAAGTTCATTATGAAACAAGTTTAATTCTGCTGTAAGGCTGCTCTACAGTGTTGTTATTTAGCTTCACCTGATAGTGTCAGTGCAGTCAAACCAATAATACCGCTGAATATCCAGTGTATGTTAATAAAACAGCTTTTTGTTGATGCAGATTGAAAACAAGGAGCTGAGGGATCTCCTGTCCATCAGCAGCAGCGCCGTGAGGCCGAAGAGAGAGGAGACAAACCCACCAGAGATGGATGAGAAGCAGGACTCTGAGTAGAGGAACTGTTGCTTTAGATGGCAGTTTGTGTGTTAGTATGTCGGGTGACCTGGCGTCCACTGACCTTAAAGGAACACTCCACCGTTTTTTGAAATAGGGCTTATTCACCTTCTTTCCTACATTTAGATAGGTGGGCAAATGCATTTTTGTCTCAGTGCATGCATTGTTTTAGAGATATCACGCCCAAGTAGCAGTGCTTCGCCTGTGCTTCCCCCTAATATAGTCCCAAGTCAATATCTGCATAGGAAATCACCTAGTGTTAATCTGCATCACTATTTGTACCTGTTGTGAATACGCAGGCCACAAGAAGTAATTAGGTGAGTTTTTTCTATTTTTTCTATCACTTTTACTCAGGACATGCTAGCTGGCAACAAAGGATTCCATTCATTATGCTAAGCTAAGCTAGCACCGACCCTGTCAAACTAAAACAATGCATGCACTGAGACAAAAATGCATTTGCCCACCTATCTAAATGTAGGAAAGAAGGTGAACAAGCCCTACATCAAAAAACGGTGGAGTGTTCCTTTTAAATCTGTATGGGGTTTTCCTGGTTTAGCTTCCTGCTGCCCGATGATGCACTTTCTGATGTTTATTGTTGTTATTGATGCTGTTCTTGTTAATAACAGACACTTAAGCAAATGTGCATTATAGATCAAATCTGCCTCTATTTCTATTTGCATTTTCAACAAAAAAATAATTGTTTCATTTTAAAATGAGATTTTTTGGCTGTAGCTTGACCTTCAGCAGGTTTATAGGTCTTCTTAGGTCACATGATTGAATTGATGGGGCATTCTGTATATGTGAAAGCAGATTATTAGCAGACCTATTAACTAACCTCAGCGTAAGATAGTTGTGTCGTTCAGAAAGTTGTATGGATCAGCAGTATTGCATCTGTAAACAGTTTGATGTGATGATCTTGTACGCCGTGTCACATGTTCAGCGCACTTCCACAGTGACCAGAATCTTCTTAAAATCGTCTTTTTATTGTAAATTGTTGTATTTTCATCTCAGGAAAGCAATCATGTGTACCACAGTTGTTATTTTGTATAACTCAGTATGTAAAAAAAATAAAATAGAAATATTCAAGTTTAAACAGGAGTTTTATATTGCATTATAAGGTTGATATTTAAATGATGAATCATAATGAAATATGAAGTTTTCAAAACTTAGGAACCATTGACAGTTAATTTCACTAAATATTTATAAAAACAAACTTTACAGAAATCAAGCATTTTATTACATTTAATAATTTGTGCATACAGTGTGATTTGCTTTTGTATCAAAACAGCCAGTTTGGAGGACTGGGTCTATTTAAATTAATTTCATTTGATTTAGTTTGCTTGCTTAAAATACTTAAAATGCATTATTATTTTTGAATATAAATTTAAATGGCTGATTATCAAGCTATAATTAGAATGCCTTGATTTCATTTCACAGTCGTGTTGTCCGCAGTCACTCAAAAGTCACCTGAAATTTAACTTTTTTTCCCCAGTAAAATCATGTAATATTATTTTGTTCAATAATATTTTTTCTCTTTTGCCCTCTTGATATGTTAGTGTCACCCCTCCATTGCTGTGCACTTTTTTCTGCATGGTGGCTGATTTGTAAATCTTGTATTCTATAATTTATCATTTTTTTTTCGTATTCTTTGCCTATTTCATATGGTGGTCATTTTTGACCGTGAACAACACAGGTGACACAAGTGACCTTTTTTCTCCACCATTTAGCTTACTTTTTTTTTTTTTTTTTTTGGCCACATAGCGAGTTTCGTACCATTCCAATGAAGTAGCAATTTTTTAAATTTCAGAACATTTTTTTTTTTTTGGTCTCAGGGGGTTAATCAGATGGTTAATACAAAATGTATCAGAGGGTTAATACAAAATTTCCATTAAAAATGTCATTTTTCCTCGTGATATAATTTGTACATGGGTGTTAATCATATTAAAGGGATAACGTTAGTTCACCCAAGAATGAAAATTGTGTCATTACTTACTAACCCTTAATTTGATCCGAACCTGTATGAGTTTTTTTCTTCTGTTGAACACAAACAATGATATTTTGAAGAATGTTTGTAATCACACAGTTGATGCAGCATTGACTTCCATAGTAGGAAAAAAAATACTATGGAAGTCAATGCGTGCCGTCAACTGTCTGGTTACCGTCTATGCTGGTTACCGACATTCTTCAAAATATCTTATTTTGTGTTCAACAGAAGAAAGAACCACATTAGGGTGAGTAAATGATGACAGAAAATTTTCATTTTTGGGTGAACTATCCCTTTAACTAAACGTGCAGTATTTCCCCGCCTGTCCAGCTGGTGGCGCCATCATGCAGCGCGAATATACTTCCACTGTCGGCGAAGGAAAGTATGACAGCGTTCTAGTGCAGCCTTCAAGCTAAAGTCATCCAGTCTGCTGTCATCATGTCTGAGAAAGAGATCGGCCAAAAGTGGGATCGCTGCCTCGCAGACTGCGCTATTAAAGTCGGTAAGGATTGGTTTTATTTAATAATCTGCTTAATTCACGGCAGGAGGTCAAGTCCGTGTAGGGCACTCAGGTCATTGATCAGATAAGACGCTCTCTCTCACATCGGATTTGACTCAAAACGTTGTGAACTCCCTAACTAGACGGCGGTACACGCATAAATCCTGTCTAAGTTTGTAACTCGGAATGTTTTGACAGCGTGTTAGGCTTTGAGAACTAATGTTTTTGTGTTATATTAAAAAAGGTATTACGTGAATGCCTACTAGGACCGCCTTCTACTAATCTAGTCACAGAAGTTACTATGGCAGTGACATACTACTGGTACTATGGATAGTTACTGTAGTATTTTGGACATGATACAATGGTATATCCATGGTTTGAAGCGTTTTGGACTGTTTTTCTATATTATCATGGTATTTTCTTAAAATACAATGCATATCAAAGTATCATGGTATTGCAATCTCTAACACCATCACAGTGCCACAGACAAGAGTAATCTTGTAATATAATGGTTTTCTCTTGTAGGTACCGGGCTGGGTCTAGGAATTGTGTTCTCTGTTGTATTCTTCAAGCGTAAGTATTTTATACTATACCTTGTGTAAACTAGACTTATTCGAATACGTCTTCATCCATCTTAATATATCAAGATGTTTTTGCAGGCCGGACGTCGCCCATTGCCTTTGGAATGGGACTGGGTCTTGGCATGGCGTATTCCAACTGCCAGAATGACTTCAGGTCACATTATGTACTGCACAGTAACGTCACTAAGGTTTGTGTTTTTGATTTATAAAGACCATCAAATCTCACCATTACCTTGCAGTTCATGTCCATGCGGCATAAACATCAAGTATGTATTGGAGACCTTGGGCTCATTTGTCAAAACACACATAGAACTAGAGACCCCAAAGTTGGTCAGATTACTATTCAGGCCCACCTCTATAAGTGTACCAAATTTGATAATTTTCCTACAATTACTATTTGACTTCCATGGCAGTTGAATTATTAATACGTACGTAATACGTAATTAAGTCTCCTTGATGGCAGAGGCTATTTACACTAACTCCGCCCACTGATGTCTGATTGGGCAAAATTACGGAAGACACTGGATTGTCCACAGTAACAATAGTGTAGGGGTAAGGCACGTGGTAGAAAGTTTTGACGCAAATCGACCCTTCTTTTGCCGAACTCACTCTACTCCCTTTTCCCATCACAGATCAGATCGGAATTAAAGTCTTTTATTATCAATAAAAATAAAGAAAATGTTCGAAAAGTGAAAATAAAGTGTCTAAAGTGTTTATTGGTTAGGCTTTATTGTCCCAATAAGGTGATATCCATTTAATAATTTTACACATATAATCATTTACACTCTGTTATTATTGTATACCGTTTAATCTACAACAACACCGAGGTGCAAATACTATCTGCCAGTAGTTATATGTATAAATGGTATCTAACTATTTAACTAACTGGCAAAGAAAATACTGATATTTTGCACAGTGTTATAGAATCTTTTGCTATATAAACTTGGGCCACAGCCATAATAATAATGATAATTTATTGTTATTATAAGAAGAATAAAACTAATGAACACTTTCAGTGCTTGGTCCCTAATTATCCTAAATGTGAATGTCTTAAATATTTTTATGAATAATTTCTAATATAAAATCATTATTATTTCATCATTTTGATTAACTTTTGTTAATATTTTGAATTGGATTGAAGTTTTTAATTAAGTTTGTTATTTTAGTACTTCAACTTAAACTAAATGAAAATGAGAAATGTTTCCTTGGCAAATAGCTAGCTTAATGGGTTTTTTAATTTAGTTTAATGATAACACTGACAAAAGGGTACTTTTGCCCGTCTATATAATTTGTTCAATTATGTTCAGTTGTTACAATGTGTTTTTAAAATGAAATATTCAAGGAAATTCACTGGATATGTTCTGAACACGGCATGTTATGTGACAGTGTAATATACAATACAATACAAATTTTATTTCTACAGCACATTTAAAACAACTGCCGTTTACCAAAGTGCTTTCCAGCATAATTAATACAACAAAAGCAATTACATACAGTCATACAAACTAAATTAATTCCTGTTCACCCTAATCAGTTCTAAAAGCCAACCAAAAAGCTACAACTTCAAACTAGACTTTTGATTTATGAATATTTTTATGCACGCAGATGATCACTGTACAACTTTGCTTTGTTTAAAATCACCTGAGAATCAAGCCATCTAATGTACCAATGCATAAAATCTGTATGTGTGCTTTTCATTATTGGACTGCATGTGCTGTCTTTCACATCAGTTTCTACATGCTGATTTGTTTGTCACCTTTAACATAAGATCATATGCATGGAATCTCAAGACATTTGAAGTGTTTAAAGTCCTGACAGCTGTTTTCTCTTCTCTTTCAGGAGCAATAGAGTTGCATCAGTTATGGATTCTGTCATCTGCCTTTTCTTATTTGAAGCCTGACTGCTTTGTCAGTGTGGTTGTCTTTCTCTCCATAATATATATGTTCTTGTACAGGACAGTCTGTGGTTATTTAATAAAATGATAAAGGAAATTTGAAGTTTGCAAAGGATGACATGAATGTGATATTTTTTTTTTTTCCTTTAATTTATATATATTTTTAATATGACCCTACAGTATCATTTCAAAAATCGGTGATAGCAACCCACGTTGTCATCTGGCTTAATTTAACCCAGGCCAAGATGATTTTTGGCAACCATGCAGAACTAGTGCACTTATGCTTAAAGCTAAAAACATGCTTTGTGTCCAGAGCAGTGTTGGCATGGTGACAGTTCTCCAGTTTTGAAGTACAAGCATACTTTTTTTATTTTTTATTCTGCTGTGCTATTAATAATTGCATTTATTTTAATTAATATATATTTTTTCCTTTTATCCAAAGGTAGAACTACATATCGAATTAAGTTCCCATGCATTATTCAGAATTAAGTCTTTAGTGAATGGTTGCAGGCATGTTAATGCTCATAAAATTACAAATATTAAATTAAATGTATCATCTCTTGCATTTGTCAAAGGTATTCACAACTGTACAACAGTTCAGGAAGACCGTCTTTTCAGCTTCTCTTTTGGAATAAACTTTCATTTCAAAACCCTTTGATTCTTTCTCAGTTCTAATTCTCAGATCATCAACAACATTACAAACGTCCATTCAAACATACAAATTAAGCACTATAGCATGTAGTTGATTACTACAGAACACAATCAGTTTGCAAAAAGAAAAACAAAAACAAACAATGAGTTATGCATTTGGAAGTCTATGACCAATGACTCGTGTACAATCTTGCAGATTGCAAAAAGAAAGAAAGAAATTATATAGATTTATAAGATACAGGAAAGAAAAAGCATTCTTGTAAAATAACATTTTAATCATCAACAATCACAATTTTTGCATAAGCCTTTTGTAAGATGTTAAATGCGTGTCTCAATTAACCCTGAATAATGATTGCCTGTGAATGTGCATAAAGTCGCATTAAGAGCACAATACTCAGACACGCTTTATGCCCAGCGGCAGAGTGCGGATCCTGCAGGCACCCTGAAGTGGACGATACAGGGATTAGGAGGGCAAAAGGAACAGCAAAGACGCCAACACAGTTAACTCTAGTGCACTCGTCCGCTCCCGTTTACTCAATTACAGCCACACAATTACTGAATAAAGAACGATGAGCTCATAAAAATGCATAGAAAGCAAAAAGAAATTCACCTCGACTGGAAGAACCAGACCGATATAAGTTTGTTTTTTAATTCACTCATCTAAAAATATCTAAATGGTAGTCTTGCTCTTGTAACACTCCCTCTCTTTCTCACACACTCTTGTACTGAAACCCACCTCTCAGTTGCCCTCCCCCAAAGAGTGTCATCATGACACGTAGCTTTGAAATACTCTGACAGGCACAGAATTGCTCATTCCGGTGCTAAGCATTGAAGAAGCCAGACTATGGACAAGGAAATGTGTCATTTTATTGCTTTGCTCATCTCATGTTGATAAATGGAGTGATGGCAGCTGAATATCCTCGCACTGATGTGACTGAGGCGCACAGAGGGAGTGAAATCACCAACCTTGCCAAAGGGAAAGATGGAAATGATTACTATAAACGGGACATCTTGATCTTTTTCACCACCTGAGGTGGTCTGACCCGCAGATCAACTGTTTCACATTCAGCATCACTCTCTCAATGCACTTGAAAAACCCTGGATGTGTGTTCGCTTCATTGAGACCTGAGGAAGCGCACACAGTCCTATTCAACTCTTCGATGATGAGTGGCTCACCTATCCCTCGAGTAGAGGCAGCATCAGGTGCAGATCCCTGGAACGCTCACAGGAGCTTCAATGACAGCGGTACTATCGGTGATGGCTGGAGCATTAGTGGGAGCGGTCCCTGGCTTCTCGCAGTCATGCTTTCCCTCATAATTCTGGTGACAGCTTGTGGGAACATTTTGTTGATTGCCTTGGTGTTCGCACATCGGTCGCTGCGCTGCACCTCCAATTGCTTCCTGGTGTCCCTGTTTCTGTCAGACTTGATGGTGGCTCTGGTCGTGATGCCTCCTGCTATGCTCAACGTGCTGTGCGGGACCTGGGTGCTGGCGCCTGGATTCTGCCCCGTCTGGCTTTGCTTCGACGTGATGTGCTGTAGTGCTTCCATCCTCAACTTGTGTGTCATCAGTCTGGACCGCTACCTCCTCATTATCTCCCCGTTGCGATACAAACAGCACATGACCCCGCCCCGTGCCTTGCTGCTGGTGGGCGGGGCTTGGGGGTTGGCAGCGCTTACGTCTTTCCTGCCAATCAAGATGGACTGGCACAGCCTGGGTCGCGTGCAAGACCTTTCCGAGCACTATCCCGCCAACGCCACAGTCTCGCCGCTGAGTTCCTTCTACCCCTCTTCATACTTCCAGCTTTCCACGTCAGGGACGCCGTCCACACAGTGCCGCCTGCGGGTGACTCTCCCCTTCGCCCTCGTGGCGACCTTTCTCACCTTCTTTTTGCCCTCTACGGCCATCTGTTTCACCTACTGCCGGATCCTGTTGGCAGCCAGAAGACAGGCACGACAGGTGGAGGCACTTACTCATCCTCCTTACCCACATCACTCACATGGTGAACCATCTCATCCTCCGTCTCCCGGTCACGCCGTGCATGATGGAGACGACTACAGCCATCAGGAGCCACCCGTGCTGCGGCATGGTCCGGTGAGAAGTCCTGAGTCAGAGAAAGAAATGCGACAGGAATTCAATTTGTGAACTAGCAAGTACCAAAAAAAAAAAGTTATTAGATGCTAATTGTGATGGATGTCTTGCTTTATGTATGTGTGCAAATTCTTGCTTTGAACTCTCAACAAACCAAGCCACTTGGAGTGTATGCATTCTCAAGCTGTTTCGGCCTATTGTTCATTCAAAAACCCAACATTTATGCAAGTGAAGGCTGTGCCATTGCTGACAATGCATTGTGTGGAGAGAGTGTAGAGAAATCCTTGTACCTTAAACACAAAGGTGAAAGATGTAGCAGAAAGGGTCATTTAGATTTTAAGGACTAGAACAGAAAGTAAAGAGAGACGTTCGAAGATGAGGAAGAGCGAAAAGGGAGGGTAGAACTTTAAGACAATATAAAAAGCCCTTGCAAGGCACTCTCAAAAGCTTTCATCTGAGAGAGGGAAAGACATGAATAATTACCCCAGGCCAAGGTAACATTATTTCCCATCTCTTGGCAGGCGAATCACTGTGAAATCTCTATGAATATATTCTTCTCTCTCTCTCCATCTCTTGTTCTCAGTTGTCGGTGAACAGCGAGCGCAGACTGGCACACAGGCAAAGGAAGAGAGCTCTGAAAGCCAGCCTAACCCTGGGAGTGCTCCTGGGTCTCTTCTTCAGTGCCTGGCTTCCCTTTTTTATCACCAACATGGCACAGGTCAGTCCACAAATAACACTTAAAGAAACATCTCATTCACGTTGAAAGTGAACCCTACCTTGACCTTAACAAGCACGCAACAAAAAACAGAACGGGTGGCTAATTAATTGCAATATGACAAATTGACAAAGAGAAATGTTCCTATTTAGTTGAGCAATTATTACTAAGCTTGCTCTCAAGTTGTCAACGATCCTGTCCCCCCATCTGTGTCCCTCACTTTGCTCAGATTTTGAGCTTCTGGGCAAGCCTGTCTCTAGCCCTCCTTCACACACAATATGGTGTGTGAATAGCACTCCATCTTTGTCTCTTACTCTCACTTTCTTCATTCGTGGCATCCCTGACATCCTCTTCCGATGAACTAGACATCTTTGACCTTTCCCACCTCTTTGGTATTGTGTCTCAACCACATTCTGTATTCACGTTGTGATCTAAGACCTTTTATTCTGTACATTCAGGCAGTGTGTGAGTGCATACCACCTTCCTTCTTCGACGCCATCACCTGGTTGGGCTACTGTAACAGCACCATGAACCCAATTATATATCCGATGTTCATGAGGGATTTCAAGAGGGCTTTGGCACGGCTTCTACCCTGCTGTTCTTCATCTCAAGCCCCTCGTAGGCCATCACTGCCACTTTCCCTTTCTCTGCGCAACTCAGGAGAACCGCAACTGCCCACCGAACCCCCCTCCCTCGTGTCGGACCCGCCTCAACTACCAGCGACGGCCACGGACGCCGTTAACCTTCTTGACGCTGAACACGCCGGGATCGACCTGCCTTTGCTGCTGCCCAACCAGGTCGATGCGCTGGACGATTGATTGACACCGTAGAGACTACAAAAGAAATGCAATATACTGTGGACTGCAAGATGTGTGACTTATTATAGGTTTATGAGAAAATGTGTTAAAACATACCGTGCTAAAAAAAAAAAAAAAAAAAAAAAAAAACAATCAATGGGATATGTGTTAATGGGTTAGTCGTGCATAAACTGGGAGGCTGCATCGTTCCTTAAGGCAGATCACAGAGATTGTACATTTAGTACGGCCTCAACACGCATCCCACTTCATTCATTACCATAACAACCAAAACAACAGATGGATAAAGCAGACGAGAGCGAAAGAAATCTCACTAATACCTCACACAACGTTAAGTGGGTTGTCTGTGGAGCTGTAATTCACATCTTAATTAAACAACAAACCACTTCTAATGAAGGGGGCAAATGGTATACACAGAATACTGACAGTTTTCACATAGCAGTTAATCACAAATCACATTCAGCAGTATTGATATTAATTACAGATGATATCCAGTAATAACTTAATGAGATTATTAGGCGATTCCAGACTGGCAAAAAGCCAAGGTTCCAGTTGGTTCTAGCTTATATTGCTTTTTTATATTCTGGGTGGTGTCTAGATGGTAACCCTTCTTCTGCTAAAAGTCTCACATGCGACATTCAAACACTGTGTTTATTTGAGTCCCCAACCCTCATCTTGGTAGCAGCAAATGTGACTCCATGGAGAGTTTCTCGGAGAGAGGTTTACCATCTAGACCAGGGGTGTCAAACTCAGTTCCTGGAGGGCCAATGTCCTGCAGAGTTTAGCTCCAACCAGCTCCAAAAACACCTGCCTGGAAGTTTCTAGTAATCCTGAAGACCTTGATTAGCTGGATCAGATGTGTTTAATTAGGGTTGGAGCTAAACTCTGCAGGGTTGTGGCCCTCCAGGAACTGAGTTTGACACCCCTGATCTAGACCCACTCATTCTGTGAGTGAGCCATGGAAATGTCATCTTGGCTCAGAACAATCAGGTTTGCCATTGGTTAATTGGTTCTGTGCTCCAGTGTGCGATTGGTTGGTTGTGTTTGTGTGTTCAGCAGTCCAGTTCGTGTCGTCCCAGTCCCAGGACGTGTGCTCAAAGTCTGTGTTACTTTCATTATCTCTGTCTATTTTGCTTTGGTCCTGAGATGGTTCAACATGGTTCTCGCCTTCAAGAGCACACTGTGAATCAGCATTACCTTGACACGATTCAAGGATGCCATCACATTCACTGATGGAATCCAGTAAATCGGATATATCAGGGATATCCCAGCCATTCTCAGAGTCCTTCCTCTCGTATTGATCTACATTTGATGATGGGACATCTAAAGTATCTTTGTTTGAAATGTCCATGGATGGTTCCCCTTTGACTGTGCTCTGACCAGCTAATTCTGGAGTGCCTGTTTTTTCCTGAGATAAATGAACAAGCTGTAATTTGCTACTCATGGCTCCAGCCTCTTCCCTAGTAGGAACCCCCACTGCTACTAGGATGGTGTCCATCTGACGCATGTAGTCCAGGTGTCCTTTTACCTAAAAGTTAGACAGAACATAGTCAGTATTCATAAAGCAAGTAAAAAAATTTTTTTTTAATTTTCTGTAATTTTTTTTTATTACAGTGCTTGCAATGCATTCCTATATTAATGTCCTTATTTTAATTTTAGTGGTGCTTGCTAGCTTTTCAGAAAAATCAAGCTTTGGCGCATAACTCGGTTGTGCATGATCCCTCACATCACACAATGCATGCTATTGCTGTTCCAAGCGATCAAATTTGCGTTTTATTTAATGCCAGGTGAAATAAACTCCCACAGACTTGGAAAAAAAGAGGCCAGAAACAACATATAGAGATTTAGGGGTGGAATCTTTTGATTTAGACCAGTAAGTAAATGCCGTATTTAATTTTTTACAAGTAAAAAAGGGGCATAAAATGTAGTCTATTCAGAGGGCAGTCATGTTTTTAACTTTAGCTGATTGACATTGGAAAATAGCTCAAATTTAACACACATATAAAAAACGCTAATAATCTAATTCCTAGGTGTGCTATCATTTTTTTTCTTATTAACTTTATACTTCTATGAAATTTAAGACTTAATCTTGATAATCTCCCATTGACTAATGTCCACCATTTGGTGTCACTGCAATATTTGCATACTGAACTGGTCTATTTAATTGATTTAATTAACTATAGCTGCCTTGACATTATGTAACATCTGCTGAGTTTTTATGTAAAGATTAAAGTGGCTCTGATAAGCCTAAATTAGGCCTGAAAACTGCAACACTATTCTAGCGCTGCCTTACAAGCACTGGTATTTACTTCAGGAAATGCTAATTTAATTGCTTACTAACAGTTCTTCACATGCCGACTGAAGGTGCAATTCTTCACATGCCTCACATTGCAGTCGCAAAACCAATACCTTGCCATATCTTCTGCCAATTTATCTAAGCTGTGTAATTAAATTTTTATGAATAACTTCTTTCACTAAGATACCACAAGCATGTCTTTTTTTGTCCTGGATTGAGGGGCCGATGTGATGCCACCTGTATTCTGTGTCTGTGAGATAAGGAATATCTCAGATTCAGTCCTTTGTTTACAATACATCACATGGATGGCGGGCCTGACGACATGTACAGACTATCTGTTTCTCTGTGTAACTTAGAAGGGATTGTTATGAATGGATCATTTTAAGTTGAAGTGTCTTTATCTTTTTACATTTGTGCATTGCATAAAAGACACATTTTTGAGTGTTTTTTTATGAGGTAACATCGCTGGATTTAAGGACTCCACTTGAATATTAACGAGGAACTTCCCGCGACAGTAATTACAGTAATTGTAGTCTTTTGTGGCTGACAATTTAACAATGCCCTTTCTATTCATGTAAGGGGGTGTTCAGCAAAAAGCATTAAATCACTTTTGTCTATAAAAAGTAGCTTTCAGTTGGTTAAGGTTTGAAGTCATCTGAAGGAAATTAAACTTTGACTCTCTACACTAATGTAATGTCGTGAAGTTGTGTTGAATAGTTACTCTCACAGACAGTAAATTGAATGTGAATCTAAATGCATCTCACAGACACCAAGAACATTTAAAACGAACATCAGGGATGCAATACTCAATGCACACACGCATTTGCTTACCACTGAGGACAGATCCACATTGATTATTTTGCGGTCTTGCGAACTGATTGGCTGGAGCCCAGCGACAGACATCTGGACAGATGAACTTCTATACAGGAATCCAAGAAGCCAATCCCCTCTAAAACAATAATGACAAAAATATTTACAAACATGGAGTCAACTAAAAGGAAGAATACTTAAATCCAAATAAATAAATGTGGTTAAAACAATAAAATTAACATTTCAAGACATTCTGTAACTTTTTAATGAATAAATAAATAAAGTGTCAATTCTAACATTACATCTGGTGGACTAAAATGACTGTAATTTGTTAAATATCTAATTTCAGTTAGATTTGTAAATTAATTACCCATTACAATCTAATTCATAATTAAACATATGTAATAATCTAAAAAGTTAATGTGTTACTTAAACCCTTTTCTGGTTGCTTAGTCTTCATCAATGCAAGAAAACCAATGACATGTAAAATTTGCCAACTAGTGCCTCTAAATGCTGAAATCAGAATATGTGGTAATTTAATTCCCATCTGAACGGATTTCATAAGCAGAAAATCTGCCACAATGAACTTAATGAATGATATTGCACAAACTGTGAACAAACACTATGTTTGGGGGTCAGTAAGATTATTTTTTTTAAATAAATGAATACTTCAATTTAATGCATCCTTGCTGAATTAATCAAATGAGAGAGTAAATACATTTATAATGTTACAAAATCCTGAAACAACTGTTTTCAATATTGATAATATTAAAGAAATGGTTCTTAAACAGAAAATCAACATAAAATGATTTCTGTAGGATCATGTGACACTGAAAACTGGAGTAATGATGACTTTGGGTCACAGGAATAAATTACATTTTAAAATATATTCAAATCAGAAAACATTTATTTTTAATTGTAATATTATTTTAAAAACATTTTGTATAAGAGAAAAAGAGAGTTAATTTGGGTAAACTGCTAAAATCATAATGATAATGGCAAATTTTAATACCTAAGATTTTTTTTGCACCCGATCCGATCAGAGTCAATGAATATTGAGTATCTGCCAATCCGATACATGTATGTATATTCTAATAATAAGATACAGTGCGCTCTCTCTATATATATATAGTCCTAATATATTGACATTGGTAGATGTATACGTTACAATGGTAGACAGACTGTGTGGTCACAATTATGAATATGGGACTTCTGATATAAACTTCTTGTAGTTTATATGTACAATAAGTAAAATAATTGCAACATAAAGGGAAAAAAAGTGGATTTCAGGATAGAAAACACGACCCTCGTGGTGTCAGACTGCCATCTATCTGTTAGTCAAGTCCGAAGCAAGACGCAACGCATTACGGCAATGACGTCTCATATAGTCTGACGGAAGATTAAAAAAATTTTAAATAAATGACTTTGAGTGATTCCTTACAAAAGTGCGCATCAAATATGCTAAACATGAAACCTTGACTTTGGATGCGAGGCGCTAGAACAGACCACATTGGTTCACGCGCGCACATTTAAGCTTCTTCTTTTACTTTTAAATGGACGTCGCCAGTTGGCAAACCAGCATGACAGCTGATGAAAAATAAAGGATCGGGCTTAGGATAGCTGATGCCGATCAGTAAAAAAAAAAAAAGCTTCATCGGCCCTGATCCTTAAAATCATTCAGGACATAAGTAACACTAATAGTGTCTTACCTGCAATATCCATTAACAATCTTCCCCGCCACTACCCTGGAGAGTCTCTTCCATGCTTTCTCAGAGCCGTCCACAGGGGCCCCCAGCAGCACCACATCTTCCACCACACCTTCACTACCTGCCCGATAATAAGAGACAGAATGTCTTTCAACCGGCTCCATGCGAACAGATTCTCATTTACAGTCTCACACCTCTCCGATTTAATCTTTCATTAGGCTTATGAAGAGAAAATGACTCAGTCTGGCTTGCAGGAAATTTGGCCATGTCCAGCTCTCTCAAGTCGACACTTCTTGAGACGCAAGGTCTTACTTGAAGACAAAAGGATGTTCCCACATCACTCACCCACTCCGTACAATGAATAGAAAGCCTACCTTGATCATTAGCGAGCTCTTCTAGACAGAAGTATATGACACGAGCTCCAAGGCTAAAGCCAATTAGATTGACAGGGCGCTTTCCCTGCACAAAGATGAAAAAAGGAAGATAATTAAACACATTTGAAAAAAATAGTCCAGGGTTATCCTATTAATTTGAACATTTCTAGCCGTATACAGTATATCTATCATATTTGAAGGCCTCTAAATAATCATCAACATGATCAAAACTTTGCTGAAAAACCTTTTGCACTCAATCTATCACATGCATTCTGTAATCTGATTGACAGTTTATACTTTTTTAGCATGTAGTAGGCCTAAAAAAAGCCAACCTTTTTGCAGTGAAATCTTTACTGATTTTTATAAAGTAAACATAAAAATAACTTAAATCTTGCAATATTTCAAGAAGAACATTTACTGGATTGAAGCAACTTAAGTTTAAATGATTATCCATACATGTTTTTTTTGAAAAATCATGTTATAATGCGAGTATCAAATATGATCCATCAGGCTTTTGAGAAATGTTGATTTGTTCATCTGTCGTTCATTTTGTATTACGTTGCATTATATGTTTAAAAACTACAGAGCTTTGATCATAAAAATAATCATTTAAATACTAAAACATTATTGGGAGATAAATTGCATATAAGTATCAGTCAATATATGTAAGTAGTCTGCTACAGTATACTGGTATAAGATTTACATTAAAAGCTATCAGAATTTCAATGTACTTTTCTGCCCAATAAATATCAGCAACTGCACCAAAGTGCATATTTTTGCTCAGTTTTGATCTCTGAATAAAATTGAGGTGTTTTTCTTCCTCGATTATTAGACCCATATTCTCCTATTTCACACTATATGAATCATAAAAGCCTATCAAATATGATATTCAATAAAAAAAATTAAAAAAAAAATTCATTTTGTCTAAGGGTTTAATTTTTCTGACTTATTTCATAAGTCAGGATTTGCAGGGTTAATTAGTAAGCTGAAAGCATGCCGTTATCTTCAAGGTTAAAGTCACCCTGTGGTGAAAATCAAGCTTTTAATGTTGTTTATATGTCTATGTGGTGTTTTTATGCGCTTTAAGACAAACCATGTGCAAATTCAGAAGTCAACACCATTGCTGAGTATTTTCTTCTTAAAACGGCAGTGAACCAAACAGTCTTAAATTTGCGGTTTGAAATCACTGATGTTTTTGACGACACACAAACTACCAATCAGATCAACGTGTGATCGTCAACGAGTGGATCTCTGAGCTGCTGTGAGTGAGTGGAGGCGGGGCTAATTTGCATATTCATAGAACCGCCTATACTAAATGAGGCAATGGTATAGAGTTATATTCAAGCTATTTTAAGGCAAGAAGAATTTTTTTTTTTCAAGGACAAAACATTTAAATGTCATTTCGGTGATCAAAGATGAGTTTTAAGGGATACAATTATTGACTACAGGGGGACTTTAAATAATAAATGAAAACTGATCCCCTTTAAAGCATCACTTCTTCAGCTACACACATTCACACAAACGTCTTTGGATGTTGCACCATATGTCACAATGTTTTTGAGCATCCTGCCATGAGCATTGCATTTTTATGGTTTTACACATCTTACTAAAACTTGGCATGTCATGCAGTTACAATAGAAGTCTTTAGGGCAAACGTCCAATGTACTGTAAACGCATTTCTGCTCACACATTTTGTTTCTAAGAGACGAGTCTAAAGGCTGTCTATCATAATTGACTAATTGACATAATTGAATGTGACCTGTAACATTCCTTGAATTAGTCATTATAAGTTGTGCTGACCTGAAAAGATCAAATACTAATGGAGAATCTAGAAGGACTCATTGTCTGGACTCTGACCTGCTGTCGGCTCCGGAGCACCTGTGCGAGGTGTTTTCCCACCTCGGCTGAGCGACTCAGACACACTCCCCAGGGGTTGTCGATCACACTGGCCACAGCCAGCAGAGAGGCAGGCCATGTCAGAGCGGTGACTATGCCTGAGCATGAACAAGACAATCAGCAATGTGGTTATTCTGGACACCGTAAAGCAATGTGTGACATGCGTTTCATTATGCTACAATTAAACAGAGCAATTTGGAGGTATTCTCAATAAACAGGGTATAACATTTACTTTGTCGACTGTCAACCTCAGGAGGTCATATATATATATATATATATATATATATATATATATATATATATATATATATATATATATATATATATAAAGCAGAATGGATAACATTTTCACATTGAGTATGAGAGGCTCTGGGTTCTAAACATAATAATAATTAAAAAAAAAAAAAAAAAAAAAAAAAAAAAAAAGAGTAGCACATTTTTCATTTTATGATTCTACTAGAATGCACGGCAAAAAGACTGAAGCGTGAGTCTGAAAGTATGTGACAGAAATGCGATGGTCATTCAGCCAAACAATACAAATTCCAGCATTGGATTCATTGTCATTCATGATAACACACACATGAAAGAAACAGAAATACCAATTTGACTGTTAGAGACACTTCCTCTGTATTAGACGCATTCCTGCCAGGACGACTGTGAAGGATGGTCCAATTCAGATTAGACTTAAGTGAATCAATATGACTGCACAGTTCAATACATAAATAAGGTCAGATAAAGTACAGGTGACTTTCTGTTTTCCTCAAACCATGAAGTACTACCTTTTTATAGCTTAACAGCATTGGTATAGTAAAGCAGACTTACCTGAGAGCACTGTGTATTTGAGGGCCTCCTGGGCAAAGACACTAACAAGCCCATCCCATAATGAATCCAGAATAGAGCCCAGGTCCAATAAATAACGCGACTCCCATTTCAGACAGTACTGCTCGCCACACGCTCCTAGACTGGACCAGGGAGCCTGGAACGAACCTATGATGGGCAATCGAAACTAAACCTTAGTGTGAACAATATTTCATGGCTATTTCTGGCTTTTTACATTAAAGAAGTCATATGATGCTTTTAAATGTTGGCCTTATTCTATCTAACAGAGAGCTAGCTAAAGTCAGCGAATAAAACACTGACACAATGATGAACATGTCACTACAATATTTGCAATAACATTTCGTTTGACTGAATAATTAAGGAAACAAGTTGCCGGCCCAAAGTTGCAAGGGTGGTTTTTCGTCTCACAGGTGCTTGAGGGGTGCGAGAAGACCATCATTCAACCCGAAAACAGTCATATAACCATTCCAATGACTCCGAAGCTGTTCGGGTTAAGATAAAAAAGTTACTTAGTTCACCTTTAAGAGGCTTTGCATTTCTGACACGCCTTGGCCAATCACAACGCACTGGTTCAGCTGGCCAATCAGAGCACTCTGAGCTTTTCAGACAGGGGAATAGAGGAGCTTCAATAATTTACAGTATGTGAAAAATAATGTTTTTTGAACATCCAAGCATGTTAACCTATTCTATTACACCCAATAAACAAAATAACAAACTTTTAAAATAGCATCATACGACCCCTTTAATAAATAATAAACGCCACATATATTCAGTGCGTGTTAAAGTACTAACACAAGAGACTTTAAAACATAATAATAACTGAGAAAATGCTATTTTGATGGTGATATGATGGTTAATTTGAGCACTCACTGTATTTGCCGCTGCACAACCAGCCTGTCACGGCTATAGTCAGATGCAGATGCTTTCCAGAACTCATCGGAAGAAACTCAAACTCCTGTATAGCGCCGACACGCTTGTTCATTTTATAGCCTGATGAATAATGCAAAAATGAGTAAATATACCTTGTGGTATCTTCATATTATATATAGAGAGATTTAAAGAAAAATATAGAAAACTTGATCTGCAAATACATTCATTCATTCATTCAAATAGAGATAAAATGAGGCACACACACGCACACGCACACGCACACACACAAACTGCATTTGAAGAAATACTTAGCAACTTCAACCTTGAGCTCAGTTCATTTTAAATAGCAGCTGACTAACATTATACATATACAGTGCAATGCATAAGTGAATACACCCATGCTAAAGTTGACTAAAAAGAGGAATAAAAAATCATATTTTGGAAATTGAACATAATGCCTTAATTTAAAAAATTAGGAAAAATCCAACCTTTAAGGACACCAATTTTCTTTGTGAATGAATAATGTATCGTAAATAAATAAATGTTCTTCCTTAAAATACATGGTGCATAAGTTAGTACACCCCTATGTTAAATTCCCATAGAGGCAGGCAGATTTTTATTTTTAAGTATTTTTTTTTATTTTTTTTTTAGGATACTATGCATCCTGATAAAGTTCCCTTGGCCTTTGGAATTAAAATAGCCCCACATCATCACATAGCCTTCACCATACCTAGAGATTGGCATGGTTTTATTTCAGTTAGCCTAAAAGCTAGTTTGATTTGCATTGAGAGATGATCTTATGGAAAGTACCCCATGCCAATCTCTAGGTAAGTTTTTAAATTGAGGCATTACGTTCAATTTCCAAAATATGATTTTTAATTCCTCTTTTTAGTCAACTTTAGCATGGGTGTATTCACTTATGCATTGCACTGTATATATATATATATATATATATATATATATATATATATATATATATATATATATATATATATATATATATATATATATACACACACACACACACACACACACATACACATATATACATATATATATATATATATATATATATATATATATATATATATATATATATATATATACAGTGGTGTAGTGGTAAAAATAGAGGTGGGTAAACTATAAATTCTGGTGGACCACGACGTGGTCACCCGGTAAGGTGGGCCACTGCCTTCCGGTGTATGTGTATCCTGATGACATCGCTATAGGCTATCATTTGATGGTACTATCAAGGGTATCACTGGTTGTTCCCTCATCATAGGTCACACAATCACTATTCAATTCATACATTAATCTAAGTTCTTGTTAAAGAGACTCAAAAAGGAATAATATGGTTGAAATTGAAGTTTACTAAATGACAAAACAGAGAGAACAAAAATATTTAAGAGAGATCGAGAGGGAGGCTTATATCCAGGGCTTTCAATGCAATGCACTTGTGCATAATGATTAGGGATTTGGGATTATTTTCATAGTTGATTAATCTGTTGAATATTTCCTCGATTAATTGATTGTTTGGTCTATCAGAAAAATGTGGATCAGTGTTTCCCTGTAGAGGGAAAAGTCTTAAACCTGGTGCAGGCTTGATTCCCTCTGAATCTCTTGAACAGTTGGGTTTTGACATGCTCCCTACATTAAACCAGCTGCCTGTAATGAATTAAAAAACAACAACTTTTTTGCATCATTTTAATGATTTCCTGTTGCGGCTGCGATCAAGTTTCATTCTCACGCAGTTTGTTTAGTAACTTCACGAGCGTGTGTTTTCTGCTACGTGTGTGCGCCGTTCTCTTTGTTCCGTGTGTGTGTGTGTGTGTGTGTGTGTGTGTGTGTGTGTGTGTGTGTGTGTGTGTGTGTGTGTCGGCGCGCTGCGCTGCGCTCTCTGCTCCGTGTTTGCGCGCTGCGCATTCTGCTCTGTAGTTAACGGCCCAAATGCTCGAATCATGTGCCGATCGGCGATCACGCACTGGAAAAGCAAAGTCCGCTCACATAACGTGAAATTCAGAGGTGGATAAACGCAATGTAGAGGTGGATAAATGCACTTTGGAGGTGGGCAAACGCTATTTCCAAATTTTGGGAGGTGCGTAAACGGCGTTTACGTGCGTTTAGCCTCCACTACATCCCTGTATATATATATATATATATATATATATATATATATATATATATATATATATATATATATATATATATATATATATATTTTACATATAAGAGATTTAAACAAAAATATAGAAAACTTGATCTGCAAATATATTCATTCATTCAAATAGAGATAATGTGAGGCACACACACACACACACACAAAAGAAATACCAAGCAACTTCAACAACCTTGAGCTCAGTTCATTTTAAATAGCAGCTGACAATGTGCTCCGCTTAAAAGCAACACTCTATTCAAACCAGAAAGCAGACTGTAACTGCATGACTGTCAGTCTGCTAATTGATCTGCTCACATACCAATCCTCTAACAATGCCTTGCGATTGAAGTGCCCCTATTATGCTTTTTCGAATATTCCCTTTCATGCAGTGTGTAATATAGCTATTTGTAAACGATGTAAACGATCTGCAAAGTAGTAAAGCCGAAAGTGCACGATAAATAAAGTTATTGTCTCTCAAAATAAAG
The DNA here is from genome assembly GCA_022828995.1 of Vimba vimba. NCBI lineage: Eukaryota > Metazoa > Chordata > Actinopteri > Cypriniformes > Leuciscidae > Vimba > Vimba vimba. The sequence continues at coordinate 28,238,185 of CM040837.1, read as the reverse complement.
AATCACCTCTGAACCACCTAAAAGCGTCGTCGGTAATTCGAATCCCACTTTGTTTACGACTACACGTCACTGGGTAACACATTTGCATAATGCCCACCTATGATCTTCATTGGCTGCCCGCAAACAACGACTACTTTGACCCTCCCTCAAATGCTGTAGCTGTGTTGTGTACATGTCAGGTGTTCAAAATACAGTTTTGTGTTTTATATTGTGTAGTAGGTCTCCGGCTAACCGGCTAACTCACGTTACTGAAATACTTGTGCTATTCATCTGTGGGCCACTATTACCTAAAACTGTCTATTAATGCAGATTACCTGTTGTTCTTACTACTCTGAGTAATGATAAAGGATGGAGCAAGATTTGTTTTACAAATTGCTGCTTAAAGGGATACTCCACTTTTTTTGGAAATAGGCTCATTTTACAACTCCCCTAGAGTTAAACAGTTGAGTTTTACTGTTTTCGAATCCATTCAGCCGAACTCCGAGTCTGGCGGTACCACTTTTAGCATAGCTTAGCATAGATCATTGAATCGGACAGGACCATTAGCATCTAAAAAAATGACCAAAGAGTTTCGATATTTTTCCTATTTAAAACTTGACACTTCTGCAGTTACATCGTGTACTAAGACCGACGGAAAATGAAAAGTTGTGATTTTCTAGGCCGATATGGCTAGGAACTATACTCTCATTCCTGCGTAATAATCAAGAAACTTTGCTGCCGTACCATGAGTCCAGCAGGCGTAATGATATGACGCAGCGCCTGAAAATAGTCCCCAGCTCGGTAACTTCCAACGTGACCGGGACTAAGTTTGTCTAACCTATTAGACCTATTTTCAGGCGTTGCATCATATCATTACGTCATTGATACATTGCGTCAATTTTATGAGAGAGATGCTAATGGTCTTGTCCGATTCAATGATATATGCTGTGGGATTCCAGATATACCAACAGCTCGTGTTTTCAATAAACAATCCTGCTGAAGAAACAACCAAGTCTCCTGGTCTTCGATTCTGAGTTTACAACAATTTGGTGCCGTGACCCGGATGGAGAAACTGAAACTCAAGAAACAAAGAACGAACTTTTCCAAATCTGAAGATTGAAACTTCAAGCTCAAAGATCCGACTATGTTCCAGACTGAATCTTGAAACTTCAAGCTCAAAGATCTCAACAAAGCTGACTGAGTTCCAGATGAATGTTTTCTGTAAAACCAACGATTCGGTGAGTTTCACTCTATTCAAAGAACCGAGGCAGACCAGTACAAATTAGTTTTCCTCTGCGCCGTTCAGAGAAGTAGTTAACAAACAGCTGTAGAGTTTGATTAACTAAAGATGAGCCTCTAAAAAAGTTTTTCTTTTAGAGATGAAATTTACCCTCTGTTGTTGGCAGGGAAGATTAACAGTTACATGTTAATATTGTGTGTATCCTTTTGCTAAGAGAAGACCTATCCTCTGTAAGCTAGAGAAAATTAGCGTCATGTGCTAATAAGATTGTACCCTCTGTTTGTAAGACAGTAGAGAGAAGTTTTAGTGTTTTGTGATTGTTAAGTAACAAAGGAAGTCACAAAATGGTTAGAAGGAATGCTAGACTGATTCCAACAAATGAGAAAGCTGGACGAGCTACACCGTTATGGACAGACAATGAGTTTAAGTCTTTGTTATCAGAGCACATGGACACAATAGTGACTGAGCAAGTCAGATTGAATTTAACAAGGAAATTTGACATTGATGCAGACAAAGTATGGTCAATTGAAGATTGCAAGAAAGAGTTGGGTGCATGTATCAGGAAGAAAAATGTGAAAGGCATTATCTGTTGTCACAGAGAATTTAGCTTATCCATTGCACAAGAACAAGCTCAGTTTATTGCTAAGTTAAACGATCAGACCAAACAATTGCAGACTCACATGTCCTGTCTCAAGACAAAGGTGGGCAATAACAAAGCCTCAACCAAATGTGATTTAGAAGACCAACAGTCAGATGAAAGCTATCCTGATTTACAGTCTTTTGATAGTATAGAGGACAATGTCAATGCAGATGTAAATGCAGTTGAAGTGTGCGTAGCTAGACAAAAGCCTCAGGGAAAAGGTGTTGATACAGTTTCATTTGCAACCCCCATATTGCAGCCACAAGCAGTCAAAACATCTTTAGGTCCTAAAGATATCGAGAGAATTGCTGAAAGTTTGCCATCAGTGCAAAGAAATTTTTCTGAGTTTAGGAGAGAGTTGTCCAAAAAGATGCGGCACTACGATATGTCTCTAGCTGAAGTCACTCAGCTAATATCACAGATCTTGACTGAGTCAGAATTCAATGATTTTGAAAGTGCTGTAAACAATTCTGAACTGCAACAAGTCAGTAAAGAGGAATTGAGAGAGGAAGTTTTGAAAGTGTTAAAGAATATCTTAGGACCCAAAATCGATTGGTCGAGAGTTACTAGCTGTGTACAAGAGAAAGAAGAAACTGTGAGTGAATATACTGAGAGGTTCTGTCAGTCAGCTGCAGTGTACAGTGGAATTGCAGATACTGCAGAAAAGGTGTTAGGTGATAATGGCCCTTTGGTTTGCACATGGTTTCATGGTCTTTTGCCAGAATACAGAAAGGCATTGCCTTACTTAAACATCACATGGTGTACGAGAACCCTGCAAGACAACTTGGACAGTTTAGCTATTTGGGAAAGAGATTCTGATGTCAAAGAGAGAGTAAGAATTGCAGCAGTTTCTGTTAGGTCAACTCGGAGAAGCCAAAGAAACGCAAAAGTCCTAGAGAAGCCAGTTGTTCTTACTGTGGCAAGCACGGACATTTTGGAAAAGAATGTAGGAAAAACAAAAAGAACTTTAAAGAAGTTAACAAGGTTACTCAGCTCCTGCTTAGCCTGCTTGATATTCTGAAGCAGCCCCTCCCCTCCTCGTTAAACTCGTGGGGCAACTTGATATGGTGTTAACCATTTAGGCTGTGAGTGCTTAATTTCCCCAGTAACTCACAACAAAGATGAAAGACTTATTTTTGTTTAATAGAACAAAAGGAAAGTGACTGTCTCAGCCTTTGTTTGGGGGACATTCAGTATACTCACAGCCTTAAATGTTATGCCACAGAATATTGCAGTCAGACAACCATCCTCTGTTAATGATGTTCATTAGGACTGATGTTTCACTGGAGAATGGAAATGTGCCAATTTTCTCACACACTGTACAGTGTGTACACAACACAGGGACAGAATAGGACACACGGACAAGTGAGGTGTCCTGGGAAGAACTGAACGCAACAGGCTTCGGAGATGAACCCAGGGTGAAGACACTACCTCATAGGCCTCTCCCCATTTAGTCCATCCTTACCTCACTGGTCCATAGGTGTCAAATAAATTAAGAAATAGGGAAAGAATGAAACGACAACAGTAGACTCTGAAAACGATAGAACCATAGTGTTTAAACTGCTACAACCGTAGTGTTTTGAAGAAATACTGCTCTCTGTTTTTCTGTTTTCTGTCTTACAGTGTGCAGATAAAACTTGATGTTTTTTTTTCGAGATCCATATGCAACGACCGTCTCATTTGCGTATGAAGCCCCAACCTCAAGAAGACAACCAGACCCACTGCTGAACGAACTATCACAAAAGAAAATGAAAAATACACAACGCAGAAAATTCACGGACCCTAAATTGCATGTTTTGTTTCTGTGTCAGCATGCAATTACAGATGAACAACACAGAGCAAGTTATATGTGCCTGTAACTTACACCAGTTACAAGAATGAACTTTTAAGTGTCTAAATTTGTATTTTGTGAGAGTTTTTTTAAGACTCTCAAAGGGGCAAATGTGGGATTCCAGATATACCGACAGCTCGTGTTTTCAATAAACAATCCTGCTGAAGAAACAACCAAGTCTCCTGGTCTTCGATTCTGAGTTTACAACAATGCTAAGCTATGCTAAAAGTGCTCCCGTCAGACCCGGAGATCGGCTGAATGGATTCGAAAACGGTAAAACTCAACTGTTTAACTCTGGGGGAGTTGGAAAATGAGCCTATTTCCAAAAAAAGTGTAGAAGTGTATCCCTTTAATTTTTATTAATTACTTTATTATTACTGTTACTATGAGCATAATTCCCAATTCATTATAATAGTAATATATTATGAAAGTAATTTAATTAGCCTAACTGTACACTGTATGGGTGCCAAGCATCACTGCAACTGAGCACAATATACATTTACATATACACTAAAACGATGATCACATATTAGATAAACCGTATACTGTATACAGTACATCTGATATGTGTTCATAGTTTTAGTGTATATATCAGCTATTTTAGAGCCAGAAAAATAATAATAGGTTTTCTACTACAGTTTGTATTATATTCTGTAAAGCACCTGTTAGCCCGGCCCCTGCGGCTCCAAACAACGAGGCCATGACGGCGATGCCCGTGGCGGATCCCAGAACAGCGGCTCCACCCGCTCCCAGTACCGCTCCTGCCCCGGCAGCCACCAGAGGAGCCGCCAACCCTCCTGTGACACCTGATCAACACACACACACACACACACACACACACACACACACACACACACACACACACACACACACACACACACACACACACACACACACACACACACACACACACACACACACACACACAAACACACACACACACACAAACACACACACACACACACACAGAAACACATCTGATATTAGTGGGTGAATCTCATGAAATCAGTCCTGGACTTTCACCCATCAACTAAGAGATAAATAATGACAATTCTTTAATTTAATAATTAAATAATATTTTTATTTAAAAAATAATGAAATGAAATTTAATGAAAATTAAGCACATTTCCTCTCCAATTATCATAAACATAACATAAATAATGTTTTTTTTTTTTTTTTTTTTTAAATTGTGAAGTATGTATATATCATAAATCACTTATATTGAATTGAATTGAAATTAATTTAACATTTTAATTTATATAATTTTTTTGAATAAATAATTAAAGAAAATGAATAAAAATTCACAAATAAAACCTCCGGATAAATTACAGTAATGGAAGTAAGTGAATATAAATTAAATACATAAACTCCAGTTTTCAGTGTCACACGATCCTTCAGAAATCATTCTAATATGATGATTTGATGCTCAATTATTATTGGTGCTCAATTATTAATAATGGTTCTAATTTTTATCAATGTTGAAAAACATTTTTGCTGCTTAATATTTTTGTAGAAACCATGATGCATTTTTTCTGGATTCTTTGAAGAATAGACATTTCTAATCAGAAATGTTTCTTGAGCAGCAAATCAGCACATTAGAATGATTTCTAAAGGATCATGTGACACTGAAGACTGGAGTAATGATGCTGAAAATTCAGCTTTGATCACAGGAATAAATTACATTTTGCATTATATTAAAACAAAAAACAAGTTATTTTAAGTTGTAATAATATTTCACAATATTACTGTTTGTACTGTATTTTCTGATCAAATAAATGCAGCCCTGGTGATCATAAGAGACTTCTTTCAAAAACATTAAAAATCTTAATGTTTCCAAACTTTTGACAGTACTGTATGAAATAATTATATAATTAAAACAGGGGGAAAAGCCTGAAAGGCTTCAATTTCTAATAAATAAATCGATTTCATGGACTTTCCAGTGACATTGATAGTGACCTAATCACCTCGGCGAGACCAGTGTAGACAAACGTCCTGTGGCATTTAGACTCACCGATTACTGTCCCTCCACCCACAGTGGCAAGTCCGATGAGCAAGTACCGGCGCAATTTACGACCTCTCTCTTTCTTCTGCCGTCTTGAAGACTCTTCTCTGTTGAGAAAATGTCAATTTGATTGATAACACGCTGAAAAGCTCAGAGGTCTTTCTAGGCAGAGGCAAAATTCTATTGAAAACAAAGACTAAAATGAAAGTGCCGTACTGAAAGGAAAAACCTTGACTGCAAAAACATAAAATACTCACGGCTGTGTGTGGCACACATCACGTGTCGTGCAGCAGAGGACACATTAAAAGACAGAAATCAGCAAATGCATTCAAAGCTCGATCCCCACTTCAAAAGTATTCGATTTTACAATGATATTGATTGTGCCACAGTGTTTCTGTATGATTTGCATTGACTTTTCCTTTGTGAATCTGCAGATGGCCCAGGTGGGGTTTGTAGAAATGAATATCTCATGTAAATAATCCATCAAACAGTGAAACCAGTGTGTGTTTCTCAGAGACATGAGGATAAGCTCGCAAAAAGCCCATAAAGAAGCAGCAGCTGAGGATCGGAGGAAGTTTCACTCACTCGCTCTCCTCTCCTGCCTCTCTCAATTTCTCTCCGAGAGTCTCTTCAAAATCCTCCAGCTGCTGTTGGGTCACACGCAGGAGACAGCTGACATGTCGGATCAGAACACGAGCCCTGGCATCATAATGTCCTACGTGAGAAGAAATTAAGAAATGCTCATCACACACAGAACAAGAGTAACAGATCAATCATGGTTGTTACTATTAGAACTGAGACTAAAACTAAAAACATTAAAAAAAACATTTTTTATTCTGAATAAAATAAACGTTAGCTGAAATCAAATAAAATAAGGCAATTTCCCATTTTAATTTAGGTCATACAAATTTATAAAAACTATATAAACAATGAAAAAAAAGAAAAACACAACAAAATTATGGTAACACTTTACAATAAGGTAAATTTACAATTTAATCTTTGTTAATGTTAGTTAATACAAAATACAACTTCATGTCAGCTCAGGTCTATTAAATAGTATTAACAGATGCAACTTTAGATTTTAATATGTATTAGTAAATGTTGAAATTAACATTAACTGAGATTAATAAATGCTATTTTTCATTGTTAGTTAATGTTAACTAATGTTAACAAATGAAATGTAAAGTGTTGCCAAAATTACTAAAACTTCGACTGATTTTAAAATTAAAACACAAAACACAAAATCTAATTCAAAATATTCATAAAAACTATAATAGTATGTCAATTATATTAAAATAACACAGAGATGAATCTCAAAGATAATGTGAAAAAAAGTAATATTTTGCATTTGCATAAAGAAAATAAAGACTTTTTAGGATCATTAACATGTTTTGTATTGTGACGTTACTACTGAAAGAACAAAATGTAATTCAAGTTTTTGTTTACATTCACATCAGCATAAAGTAATGTAGCAGAATAAATAATATTGTGATGTATAATGTTTTTTACAATTTAAATAATAATTTAAAATAAGAAGCATTGGGATGTGAATGTGCATAATTGTGCTAGAAATTAAAATCAAAATGCAAAATATATGAATGCTAATGAAACAGGATTCATTTTCTTTATGCAAAATATAATTTCGCATTTTTTCTGGACATTACATTTATTTATTATTCATCATTTTAAATAATAGTTTTTAGCGCAATTTTCCACCGGACAAAATTGCGATTGTTAACTCATGATTTCTGTTCTGTCTGTGCGCACCAATCTTGCACTTCTATCTACTCCTCAACCAGACCACCTAGAGACTTCGGGTTTTCGGCATTATGTTAAGGAAGGTCTAATCTCGGGAACGCACAAAAAAATCCAGGAAAAGATTTTGGATTTCCTGGAAATTCCAGAAAAAAATCAGTTTTTTGCAAATTTCTCGGCAACCATAATAGCTATCGAGTTCAAACAAATTGCAATCGATAGCTTATAAAATTTAAAATAATATTAGAAAAAAAGAATTGATCAAAAATCTTTCCTTTATGCTTCAAAAATTAATTAAAACTTTATATGAAGGGATATTATGTAAAAAATAATGAGCTAATAAAAAAAAAATGATGTTCAACTAGTCAAGTGAATGTGCCTTTTTTATTATCCATTGCTGATTTGATTTCAGAAAGTTCATTTGAATTTCAAAAGAAAGTTATATTCTCGAGCAACTTATTTTCTCTTTCATTTACTATCTCTTAGTGTTGTGATCCCATGACGTGAGAAAATTGCGCTAAAACACTCACTGAGTTTTTATTACTTGTTTATGCATGCCAATGCAAAAAAAAAAACGAACTAAGAACCGACAGCTTACCATCTTTGACAGAGAAAGACACGAGATCCTGAAAAACAGTGTTACAAAAGAGAACATCACAAACAGTGAGTTGCACGAGCATTTATATGTCAATGCAATCATCCAGCTATGTTCATGTCACATGCGTACATGAGTGATGGGTAAAGCTCCGGCCCGGAGCAGCGGCTCTGCGTGCAGAATGGACAGGAAGGTGTCAGTGCCTTCGAACCCGAGTCCCGTCAGGAAAGCTTGCATAACCGGCATGACCGACTCATCGAGATTCAGCCACTGAACCAGACCCTCCAGATACGCCTCACGAAAACGTCTGCATTGGGAAAACATCACAGTGAAGTGTCACAACCCCAAACCTCAATATGCTGGAAGTACATTACCGTCCAAAGGTTTGGGGTCAGTAAGTAAAGGTCAGCCGTGAAGCGAAAGTTACCATCGCAATGAATGTAGCTAAAAGCCGAGCCACTTTCATGGTGCCCAAAACCCAGTGTGAACTAAACTAAACTGAAACATACAGGCATAATGAAGAACATAATGACCCCAAACTTTTTTCACGGTGCATTAAAGTGTTGTTAAAAGTTTTACTTTTGCTCGTGTCCTTGAAAGAGCTGTCCCAGGGAAACGCCACATAACCCAGCGTACGCAAACCTCCCTGGTTCGCTCAGTTGGCGGCCAAACATTTTCTCTACTAGTGACTGCTTTTTCTTCTGTCCTCCTGGGTCTGTCACAAGAAAAAGAAAAAACACAAAAAGTGCCTGTGAAGAATGTGTGCGCATAGATACAGATTGTGAATTCAGAACAAATCCAGTTCTCCACATTTTCATTACATGCTTTATAGAGGTCCAAGCAGAAATATTTGTTCTTTTTTTAAACATTACAAATTAACTTAACTTAATCATAATTAAGGTATGCATTAATGTTGTGATTGCATAGCAACCAGTACATCATTTTAAAATATAAACACTTAAGCCCTGCTGACCCTTTTGAGCAACGGTCTTAAAATATTACACACGTTCCTCTTCTCATGAAGAACTGTGCATTTGATAGTCTGGTTTTGTGCTTTTGATGACATGCAATGCTTAATATTTGTGGTCTTAATATTTGCAAACTTCATTTGCATGTTTTCTGACGATACAGACCACACAAAATGATTACTTTGCATAGAATTTGCACAAACATGTGGCAATCTATGACACTATAAATATATGTAATTTAACTCAATGGTCTCGAGCTTTCTTCAGTTAAAAGCCCCGGGAAATACATCAGATCAGCGTGTGTTATTATTACGCAACTTAAAATTTCCCTTGTTTAACCAAAACATATTTTAGGCCTTGATCTTATCCTGCATCTGTGATTAAAGCTGAACTGAACACTAAGCAGCTGTTACACACGCATGTAAATACGATCATTAGAAAACAACATCAAAGTAACACATAAAAGCCTCCTTATAAAATGAAATACAATACAACACAACAATAACTAATAAGAGTTAAGAATAAGAAAACCAAAGACTCTTATTTTGCTGTACGCCGTTGGGCAAAACTCAAATCTTTTCAAAGTCTTTTAAAAAAATAAAACTGCACTCTTGGTGAAGTTTATGAGTACCTGGCGTTAATTTTGGGTCCTCGTTGTTGTTATTTGTTGGTTCCATCGGTTTATCCCTACAGTAAATAACAGCAGATTTGTTCACTCCATGTAGGAAAGTTGTTAGTTTGTTGTCGTGACAGATGAAAGTTCAGCACAAAGCTGTCTTGTATGCAGCAACGCCCCCTATTGGTCAAATCAATTTACCAATCATATGAAGGACTCGCTTATGAATATTCATTACGCTACGTTACGTTCGTCCAGCTGGCCTAACCGATTGGCTGAACTGCAAGAGTTGGTGAGGTTTCCGCTATTCAGCTGGCAAATAAGCGAATCCTAAAAGCGAAGGATTGACTTATGAATATTAATGAGAAACGGCACGTTGGCAGGCGTTGGTCACAGAGAGGAGTCATTTTGGCGTCGTCAGCTGGCAAATGAGTAAGATTGGCTTATGAATATTAATGAGGACAGGAGTATCGGAATGTTATAGGAATGACTGGATTTAAAAACACTGATCTATAAATCATATAAAATCATTTATATAGATCACTGATTAAAACTCAAAATTGCCCCGTGACGATTGTAGATTTATTTGAAACGTTCTGATGATGGCAATTAATAATTAAGGCTATTAATGTCGACGTTTTGCCTGACAAATTAAAGCTATTTGTGTATAAACTGTCTTGGGATTGAATGAAAAAAGTATTTCCTCTGGCTAGAGACATCGTCGAATATTGATATTAATTGGGTTCCTTGACTTGACGCTCTAGGGAGGTAATAAAGCAAAGACTGCATAACCTTAATAATTTATTAATATTCATAAGCTGAGTCGTCTTCTTAGAATATATAATTTAAACATGATTTTATGTTTTGAGGAAGATTTATGTTTTTAATTGTTGTTGTTGTGCCTCATAAATGTAATCAATCAGCCCTTCTCTTTGTGTTATTGGAGACTGAATATAGTAAATACATAAACATACGCCCTTCAGAAATATTGTTGAAGTGCCATTTACCGCCAGCAGAGCTCACTAGAGGTCCATATAAAATACCCTGTTGTATCCTACAGTTTAAACAACCTTACAGACACACAAAACTTCACTGTATGTATTTGTAAGCTTGGTTATTGTAATGCATAAAAAGGTGTGTTTTTTTTAATTATTTTTCTTTGATTGTATCCTGCATCTGTGATTAAAGCCCAGAACTAAACACTAAGCAGATGTTGGACATGTATATTTGCTGTATATACACTCCCAGTCAAAAGTTTTGGATCAGTAAGATTTTTAATGTTTTTAAAAGGAGTCTCTTCTGCTCACCAAGGCTGCATTTATTTGATAAAAAAAAAAAAAAAAAAAAACAGTAATATTGTTAAATATTGTGACAATTTAAAATAACTGTTTTCTATTTTAATATATTTTAAAATGTAATTTATTCCTGTGATCAAAGCTGAATTTTCAGCATCATTACTCCAGTCTTCAGTGTCACATGATCCTTCAGAAATCATTCTAATATGTGAATTTGATGCTCAAAAAAATTCATTATTATTATCAATGTTGAAAAAAAAATCAGGATTCATTGATGAACTGAAAGTTCAAAAGAACAGCATTTATTTGAAATAGAATCTTTTGTAACATTATAAATGTCTTTACTGTAACTTTTGATCAATTTAATTAATCCTTGATGAATAAAAGTATTGATTTCTTTTATTTATTTTGCCCAAAAAAATAAAATAAATTCTTACTGACCCCAAACTTTTGAACGGTAGGGTTTAATGTTACAAAATCATTCTATTTCAGATAAATGCTTTTCTTTTGAACTTTCTATTCATCAAAGAATCCTGAAATAAAAATGTAAAAAACTGTTTTCAACATTGATAATAATAATAAATGTTTATTGAGCATCAAATCATCATATTAGAATGATTTCTGAAGGATCATGTGACACTGAAGACTGGAGTAATGATGCTGAAAATTCAGCTTTGATCACAGGAATAAATTACATTTTGCATTATATTAAAACAAAAAACAAGTTATTTTAAATTTTAATAATATTTCACAATATTACCGTATTTACTGTATTTTTTTGGTGATCAGAAGAGACTTCTTTCAAAAACATAAAAAATCGTTCCGATCCAAAACTTTTGACTGGTAGTGTATGTGTATGTAGCTATAAAATGACATAATCATCCCTGAATATATCATTTTATCAGTAATTACCCGTCCTTGATTGATTATAGCAATTTGTCCGAGTTACATAATTCGCATTGCAAGCAATAGCTCACTTTCTGACACCTACTGGTATTTTTAGATTCATTCTGATTCTTATCCTTTGCATTATGATCTTGACGGCTCCTGATGTTATATAAAGTCTAGGAGCTGCTGTGTCTTGTTGCTATTTCCACTAAAAGCCCATACTTGGGATGATCCAGGAGAACGGTTTGTGAAATGCATGGTTACATAATTTTCCAAAAACCAAAAAAGCATATCTGGTATGTGATTAACAATCTCAATAGGAGCATCGGCTAAATATGAACATGTCTTTACAGCTTCACAAGTCTGTACACAGACTCATGTCTTTTTAAATTCCTTTCACAACATGTAACTGACATTCGTAACAAGAGAATGTGTGTGTGTCATGTCTGTATTTCTCTCCTGTCTCTTTCTCTCTCTCTCTCTCTCTCTCTCTCTCTCTGCCTGGTACCATCTCTTTACAGAGGTTATGAGGTCAAGACTCGAAGAGAGGAGAAGAGAGAGGAAGAACTAGCATCAGTAATGCAAACCATGCTCCTTCATTCATGTAAACAAATGCAGTGAAGAATCTTACCTTTGAGTTTGAGGTCTAAACGTCCTGTTTATACATCAGTGTGTGTTACAGACGTCTTTATTTGTACTTCTTTCTCCATTTCCACTTGAGAAGTTTGTATGCAATCTGCTTGAGAGAGATACAGAGCACAACATGTCATTCTTTCCATTTTCCTTGAATGTAAAACCATCTGAGCACAACAGTTCCAGCATTCACAACACACAGAAACAGAAGATCCACAGAGAGAGATTCACAAAGCTCCCTTAATTTAAAAACATTAGCCGTGGACAAAATATAGATGTTAATTTGAATAAATTACATAATAATAATAATAATAACAATAATACTTATTATTGTTGTAATTATATATTTCATATCACAATACAATATTATTATTATTATCATCTATTAAATCTATTATATTTTAAATAATAATAATATTAACAAAAATAATAATAACTACTCATTTTATTATTATTATTACACTTAATATTATACTAAATTATCATTATTATTAATAATTTAATATAACAATACAAAATTAAATTATTCATATTATTATTATACCACAATTAAATAATAATAATAATACATTATTATTATGATAAATATTATTACCATCTATCAAATGTATTATATTTTATAACATTTGAATGATAATAATAATAATTGTTATATATTTAATAACACAATTATGATGACATATTTAATTTTACAATGCAATATTTTTCATTATTATCTATTAAATATATTTAAAAACAATAATAATAATTATTATTATACTTTATATTATAATAAATTATTATTATTATTATTATACCACTATTACATAATAATAATAATGATACATTATTGTTATTATTATTATTATTAAATATATTATAAAATTGTAAATATTGTAAACAAATATTATATTACTTTTAAATAATAATAATAATTATTATTGTATTCTATCTATAATACTTTATTTTTTATTTAACAAAATATTTATATTGTTTTATTATGTCAAACTGAACAAATTATAAATAAATACAAGCGTATTGTTTTATGACGCTAAATAAATAAATAATATTTATAGTAAAATAGTAATAGTAAATAATAATTAAACCATTTCTGGTTTCTTGTTAAATGTCTAGTTATTTGTTATGCATCTCTATTATCTATAGCATCTCATTGGCTCACTTTGGCATTGTTTGTTTAGTTGAGTTTATTTTTGTTGACTGAGATTCTTTTCTCAGATATTCAGATATAGACAGACAAACTGTGGTTTAGTGATTCACTGCTCCTCACCTTCTCCATCTCATCCCCATCAGCCCGACGAGAGACTCGTTTAACCGAGCTCAGGTGCTAAAGCTGTCTGTTTAAAGCTAAAGGTTTGCTGTCATCAAGAGCTCCCCACATCTGTCGAGAGATAACAGAGCAGACACACGCACACACACTTATGAAGATCTGTCTTAGCAAGCATTGTTCTACATTAAGTGTGTGTTTTCAGTACATCCGCAGGCGAATCTGTCGAGACAGGCCGCACAGAAACAGGGGGATTCTTGGGGAATTTGGCGCCCAATCAAAGGCAATATAAACTGAATACACCCTCTTGACATCCGCTCAGTCGGATGAGGTAAACAAACTCAAAAAGATCATTCGCAGCACACAAACATGCTCTCGAAACAACCACCGGCCTTGTACCAACACACAAGGCCTTTCCTACGCACGTGTAGAAAGAGACTTTTGTGTGTGATTGTGTATATGTGTGTTTCTATGGAAAGAAGGGCAGCTGGACAGTCTTTTGGGAATGATGGGGGTGGGAGTGGAAGAGTAGGTCAGGATATGTCTAAAGAGAGATGTAAAAGAAAACCGCAGCTGTATAAGACTGCGGCCAACACGGGAAAATGCTTAAATGCATTGAAACGCATGAGAACATATGAGGAACTAACCATGACTTGGGGGAATGGGAGGAATGCAAAGCAGTGCAAAAACAGGTTTCTTTAATATTTCTCCTATAGATCAGTGGAGACTTTTGCTTCTTTGGGTAAAAAGACTCTATTGTTTGTCTCATCTTTGTCTCAAACTGTGCTCGAATGTGCAAAGATTTCAGTCTGCAATAAAACATACAGAGATCTCAATACGACCTCAAACATTTCTCATCGAATTCTTCCAAGACCAAATTAGTTGAGCTGCTAGCCATATTAGTTTTATAGCTATATGTCAATAACGCTGACTATACATCAACAATTTTTCCATTTATGTCTAAAATGTTATCAGAGAAAAGGAATATTCAAAGCTCACAGAGTTTTTCCAAGACAAATATAAACATTCTTAAATCAAGCAAAATGACTTGTCTTGTATGCTGAAAAATATCTATTTTAAGTGAGTTTATGCTTAAAACAAGAAACAATATCTGCTATTGAGGTATAATCTTGTTTATTTTTTCTGACTCCTTTGGCAGATATTTTTTATTTATTAATTTTGATACATTTTTTATCATACAAAACTTAATATTTTAAGCCATTTTGCTCCTCCAGTAAATGTGTCTTGATTTAAGAATGTTTATATTTGTACTGGAAAACAAGACAAAAATACTGAGGAAATTTTTTTGCAGATTGCGCTGAATCAGCAGCACTTGTGGCATAATGTTGATTACTACATGTTCAAATACTCACTTATTCCAAAAAAATTATAGCCACAAGTCATGGACAATATGAGTGTTAGCATGGAAACTGCTACTAACCTTTGCTGTGTGAAGTTATATCAAATTTTACAACTTTAAACTAAGCTAATAAAATAAAATACATAATAAACTAAACTAATAAAATAAAATATACTAAATCAAATAAAACAATAAAACAACTAAACTAAATAAAATAACTAAACTAAACTAATAAAATAAAATAAATAATAAACTAAACTAATAAAATAAAATACACTAAATAACATAAAATAATAAAACAACTAAACTAAATAAAATAACTAAACTAAACTAATAAAATAAAATAAATAATAAACTAAACTAATAAAAAAAAATACAAAATAAATTAATAAAACAACTAAACTAAATTAAATAACTAAATTAAAGTAAACTAATACAATAAAATAAATAATAAACTAAACTAATAAAATAAAATAAATAATAAACTAAACTAATAAAATAAAATAAATAATAAACTAAACTAATAAAATAAAATATACTAAATAAAATAAAACAATAAAACAACTAAACTAAATAAAATAACTAAACTAAACTAATAAAATAAAATAAATAATAAACTAAACTAATAAAATAAAATATACTAAATCAAATAAAACAAAACAACTAAACTAAATAAAATAACTAAACTAAACTAAACTAAACTAAACTAAACTAAACTAAACTAAACTAAACTAAACTAAACTAAACTAAACTAATAAAATAAACCATAAACTAATAAAGTAAAATAAAACACAAAACAAACAAACAAAAGATAAATCACAAAACATATCTCTTTAAAAAAAATCATCATTATTTTTATTGTTTTCATTATTATTATCATTTGTTATTTAAATGTTGTTGTTTTTTGGGGGGGATTTGTGTGTGCTAACCAACATTATGCCTCAAATGCTGTCGACAAAGCTTAAATGATACTGAACCAAGAAAGTATTTTAACAGAAAACATAAGCTGACACCATAATCCCCCTCTGCATGTGCGTGCATTTACAAACATCCGTCTAGATCGAGACTCTTCTTTGACTTCAATGCATGCAATCTCTGCTGCTGCTTCTCATGGGAAAATAAGCTGTCACCCATTGACATTAAGTCCGCCAGTCCGCCCATGCAGTGCCCTTTATCCACACTAACTCACACGAACGGATGACTAAATCCGAGCTGAATGAAAAAGATCACGTGCGCTTTACTAGTTTTAACCCCAGACATTATGTGGTTTCCATTCAAAACGATCAGTTCTAGCACAAACACGCTCTAATAAAGGATCCTTCAGCGGACACCAGATGAGGACACAAGGGCCTCATTGTATTTGTCATGGATATAATAGCTGTTTTTTTTTTGTGGAAATTCCTCTTCCACTGAGGATTTCTTTCCACGCTTTTAGGAATGCTGTAAATACATGAGGGACTCTCGTTCCCGGTTAGTAGCTGCAGTGTCATGATTGTTGCGATGGATTGATTTCTTGAGATGCAGCAGTACAGCTGGCAGGGAGATGCGGTGTGGGAGCGCTGCATGGAAAAGTTGTAAAGTGGGTGTTGGCGCTATAAAATTGGGAAACTCTGAGTGCTGAAATTGTGATGAAACCGCTGCTTTTTTCCTGGGCTTATAGGGATGGAAAAACAGCATTACCTCTATAACGCCCATGATTGCCTACTGATTACTATAGATACAAAACATACAATGACATGTTCATGGTGGTAAACAAACACAGATTACCAGCCATGTACAGGCAGAGACACATACCTACACATGGGGCCCATATGGGAAGCCATAAAAAATGTGTAGTGCACAAACAAACCCTCGTGACAAACCTTGAGCATGGCAGGGAATGGAAGTCAGGTCATTCAGACCACAAAGAGGGAAGTTAAAGTGACGCAGGTACTGAAGACACACACTTAGAGTCAGGAAGGCAGCTCTTTACAAATACGGGATGCATGTGAAACCCCTCTGCGTTCCCACAGTATTTTTAGCGTTTGCGTGAAAGGTGATCATTTATGTCTTCTGTCTGGTCCTCATTAGTGAACGCGGGCCTCACGGGCTCCTTGTACCGAGTGCTTCTGATTATCGTATCTCAACTTGCCTTGCCTGCATTTCTGCGCACAGATAACAGAAATCAGATAACAGCTTTGTTTATTCTCATGCATGCGATAACAGTGCTGCTTTCGACTTGAAGACTTTGGGCCCTATCACACACACCAGGCGCGACGCAAGTGTTTTTTTGCAAGTTTCAGCCTGACGCAGTTATCATTTTCACGTCCTGCGCCACGTTCTTTAAATAGCAAATGCATTTGCGCCCATGGGCGTGCTGGTCTGGAAACGAGGTGTGTTCGGGCGCATTGTTGGCGCGTTGATAATTTGAGGCAACAGAAATAGACTGCGCCATTGACCAACTGAAACCTGGTCTAAAGTCAATGGTAGTATTGTTTTTGTTATTTAAAGAGCGCATTAGTAATATGCGCCTATAGGTGGGTCCAAAACGCACGTACACTTTGTCCCGTTGATCCGTTTTCTCTCTGGAGAAGCGTTCAGTTTTTCCGCTTGCAAATTCCGGCATGTAAATAGCGAATCTGCCGTGGCAAACTGGCTTTTAAAGGGAATGGGAGATGAGAATCTGATTGTTTTTTTGCTCGTTACGCCCAAAACACACCCATTACTCATTAAGCGAATAGGGACAACCCTTTTAGACCATGCAATGGGTGCATCGAAAAATGTTCCCGTCGTTAAACTAGCAAAAGTGGATTCGGACACGTCCTAAGTGCGCTTGCGCCGTGCGCTTTAGACCATGTGCTTAGATCCTTAAAATGGAGTCTGACAGCTGAGAGCGTATATTGTGCACAAAATTGAAATGCCAGTTTTTGATTCACCAAAAAAATTTTTATTATCCACAATTACATACTCTTTCCGAGGGAACGGTTTACGGTTACAGTACACTTCACCGTTGAAGAGGCCGGCTTAAACCAGAGTGAATTCGATTGTGCCTGATTTATGCAAGTCAATAACAAACCCTCCAGATCCAGAACCAGCTTGTCAGTTTTAATTTTAAATAAAGAAAATAAGAAAATGGTGAGTTTGAAGCATTCCGGTCTTAAAGTCAACATGAAATCAAAATGGACAATTCTTATTTTTTTAATGGAATATTGCAGTATTTATTATAAATGATCTATCCGTGCACATCATGATTATTTATTTTAAATCCATGTGCCTCGTAATCTTTAATCTAAATAACTTCCCCTCCTTCTTGCAGCAACATCTCTGCAAGACTCCAACTCTTCCAGCTGGTGACGCACCACAGCCATGCTGAAACTAACAGTATCTACTCAACCAATCAGCTTGATCTTTTTAGTCATTAAATTCTTGTTAGTAAAGCCTGATAGAGACAGCAGCAAACCGGCATTCAAAGCAACATACACTCTCAGAAAATAAAGTTAATTGTACCTTTAGGGGTACAATGGCTTGTCACTGGGGCTGTACCCTCAAGGGTACAATATTGTACCTTAACCTTTAAAAGAAACAGTACATATGTACCTTTTAATGCTTTTTGACCCTCAAAAAGGTACATATATGAAGAGTTCAGATGCAAAAGCCTCTAAGTGCCATCTGAAATTTTCTTCTAGAATGATCATTTTTATCAAGCTCATATATTTAAGTTCAGTAATTTCACTTAAATGGCAATGAAAATTACCTATTAATTGTCATTTAAGTGAAATTACTGAACTTGATCAAAAATGATCATTCTAGAATTAAATTTCAGATGGCACTTAGAGGCTTTTGCATCTGAACTATTATGTACCTTAAGGTCCAATAATAAGCCCTATGGGGTACGTTAGAGTAGATTGTACCTTGGGTGACAGAAATGGACTCCTACTGTACCCCTATTTCTGACAGTGTATGTTGGTCCACATTAAGAAAACTGAGCCGTCTCAGAGGAGCTCTGAGTGCCATGCCTGTACCCTTCCCTCATACCCACTCACATCCAATGACTCAATCCAGTTAATAAAAGCCCTATAGTGAGATCATGTGACCATGCAGTTCCCAGAACAATGCTCACTTGAACAGCCATTAGCCATTTTGGCTGAGAACTCAGACACCTATTTGTGTTTTCATGAAGCGCTCTTGAAATTCAACACACCTCAAGTGGAAAGTCCAAGCTTTTTGACTTGGTCCTTGATTATAATCTGCTCTGCAGCGCTATTTGATATTCAAATCACTCTCCTCCCACTTTATTTCCACTCTCAACACTCTCTGGAATGATATTACCTCACCTTCGATGAGAATAACAGAGTATCGCTGGACAACTTGCTTTGCAAGTCAATACAAAAAGCTGTATGCACACATTCCAAAGCAACATTTTTCCTTCCAGAGCAACATTTTTCCAGGTGCACAGATGCACCTGATTTATTGAACGATTCAAAGACTGGACTGTGTACAAATGATGACAGTCTTATGAGGGTGCGTGTCCATACTGGTCGGGTGCAGCAATGCACAGCACTGTCCCGACACTGTGTTGCAAGATCACGTTTGTATATGAATAGCAATATCCAGTCATTCATTTTACAATCTCTGCAGAGGTTTTGAACTCTCTACAGGGTTTGCCCAGGGATAGTTCAAAGGAAGAATTGCGGTTAAGTTACTGACTGTAAATTCAGCGCCGCAAACGTCATATCTGTTTGCATAGTAGGTGTGTAATGGTGAACTCGGCTTAAGGGATGTTTTTACACTGATTACGAAATTTGCTGCATGTGGTCCAATACAATGTTTGGTCGAAAGTTGTCTTTACTTCTTCCTTATATACTTACTCTATATAAGACTTTATCTCATCTCCTCAGATTGAAGTGACTCACGTGTGTCTATTATTAGGTACCTGTAAGGCAAACACAATAAAATGAAACCATGTTCACAAGTACATTATTATCAAGATAACAAACACTTCACCATCTGCATATCTTCCAGAAAGAGACTGAAAATATCAGTTGAAGCATGCATTGTTAAATATCTTTTTAGTTAATGTACTATCCTCAAGAAGGCTGAATTTCTTTGAAAAATACTCTGAAAACACAATTGTAAAATATTATTTCAATTTAAAATAAGTGTTTTCTATAAAATATATCTTATTCCTCTGATGCAAAGATGAATTTTCAGCTATTTTGTCCTTCAATAGTTTTATTCGACAAAGATGCATTAATTAATGTGACAGCAAAGACTTAAAATGTTACAAAAGATTTATATTTCAAATTAATGCGGCTCTTATGAACTTTCTATTGATCAAAAATGTAAGTTTTCAACATTGATAATAATCAGATTTTTTTCTTGTGCAGCAAATCATAAGATTATCATGATTTCTGAAGGATCATGTGACACTGAAGACTGGAGTAATGATGCTGAAAATTCAGCTTTGATCGCGGGAATAAATTACATTTTTACAATATATTAAAATAGAAAACAATTATTTCAAATTTTAATAATATTTCACAATATTACTGTTTTTACTGTATTTCTTTAATCAAATATTCATATTTATTTATTTATTGCAAATGATATTATATTATGATGCATTATAATTAGGCCTATATTTAATTATATTTAAGTATACTTTTGAAGTATGCATTGACCCAAATGCATGACCAAAACGCATATCATCACTATATATGTGTAAAGAAAAAATAGTGTCATGGGACCATATGCATTAGTGTCAACTAAAAAGCTCTACTGAAATAACGAACAACTGAACTCTCAAGTGGCCAGTTCTAGTTACCCATAATGATACATATTATATGACCATTCCCTAGCAAGAAAATAACTGTAACATAAAGATCAGAAGGACCAGAAACCGGGCACAGGTTCAAGATGGTGACGCTGGACCCGTCTAAAGTACTAGAGGAGGAGTGCGCAGTTCACCGAGGGCGGGAGGAACATGCTGCATTCAGTAGCCATGAGAGAGAGAGGCTTTTAATCCGAAACTGCTTTTGATCTACACTGAGCAGTTTATGGCAGCGCAAAAAGTTTCGTGTTTATTTCGTTCTCGAAGCGCGGAATGTAGAATAGTCGCGCAGGTGCTGCAGCTGCGCATTTTATTGCAGTTCTGGTGACTGCATGCATTGAATGAGACTTTTAAAGTGAACCGTGAGGATTTTAGAAATAGAAATCGAATAGAAATTGTGCTAGGCGATGTAGACAAGTTAAAACGTGCAGAATTTACTAAAATTTTGACATAAAAGTCAACCATGGAGGTCAGAAAAGCGCTCACGTGTGTTTTGATCAGCGTGTTTCTGTGGACTGGTGACGCTCAGTACTCGGTACCTGATTCAGGTGAGTCGTTTCAGTCATGTTTTAATTTGGAGCTCAAGTATGAGATTTCGTATTCTTTAATCCACAGGACGCGGTACACTATTTATTTGAGTCATATGTGCTAATTCTAAACTCGGTGCCTGATTCAGCCGAGTCATTTGAGTCAAGCATTTCATTCGGATCAAAACCAGAACGATAAGGTATCCTGTATGACTCAGTAGGCTATGTTAGTGGATTATAGTGGTTAAATCAGCTTTCAGTACCTGATTAACGTCTAGTTCAAGACTCTGTAGGTAGTTTAGGTAAAATATTATTGTTCTGCATACGATGAAGCACAATGGTCAATTCAGAAGTCAGTATTTGATTTGAGTGAGTCATGTTTTAGGACAGGTGATTCATCTGATTCAGGAGTCAGGACAGGTGAGTCATGTGGGTCAGTACCTGATCAAGGTGAGACATCACTCAGTACCCGATTCAGAAGAGCAGATCTTTTATTTTGCTACACACAAGAGCAAAAAGCAATTTCATGTTAGTTATTATTGCATTAACTACTGTTAACATATATAACCTTAAAGTGTTAGCTATTTCTTTAATAGTCCCATTCTCCAGAACAAACATGCATTGAGTTTGAGTGCTATAATAATCATTTCTAATGTAAATCACTGACCACTGCTCAGAGTTAACGTTAACCTGGGCATTCTAGGCAACACTTTATTTTACAGTGTCCTTTTTACATATTACATGTAGTTACCATAGTAATAACTATAAATTATGCGTGATTACATGCAACTAACCCTACAACAAACCTAGTCCTAACCATAACCCTATAGAAAGTAAACATAGTTTATTAATCTTACTCGGTACTTAAATGTATAATTACACTGTAACAAGGACACCTTAAAATAAAGTGTAACCATTCTATTCTATTATATTGTTGGTTAATTCATCAAGATCTCAAAGCCTTTTAAACAATAATGTGACTGAAAGAAGAAATCTGGAGATATAGTCCAGTCATTTTAAGCCAAAATGGGGGTCAACCTTGAACAAATTGCAACAGAAGCAAACTCAACTGATTTTGTATCCTCAATGTGTCCTGAGTAAGGAAAAAAAAAAGCCCCCAAAGAATCCCATTAGGGGAAAGTTTCGAAAAAGACCCAAATATAGCCTATTCATACGCCTATTCATTCTTTTTCTCACGTGAATAGGGTAAAAATGTTAACCTTTAGATATCACCATGAAAATTACTGAGTTGGTTACTTACATCAAGACAAACAAAAAATGTATTACAAGTTTTTAAAAATTGTTTGTTAACATGGACAAACGGTGCATAATCTAATTACGTATGTGCTAATTTGCATAAATACCACAACAGATCTAAACATTGGGTATAGCCAGGCGAAAATGTCTTGTTGAATCTTGTTGACATATAACAGTAAAATACTTAATGTTAAGGTCTGAATGGAACCCATTTAGGCTACCCTTAAGCATTAATACATAGAGGCAGGAAGAAGTACTTTAGAAACCAGGCTTTATTAATTTTTAAGAGAAAGGGTTTGGGGCTGGGGCTGTGGGACTGTTTCTGGAGGACGCTTGAGTCTGAGGGAAGAACAGGAGACAATGGTAAGGAGAATGCAGAAGACAAAAAGTAGGCAAAATAAAAAGTGAATCCCCAGAAACAGTCCCACGGACCCAGCCAGCCCCAAACCCCATCTCTGCAATAATAATTAATAAAGCCTGGTTTCTAAAGTACTTCTTCCTGCCTCTATGTATTAATGCTCACGGGTAGTTCCATTCAGACCTTAACATTAAGTATTTTACTGTTATGTGTCAACAAGATTCAACAAGACATTTTCACCTGGCTAGACCCAATGTTTAGATCTGTTGTGGCATTTATGCAAATTAGCACATACGTAATTAGATTATGCACCGTTTGTCACAATTTCAAAAAACTTGTAATACAATTTTTGTTTGTCTTGATGCAAGTAATCAACTCAGTAATTTTCATGGTGATATCTAAAGGTTAAAATTTTTACCCTATTCACGTGAGAAAAAGAATGAATAGGCGTATGAATAGGCTATATTTGGGTCTTTTTCTAAACTTTCCCCTAATGGGATTCTTCGGGGGCTTTTTTTTCCTTACTCAGGACACATTGAGGATATAAAATCAGTTGAGTTTGCTTCTGTTGCAATTTGTTCAACCTTTTGTCATAAAATGACCGGACTAATACTTTTATTTCATTACAGAGGATTACTTTCTGTTAAACATGACTGATGGAGCACCAGCAGACATACATTACAAACATGAGAGCTAGAAGAGAAACATGTGTGTAAAAGCATTTTCCTTCACACATCGTGTTAGGGGATTCTTTTCTTTCAACACATATGGTCCAGGTTTAAGTGATTCACGCAAAAGAAAAGAAAAAAAGTTCTTAAACATTTTATCTTGAATTAAAGCATTTTCTCCCTGGACTGTGGTCTGGTTATCTTCTCATATTTTGCTGTGTTAAATACAGTTATATTCATTCACAATTTGGATTGCCAAAAAAATTCTATAATTGATGTCACTGCCTTACATTTTCAGGACTTATAACTGACAGGTAGTATTTGCTGTATGAATAGAACAGAAATAACTTCTTGTCAACACATCACTGACATGCACATTGAGTGAGGCGTGCGAATTAAAGGATTCTTCCTGTCAGTCACTAATGGTAGGCTATCGACCGCTTTCACAAAACCAAATAAATGGCAGAAAATAGGGGTATTGAGAATACTTTGCCTCTGTTGATGTCTATCATGACATCCCAGATCCCACTGCACTCATGAAACCCTTGTTGAAAGATAAGCAACAGAGGAATTCATGCATGTATTGTTTCCAACTTGCTGACTCACTAGTGAATGTCACATTGTTCACTATATGAGAAAAAACGATCGTGTTCAAACACAGCTCAATTCGAACAGCTGAACTCAAACATGCCGTTTGCATGCCAATGTCATACAGTTTTGGACTTTAATCAGATTTCAAACAGCATATGTGGTTTAGACCCCCGTAGCAGATCTAGACAGGTGGTGCTGGGGAGGCGGAGGGCACAGAGTTTGCACAAAAGTGTGTAAAAATATAAAAGTGAGGCATTGCTATGCATTTTGCCACCTTCTCCTGCGCCGTCGTTACCAAGTAATGGGGTAAATGCCCAAATCGGACCCAAATAATACAATCTGAACACAGTCCAGCCGGGGCAGGGGAGCAATCGATCTCGGGTTCAGACCAGGCAATCGAACCTAGTGTGAAAGCACCCTTAGTGTGTTCGTTTGGATGAGATACAATATTCTTGCGATACTCCAAGACATATTGTAAAAGGTTAACAAAAAATGTAGGCCTACTGTTAATTAAAATGCAAAATTTGGTATTGCATTGGGGGTGAAAAGTAATAGGCTTGGACTTGGTGCTGGAAACCCAATGCAAAGGACAATGGAGACACTAGAATAAAAATATTCATGATTCTGAAGCTGAAAATTCTGAATTATTTTAGAAGAACATGCTTGAACTCTGTCACTGACCAGACATATTTAAATATTATGTCAGTCATTTGGCATTATCAGGACCCACAAATATTCCCCTATTGCATTATTATACATTATATTCAACATTATTTGAACAGTTTAATGTAAACTTGATTTTTTTCTCACACGGTAATTTTCATTTTGGGTGAACTACACACAATACATATTGTCACTATCCACAATACACATTGTTGCATTTTTGTATTGCGATATATTGTGACACGATATATTGCTACACCCCTAGCCGAGGGGTCGATTGACTGTGGTTACACTGAAACAACCAGTCAGAACACAAACAGAGTTTCAAGGGTAAACTACTCATTTGAATCTGATTGCCTCAAAAATTGCCACAAAAATAAAACAATTATTTTGATGCCTGCCTGAACAAAACTATAGACACACCAGCAGTGACTCACAGAGAGTAATTTAGGAAGAGCCTTGAGCATTTTGGGTTTGACTCCAGCCGTTTCTGTATGCCACCGCACCCTGGTTCCAATCCGTCTGGCAATGGTAACACTTATAGGTTTAAGTGACCCGATAGGCTCTTCTCTCTTAGCAAAGCGGAAGAAAACTATGAGAACTTTTTGTGACAAGTTTTAGATTTTAGTAGAATTCATTGGTTCCACTTGTGAAACTGACCTTCTTCATCCCAAAAAATGGGCTACAAAGAAAGCGATTTGCAAGATTCTCTTATAATTCGATTTAAATTACGCCTCCAGATCTTCTCACAGGACTTGGCAGGTTGCCGACTTTGGATTGTCTTAGGTGGCGAACACTTGGCAGCATTCATCTGAACCCACTCGCTCTTTTCTGCACACACTCTTTCTTCCTCTTCAGGGAATAGCCACTACATTCCTTCTTTTACTTCATATGGAACAGCCAATTCTCACCTCCCCCTTGTTCTCCATGCATGCCCGTCAGTCCGGTTGTAACATCCAGTAGCAGGGCTGTTCCTTCCCCCATCTGTTTATGTTTATCAAGCTGCTCCAGGTTAGAGGGCTCCTCTGCCAGGAAATTCCTGTAAAGGCTAAATCAAATGTTCCATCTCTTAAAATATTGTGAAGCCCCTAGTTCTTCCTTATCCTAATAAATACTACTGTTTTCTTGTCCTTATACCATTCCAGACAGCTTCCTTTCGCAAATGACTAATTTCCTCACTTGGTTTCACACTTATCTTTGCTTGGCCGCTCTTTCTTAGAGTTTCTCCTCGTTTTATTGTGTTCGCTATAAACATTTAATGAGTTTAAATGTTGTGCATCCAAACTTGTAAAATCTTTTGTCTACTTCCATAGTGAACACCTGAAGCTGTGCAATTGAATTAATTGAGGAAAATAATCGAATTGCGAGTAAAATGCTGTGCTTGTTTGTAGGGCTGCACAATTTGCCGTAAAATTTTGTGATTTTATATCAATATAACTAAAATAATAATAATACAAAATTATTATTATTAACTTTATTAATAGTATTCATTATTTCTACTACTACTACAAAATCTTACTATTTAAGATATTTTTATTTAGTAAATATTACTAACAAATAAGACATATTACTGTTTTAATGCGATATTCACAGAAATATTTCAAAAACTGATTTTTGTCATCATACTAACCCACATTTCCTTACAAACCTGTATGACTTTTTCTTCTGTTGTTTAGAAGTTGATGATGATCTTTTCCATAATGCAAAAGCAAATATTGACCATGGCCTGTCAAGCTCCAAAAAGGACCAAAAAACCCCCCATTATCAATAATAATAATAATAATATTTTTAATATTTTTTAATACTATTAAAAAAATAATACATTTAATATTAAATATTTATTTTGTATATATTAAAATATAATATTAACTCTATTACAATAATAGAGAATTTAATGAAAACTATGAATTTATTGCTGAATTTTTTTATTTGTAAGCATAAATAAATACATTTCAATTAATCTAATTAATTGTGCTTCCCTACAAGACTATAACCCCTAACCTTAAAGGGATAGTTCACCCAAAAATAAACCTTATTCCTCACGAAAGTCAATGCGGTCCAAAACCCTAAGACAGCTTAATCATTCTTTCCAAACTTCTCTTTTGTGTTCATTTGTACAGGTTTGGCACAACAGTAAATGATTACAGAAAATGCATTTTTGGGTGAACTTTCCCTTTAAATATTAAACTTTGGGGGCTTGTTTGTGGTAAATGATATCTAAAAATCATGTGGCTTGTTGAAGAGAAATGTGCTTTTACGTGTTTTTAACCAACTGGATGATTTACAGCTGGCGGACAATAAAACGGGCAGATAATATACGACCATAGTAGCTTGACTATACACACACAAACTCCTTCTCCTCATGCCTTGAAAAGTCTGGAGTGTTTCAGTGCTGCTTCAGTATGTCCTAAATAAACACTGAGATGTTAAACCATGAATCATTTACTTAAATGTCTACTGTTGTTTTTCACCTACAGTTTTGAACTGCTGCGAGGGCGATGTTCTGTTTCTCCTGGACTCCTCTGGTAGCGTGTCCTCCTACGAGTTCTCCCGTATGGTGGACTTTCTGTCAGAGCTCGTGCTGCCGTTCTCGCTGGGGCCGGATCAGGTGAGGGTGGGACTGCTGCAGGTTGGGACGGAGCCCCGTCTCGAGTTCGGCTTTGACACCCACAGCTCCCAGCAAGGCCTGCAGGCGGCCCTGGAGAGGACTAAACAGCTGAAGGGCGACACCAACACGGTGGATGCTCTTCTGATGGCTAGGAACCAGGTTTTGAAACAGGGTGTCCCGGGAGGTGCCAGACCGGATCTTCCCAGGGTTCTGGTCTGGCTCACGGATGGAGTGGATCCCGGCGAGGTACGGGAACCGATGGCGAGGCTGCGAGAAGAAGGGGTGGCTGTACTGGTGGTTTCCACTGGTCATGGGAACTACCAGGTGCTGAGAGAGGTCGCAAGTCCACCCAAAGAGGAGCACCTGTACTTTGTGGACATTGACGATATCAACATCATCAGTGAAGACTTGAGGAATGCAATTATTGGTGCGTTTCATCGAAATATCTCAAAAACTGCATTAGGCCATGGCAAATACATACATCACATCTATCACATACTCACCCTCATTTCATTCCAAATCTGACTTTTGTTATTCTGTTGAATACATCTATTCCATATTACAAAAGCAAATATTGACCACACATGGACTGTCAAGCTCCAAAAAGGGGAATTTTTTTTTCTCATTATTAATAATAATAATAATTATTATTATTATACATTCAATATGTAATATATTTTTGTAATATTAAAATGTAATTTGAACTATATTACGATAACAAAAATCGAATGAGAACTACTGTATGAATTATTGCTGAAAAATTCTATTTAATGGAAGAAAAGAAAAAATATCTTATAAAGTTCAAACTCAAAAGTGAAATGTTGGGACCCAATTTATGCTCATTGTTAAATTGAACATGGCATAAAAATGTATGCATATTATCCCCCCCCCCCCCCAAACCTAAATAATAATAATAATAACAACTACTAAAATACCATAAAAGTAGTCCATAATTATGACTGCTTGCATAAAGTCCTCTGAAATTATTTACTTCCTAAATTTTTTGACTTTTTCAGTAGTTCTCAAATTTCATTTAAAACCATAAAAAATCTTACTTGTAGAAATTCATACAGAAGTTTGGAACAAAATTAGGTTGAGTAAATGAGGAGAAAATTATAATTTTAACTCTTTCCCCACTAGCATCTTTTAAAAAAAGTTGCTAGTTGTTGTATGAATATCTGGACATGCAATATATCAAAAGAAAGAACAGAAAAAAGTTGAATTCTATAGTTTCATTTTTACCCGTTTTATCAATGTTTCATTCAGTAACATTAGACAGTTTTGATTTATATGCTGTTTAATGTTTGATGAACGCGTTATTTTACATATGCATCTGCTTACATTTGATATCGCTTGTTTCTGCTTCTTCTTCGCCTGTGTTTTGATCAGGAGATTCAGTGCTCTTTCAGAAGATGCGTAATAGCGCCCCCTACGGTATAACAGGAAAGTTCTGTCACTGGCGGGGAAAGAGTTAAAGAGAATTATTCAAAATTGATACTTTATGAAACTCTGTAGACCATGATTTCATATTTCACCCAGAGTAACAGTCAATCTTATGAGAGTGTTCTCTAAATAGGGAGAGTGATCTGATGTGTGTGTGATGTCCGCCCCAGTGTGCCGAAGGAATCTCGAATGCCAGTCAACTCCGACACAAATAGCTTGAGACGGCTCACAGATAAGAAGTGCCAGGAGGAAACGGGGACAGAAACCGGCAGACATTGTAATGTGAGATGAGGGCTATTTATACAGAAATGATTTTGTCCTTTTCGAACCCCCCCACGGTAAAGTCCCCCGGAGCGCTAGACACAGCTATTATTAGTGGCCATTCCTTCGCACATATATAAGGCGTTACACATGTGCAACTTCCAGACACTTACATAAACAAACGTATTGATTGCACGCTATACTTCAGACCAGGTGGGGTTTTATCCTGTTAAGGCATGGATTTAGTGACTAGAGTACATGATTTAACTTATGCCATGTTTGATTTGTCTTTGTCTCTGATCAAACGCAGAGATTATCCGGGCCGAGAGGCTGCAGGTGAAGTCGGTCACTGCTACTTCAGCTCAGTTGGAGTGGAGGCCTGTGCTGGCTGGTACTGGCTACTATGATATCCAGTTTGGTCCCATCCGAACAGGGCAGACCGGAGGAACTCTAGGTCCGGGCACCAGTCCTGGCACTGGCTTGGGTCCGTTTCAGAGGATCACCCGGCCTGGAGATGCCAGCTCGGCTCAGCTGATCGGCCTGCGTCCTGACACTACATACAAAGTCACACTCACACCAAAGGCCAACCTGGCATTCCTGAACTCGCTTGAAGCCACCTTTACTACACAGACAGGTGCTCATTATGCAGATTAATCATCATTCAAACTGAAGTGTGAATCTCATAAAGCCTGTCAATACATATAGGCTACATATATCCAGATCATATTTCATCACAAGTCCAAAAGAAGAAGAAGAAAAAAAAAACTATACTTTGCATAATGAAAATTATTTTTTTATGATAATTACTTTTTGGTCGTTGTGTCTTTAATGTTTAATTCATGCTTTTAATAATAATAATAATATTGATTAGCATTAATTCAATATGATCTTGAAATCCATTAGAAATGCATTATTATTATTATTATTGCTATTAGTAATATTATTAATGAAATTTAATTAATTAATTATTAATTAAATATGAATATTAAATAATAATAATAAAAATAATAATTATGATTATTGTTATTGTTATTATAACTATTAGAATTAAATACCATAAACTTAACGTTTAATATTAATAATAACAACAACAACAATAATAATGACAAATATAAAAAAAATAAGAAATGATACTTAGAATAATGAGAATGATTTTTATGACCATTACTTTTTGGTCGTTGTGTCTTTAATGTTTAATTCATGCTTATAACAATAATAATAAGCATGAATTGAATATGAACATAAAATATATATTAATAATATATATTATTATTGTTGTTATTAGTAATATTATCAGTAGCATTAATTTGATATCATTAATTAAATATGAATGTTAAATGTATTATTATTATTAATAATAATTATGATTATTGTTATTATAATTATTAGCATTAAATACCATTGACTTTACATTACATAATATAATATTAAATAATATAATAATAATAATAATATAATAATAATACATATAAAAAAATAAGAAATTATACTTACTAAGAATGATTTTTATGGCCAGTACTTTTTTCATTGTGTCTTTAATGTTTAATTAATGCTAACAATAACAATAATAATAATAATAATTATTATTATTGTTAAATACCATTGATTAAATACGAACATTAAATTTATTATTTTTAATTATTATTATTATTTTATCAATAATTCAATTTAATTAATTAAATGTAATATTCATATTTATTATTATTATTATTATTTTTAAATGAACAAAATGTATTAATAATAATAATAATTTAATGTTTGTATTTTATTAATATTAATTGAATATGAATCATTTAATATTTATTGTAATATTAAAATGCAATTTTAGCTCTATTACAATAATGAGAATTGAGAATCACTGAGAAATTCTGAAAAACAAACTCAAAAGTAAGGCAAATTCACTGTTAAATTCAGCATGAACTAAAAATGGGTGCATATTATCTCCTATTGTCTTCATACAAAAAACTTTACCTTTTGAAAAGTAAAATGGGATGTGATCAGTTTCTTGTTGTCTTTACACATGTTAAGTGACACAAAAGAGCCCTCAATATATTTTTAAGGGACAAAAAGTGAACTTGATCTTTGAAATGTCTCCCCATCATCCTCCAGTGAATCCTCGGCCAGAGGTGCAGACCCTCTCCACAGTGAGTGTGTCGGAGTCGAGCAGCAGGAGTGTGCGTGTGAGCTGGGCTCCACTGCTCCCTCACCTCATCCAGGACTATCAGGTGGAGTATTCAGCTCTTCCTTCAGGCCCGCTCCGGGTCATCCGTGTCAGTAACACGCAGAGCTCCACCGTCCTGACCGACCTCCAGCCCGACACACAGTTCCTGGTCACCGTGAGTGCGAGGCAGTCCAACGGCAAAGAGAGAGCCATGTCGGTTAAAGCCTGTACACAGGAGGGTAAGGACCAACCGATCTCTTATGCACGCCTTTATAAGTGTACTTTCCTTTTGCAAGTTCACACTTCGATTAAAACGAACTATGGTGAGATTGCTCGGTGCTGGGATGAATGCGCTCGTTGTATGTGCGTAGCTACATATTATGGTATTTTGACCAGCTGAGAACTTTTGAAGAGCTTATAAAATGTATAAAGACTCATAAAGAAAATTATACAGTTAGTCCTGATTTGCTTAGCGTTCACACTGTCACTATATATAGTATGCACCAGGGTTCAGATGGCAACGTTCACACTTATTCGAATAAACCGCACTAACAGAGCAATCGCTCCAGAGTTCATTTTAATTGAACCAAACCTGACAAGTGTGAACACTCCCTTAATGCAGTTCATTTGAATAAGTGTAAACGCTGCCATCCGAACCCACCAAACAAGCGGACCAAGAGCGCTGAAAAGATGGGTCTCAGTCCGCTTCCAAACAAACTCTGGTGCGGTTCGACGTAAATATGAACGCAACATGAACCAAAGACATGGAAACAAACCAAAAACAGACATGATGTCACAAGATGCGACCCTAAAAAGGACAGAATGCTTAAGCACACCTGTTTTTTCTTGTTATAGTTGCAATTTTGCCCATTAACAGTTCAGTACAGGTGTAAGAAGTGATCTCCTCGCAGCGGATCTTAGTTTGTGTGTGTGACGGAGGGATTCCTGCCGCTGTTTTGACTCCTTTACACATTATATCCAACATACTGTATGTTGCTACGCACATTTAAGCGAGCGCATTTAGCCCGGTACACACCACTGTTTCGGATGTTCAGTTCGACAAGTTCCGTCCCAAAATATATATACTGACACTGTGAACGCTAAGCAAATCAGGACTAAATGTATCATTTTCTTTTTTGATCCGGACTTAAAGGCACACTATGCAGTTTCCATTTTTGTCAAACAGCGACCCCTAGAGTCGTTGTGGAGTACTTGGAGTCTTCGTTTTCTTCGTCAACTCTGCCATGATTCACGTCTGAAACGCGTGCTAGTGTCTTCCATAGAGGCTGCTTCATATGTTGTTGATGTATGTGACGGCGTAACCGTGAAGAAAGTCGTGATTCTCATGAGATTTGCGCCACCTCTCTAACTTGCATTGCTGGTTTTGCCAGCGGCGCCCCCCCGCTTTGCTATCGGGATGATTCGCCCTACTACGAGTTCGTTTACCATCGAAATGATTTCGAAGCTGTTATATTAAGGTACAAATCTTGCATAGTGTGCCTTTAAAAGAACCAAGAAAACCGAACTGAACACACCCTTATTGTAGTTATAAGTTAATTAAGTTAATTCCTTAAATTCATTAGGAGCATCTGGAGTAGTGTTGGAATTCCTCTTTCCTGCTATTATCCTTCCCACATCCGCTCACCTCGCTTTGATTCCCAGCAAGAAACGGGAAGCTTGACCTTTCTCCCTCTTTCTGTCAGTGTTGCCGGCTCTCTCGGATCTGCAGCTGACCACAGTGGGCAATGAGTCAGTGCAGCTCCGGTGGAAGGGGAGTTTCGACGGCCTGCGCGGTTACTGGGTCACATGGGAGCGAGGTCAGAGCCAGCACTCCACCCTGTATTTACCACCCAACCGGCTGTCCACCACCCTCACCCACGTGCCCTCCAGAGCCCGCGTCTGCGTCTCCCCGGTGTACCGGACGGCCCGTGGGGAGGGTCTCTGCTGCACTGCGTGAAGCGCTCCGGTGAGACGCCTGTCTGGGTAACATGGGGATTATGGGTTATTTTAGGATATGAAAAAAGCCTGGCATATGGCGTAATATAGTCTGAAATATCACATTGTTTGAAATGGAACAGTTTGTTGAACCTTTAGAGGAAATATAAAAAATATATCTAAAAAGTTTTCATGTGCGAGTATCATATTTGAAAACTTCAGGATTTTGTGGCTCATAATATGATATAAGATAACATAGAGCTCACACTCAGAACAGAGGCCCAAACTGAGCAAAATATGACCTTTGGTGCAGTTGTTGCTATTTATATGGGCAAAAAGTAAGAAAAAAAGTAAGAAAATTCGGTTGCACTTTATTTTTTGCACACGATTTTCTCAGCTTTTTGTTCAAAATTTTGCTTTTTTTTTATTTATAAAACTTACCCACATTCAAGTGTTGATTAAATTAAAAGAATGCATGAATCTAGAATAAAACGCATTTGTTTAAAAGCAGTGGCTCTGTTCTTTCTTTTGACATATTGTATCTTCAGATGTTCATACAACAAAATATTCTGGGGTTTTATGATTACAGCTCTGTAGTTTTTATTTTGGAGCAAAACATACAATGCAATACAATGATGATTGAGATATGAACAAATAAACCTTCCTTAAAAGCCTCATGTTTGATTTTAAAATATGATATATTGATAACCATAAGTCGCTTCAGTCCAGTAAATGTTCAAATTGAAATATTACTTGCAATATAATAGTTATTTTTATGTTTACTTTATAAAAATCAGTAAAGACTGAATTGCAAAAAAAACTAAAATGTCTTTTACTTGCTAAAAAGTATGAATTATCAATCAGAAAACAGAAGACATGTAATAGATTGTGTTTTTTAGCAAATTTTGGATTATGTTGATCATTTAGAGGCCTTAGAAATTTGCGTATCAAATATGATCCAGCAGGATTTATAGGGTTAAAAGTAAAGTAATTTTACCAAACAGAATCGTATGACGTAATATTGCATAAATACATTGGTTGGACAAACAAAAAGGCGAAATGTTAAGCTCTTTACACTGCATAAACACACATTTATTATAATAATAACAACGCCACCTTTTGATTGTTTTTCTACACAGCTGCGGTGACCTGGAACCGTGGAGCACCGCTCTGCCAAACAGGAAAGATGGAGAGATGAACAACACCAAAAGCTTTCCACAAATGGACAGATGGGGAGGACAGGGGAGTCCAGGACTCTGTTGGAAAACTCATCACCCAAAGATGGTGATCTTTAAACACAGCAACACAACATGCACTGACACACACCCCAAACGACACTTATAATACAGAGACTAAATGACTCTGAGCTCAAAAGTGACTTTTAAAGGAATGTTTCGGGTTCAATACGAGTTCAGCACTATTGGCCGCATCTGTGGCTCTCTGCATATTACCGCAGATCATTTTGACTCATCCCTGTTTGTAAACAAGCAAAATTCACATTTACAGTAATGCACTTATAATGGTAGTTTGAAGTATATCACCGCATACTGAGTGAAAGTTACAGGGTTACGCAGCTTTATATGAACATTGACAAAGGCAAATAGGCAAAATTAACCATTTTATCCAAACTGTGCATTTTAACATTTATGTGCTATGTCTTGAAC
Organism: Vimba vimba; assembly: GCA_022828995.1. Taxonomy (NCBI): domain Eukaryota; kingdom Metazoa; phylum Chordata; class Actinopteri; order Cypriniformes; family Leuciscidae; genus Vimba; species Vimba vimba. Next base: position 28,203,174 of record CM040837.1, on the reverse strand, counting down.
CCATAATATTCCTTTAGGTTGCTAGAATGTTTATGCATTAGAAATTCAAGTTTTTATTAAGAGTTATATCACCGAAGCAATATTTTGTAAATATCCTACTAATGCTTTTTGAGTTATATTTATCAAGAGACATAGTTGGTTACTGTATTTTTGTTTTTAGATTCCTCCACACAGTTTTAAAAAAAGGGAACAATAAGACACTATTAGGGGGAATCTGAATGACCTCCATCACTGGTTTTACTTTAAGGTCAATGCAAATATTGAAGCCCTGCTTAACTTACACGTTACCATAGCTGCAGATTCTCTCAGCTCTGAAACACTGAAAATCTGGCATGGATCTTAATCACTGTGGCTAAAGTATTAAGACTTTGCAGATGTTGGTCGCAGATGTTTTGTGGTTCAAAAGGGCCACGGTTGGTTTGTTTGAAGAATAGTGACTCTTTCATTGGGTCAAGCTTTTCCCTGTGCATGCATACTGTAGATTAGATTGATCATTTATTAATTATGTTCTCTGTAGTTGTGTCTTAACAGGCAAACATGAGTTCGCAGGCTGGATCAAGGTCTTAAAATAGTGTTTACAGATACATCGTTTTGTTCTGACATTGAATGATGTGAATCATTTTCTACATCATATCATTCAAGACATGAAAAGCAAAACCATTTTCATCCCTATTTTAGGGTCATTCTGCAAGAATTTGTAGTCTATTTCTATAGCTATTCAAAAAAAATTCAGCATCTGGTATTTTGTGTCTTTGTTTGTTGCATCATAATGGCAGGTCAAGCTTTATGTATTATGAAAAGGTGCTTGTTCATTCCCAGCTTGGCTGCACGTCTTACACATCACTGTTTTTAAAATGTTTTCAGTTATTAAATAAAAAAAGGATCGATTTCAATCCATGTCTGCTTTTGTTTCTAAACCTATGTGTAATAAAGTCATTATTTATACCTTAAGAAAGTTATATTTTATTTCCTAAAAATAAGAAATATATCTAATATATATAGTTTTTTTTAAAGAGCACCTTTCCCTTGCTCAAGGCAAATTACAGTCACATTTCACCCCATTTCTGCATAAAGAAAATTAAGCCTTTTATTACCCATTAACATGCTTTGCTATTATTTGCATGACAATAAAGCACATTTCCACCTTTTCAAGTTTTTTTCCCCCATTAGATTCTCATTCCTGTAATGCAGTCATTTACGATGTTATAGTTAAAAAAAAGATGTATACATTCTTAAATTAAATTGATAATTTTACGTTAAAGGAATGATAAAAGCACTTGCCATAACATGCAAAAACTCTAAATAGTGCTTCATAGCATTTTCATATAGTTTGAGGTGAAATGTGAGATCCTGAAATTCACCCTTGTCGTGAATAAAAATTTTAATACTACACAATTTAAATCCCATTTGAAAAGTTTATTTATAGGATTTCATTGCAGAATATGAAGTCCCCAACTATCTGAAAATGAAACGCTAGATTTTAAACCATGATTATTTGAATGCTCTATTCTTAAGTAGCTTTCACAAAAACTGAAAGTAGGGGCAGAACCGAAAGTTTTTTAAACAAATGAATCAAAAATTCCCCAACAGGTTTAAATAGTGGTCCATCATTAATCTTATACTCTTTCTCCTCTCAATATTTCAGATCCCTTTCCAAGCGTTCTTTGGCTGAGCTCCGATGGGTCGGCTGACATTAATGAGGGTTAATTAATTATGTTCGGTACAAAAAATCAACCGCCAACAATCTCTAGCATAGCGTACAGCTCCACGTATCTCAATGTCATCCTCATGCTAAAGAAACACGCGCTCAATCACACAACACAGTTCCTGTACATTCGTTTCTGGTTCATTACACAGTGTACGGACCACCCAAAACTGAGCAACACTGATCAGGGTTCATATTTGCTCTAGATGCTCAGGGTGTTGAGCGCTGGAACAAGAGTGACGGCTTCAGGTCCGTTCTGATTCTGGTCATGTGACCCTTTGCCCTGTAAAACCTTCTGTTTATGTCTCTCCTCTTGCCGTTTCTTCTTTTCTAGACGTTGTTGCTCTTTCCTTTGTTTATTAGAGAGCTAAAAAGGATACAAATACACAAATACTTAATTATTTTCAGCTGAGAATCTCAAATATTACATTTTTATCATTCAAAACAATCTGAGTTACCTTGGGTTTATGTGAGATGCTGCCCTCTGTTGGCGATTTGATTTCACTACATTCAGCCTGCATGCCTTGACATAAAGGGTGTGTCCCTGAAGCCGAATCTCTCTGTGATGATTGGTTGTTCTGTTCAGACTCCAGCCAATCACTGAGGCACATCTGTGATGTGTCATTTGATTGACTTAGATTGTCTGATTGACCTGCGGACACAAAACAGTGGTGAGAGCATGTTGGGAGTAAAGGGAAACAGGATTAAAACTGAATTAAAAATGGACGGACTGTCGGCACAGAGATCGCTCAAGATCAGCTCTTCATCTTCAGAGAGAGAGCGCGAGGGAGAGGCACCTCTCGACTTATCCTTCTGACCCTCTCCAAAGCGGCCGGAATTATTCAGACTCTATCGAAAGAAAAGATGAGAAAGTCACATGATAAGAGCTAACGAGGGTCACCTACATACACTTAGGATCAAAATTTCTTCTGCATTTCTTTGTTTAAAAAAAAAAAAATACAGTAATGTTGTGAAATATTTGTTTTCTATTTTTATATAATTAAAAATGTAATTTATTCCTGTGATCAAAGCTGTGTTTCAGCATCATTACTCCAGTCCTCAGTGTCACGTGATCCTAATATGATGATTTGATGATCAAGAAACATTTTTTTAATAATTTTTATTGTTTAATAAAAAAAAAAAAAAAAATTCAGGATAATTTGATGGATAGAAAGTTTAAAGGAACAGCATTTATTTGAGACAGAAATCTTTTGAGATTGAAATCTTACTGTCACTTTTGATCAATTTAATATGTCCTTGCTGAAGAAAAATATTCAAATCGTTCCAAAAAAACCTGACCCCACATTTCTGAATGGTAACAACAACAAAATGTCCATATTTGGTTCATGTACATTTTTTTTTTTTTTAAAGAAATCTCTTCTGCTCACCAAGACTGAATTTATCTTATTAAAAATACAACAACAAAAAAAACTGTAATATTGTGAAATATTATTACAATTTACAGGTGTTTTCTATGTGAATATATAGTAATATAATGTAATGTATTCCTGTGATCAAAGCTGATTTTCAGCATCATTACTCCAGTCTTCAGTGTCACATGATCCTTCAGAAATCATTCTAAAATGATGATTTGATGATCAAGAAACATTTATTATTATTATCAATGTTGAAAACTGTTTTTTACATTTTTATTTCAGGATTCTTTGATGAATAGAAAGTTCAAAAGAACAGCATTTATCTGAAATAGAATGATTTTGTAACATTAAACACTACCGTTCAAAAGTTTGGGGTCAGTACAAATTTATTTTATTTTTTGGGGGAAATAAATAAAATAAATCAATACTTTTATTCATCAAGGATTAATTAAATTGATCAAAAGTTACAGTAAAGACATTTATAATGTTACAAAAGATTCTATTTCAAATAAATGCTGTTCTTTTGAACTTTCATTTCATCAAAGAATCCTGAATTTTTTTGTACACAACTGTTTTCAACATTGATAATAATAATGTTTTTTGAGCATCAACTCATCATATTAGAGTGATTTCTGAAGGATCATGTGACACTGAAGACTGGAGTAATGATGCTGAAAATTCAGCTTTGATCACAGGAATAAATTACATTTTAAAATATATTAAAAAAGGAAACAGTTATTTTAAATTGTCATAATATTCACAATATTACTATTTTTTGTATTTTTAATCAAATAAATGCAGCCTTGGTGAGCAGAAGAGCCTTATTTAAAAAAAAAAAAACATCAACTGATCAAAAACTTTTGAACGGCAGTGTGTGTGTCTGATGTTTGTTTAGCGGACAGACCTCTATACGTAGATGTGCCGGACTCTCCGAGTTGTCTCCAATCTTTCGGACGCTGTCATAATGGTCTCCATAGCGATATGCGATGTGCAGCTCACGGCATGATGGCTTCTCTGTACCATTTATCTAAATGGCAAGAAAAAAAGCATTAATAACGACACACTTTAGACTCACATGTATCAAATACATTAATGCTCCATCACCTCCCACAATGGAGCGTTCAGCTGATGAATAACCACTTTCAACTGTTGGCTGCGAGCGAAGGCCACGATGGCGTCGTTACCGGCAAACATGCCCGGCTGGGAGAGGTTCGACACTGAGAGAGAGAAAAATCACAAGGATTTCTTTAATGACATAACTGAGCTTTCCTGCAGGAATTCACTGGAATAGCGGGATAACACAGCACTCACATTTAGTATATACAGTGAGGAAAATAAGTATTTGAACACCCTGCTATTTTGCAAGTTCTCCCACTTAGAAATCATGGAGGGGTCTGAAATTGTCATTGTAGGTGCATGTCCACTGTGAGAGACATAATCTAAAAAAAAATATCCAGAAATCACAATGTATGATTTTTTAACTATTTATTTGTATGATACAGCTGCAAATAAGTATTTGAACACCTGAGAAAATCAATGTTAATATTTGGTACAGTAGCCTTTGTTTGCAATTACAGCGGTCAAACATTTCCTGTAGTTTTTCACCAGGTTTGCACACACTGCAGGAGGGATTTTGGCCCACTCCTCCACACAGATCTTCTCTAGATCAGTCAGGTTTCTGGGCTGTCGCTGAGAAACACGGAGTTTGAGCTCCCTCCAAAGATTCTCTATTGGGTTTAGGTCTGGAGACTGGCTAGGCCACGCCAGAACCTTGATATGCTTCTTACAGAGCCACTCCTTGGTTATCCTGGCTGTGTGCTTCGGGTCATTGTCATGTAGGAAGACCCAGCCTCGACCCATCTTCAATGCTCTAACTGAGGGAAGGAGGTTGTTCCCCAAAATCTCGCAATACATGGCCCCGGTCATCCTCTCCTTAATACAGTGCAGTCGCCCTGTCCCATGTGCAGAAAAACACCCCCAAAGCATGATGCTATCACCCCCATGCTTCACAGTAGGGATGGTGTTCTTGGGATGGTACTCATCATTCTTCTTCCTCCAAACACGTTTAGTGGAATTATGACCAAAAAGTTCTATTTTGGTCTCATCTGACCACATGACTTTCTCCCATGACTCCTCTGGATCATCCAAATGGTCATTGGCAAACTTAAGACGGGCCTTGACATGTGCTGGTTTAAGCAGGGGAACCTTCCGTGCCATGCATGATTTCAAACCATGACGTCTTAGTGTATTACCAACAGTAACCTTGGAAACGGTGGTCCCAGCTCTTTTCGGGTCATTGACCAGCTCCTCCCGTGTAGTTCTGGGCTGATTTCTCACCTTTCTTAGGATCATTGAGACCCCACGAGGTGAGATCTTGCATGGAGCCCCAGTCCGAGGGAGATTGACAGTCATGTTTAGCTTCTTCTATTTTCTAATGATTGCTCCAACAGTGGACCTTTTTTCACCAAGCTGCTTGGCAATTTCCCCGTAGCCCTTTCCAGCCTTGTGGAGGTGTACAATTTTGTCTCTAGTGTCTTTGGACAGCTCTTTGGTCTTGGCCATGTTAGTAGTTGGATTCTTACTGATTGTATGGGGTGGACAGGAGTCTTTATGCAGCTAACGACCTCAAACAGGGACATCTAATTTAGGATAATAAATGGAGTGGAGGTGGACATTTTAAAGGCAGACTAACATGTCTTTGATGGTCAGAATTCTAGCTGATAGACAGGTGTTCAAATACTTATTTGCAGCTGTATCATACAAATAAATAGTTAAAAAATCATATATTGTGATTTCTGGATTTTTTTTTTTAGATTATGTCTCTCACAGTGGACATGCACCTATGATGACAATTTCAGACCCCCCCATGATTTCCAAGTGGGAGAACTTGCAAAATAGCAGGGTGTTCAAATACTTATTTTCCTCACTGTATCTCTCTCTCTCTCTCTCTCTCTCTCTCTCTCTCTCTCTCTCTCTCTCTCTCTCTCTCTCTCTCTCTCTCTCTCTCTCTCTCTCTATATATATATATATATATATATATATATATATATATATAACTATATATATATATAGTTATATATAGTTATAACTTGATTTATTTTTTATTTTAACATTGTTTTTTTTAACATTTTTGTATCATCAATACAGTGTTACAAGATTTTATTTTGATATTTTCCATTTCCATTTTTGGAATTTTACTGTTTGTTTTTTTTTTGTCAGTTTTATTTGTTTTAATTAGATCTAAATTTAAAAGAATAGTCCATATCACAACTATAATGATAATGCCACAGAGGAACGATATCATTGGAATCACTTTCCTAATTTTTTTTTTCCAGCTGAAAAAGTTACGATCTCTTTATGAACTTTTTGAAGCGTAAAAGTGTTGTAGTTGCAAAACTGTCAACAGAGGGACAGAAACTCTCAGATTTCACTGCAAAGATCTTAATCTGTGTTTCGAAAATGAACGAATGTCTTACAGGTTTGGAACCACAATATGGTGAGTAAATAATGACAGAATATACATTTTTGGGTGAACTATCCCTTTAACGTTGATTTTTTTTCAATTAACGTAAATGTTTTTTAACAGTTTTATAATGGCTTAAGTCAAATGTCTGAAGTACAAATAATGTGTGACAAATAAAGTTATTTTTTCAAAATTTAAACCATGATATAGTGATGCTTGACTAAGCAAACACCACTAATTAATTAACGATTAACAGTCATTTCTGAAGTTAATGCGAGTTGCAATGCAATCTGATTATTTTAGTCCAGTTTATTTTGACCAGAAGAGGATTCATGGCAACAGACACACACACACTTTAGAGACTTCTCTTACAATGCTGTGTGAACGGCACTTCATCTTCAACGAAGGGCTCGAAGTCCTGCCTGTGCGTCGTCATGTACTGCACCGTCTCCTGCCGCAGATGCAGGTGACCCCGCGAATGTCCCTCCAGCTGATCTCCAAGAGCCCGGAACAAACAGTTACTGCGGGACAACATGAGAAACAGAGGCCTGGCTCCTTAAAGAACCGTATATGGTCATCACAATCGTCCTGTGACAAAAGCCCACACATACCCGTCTCCAGGCACCTCTCGGAGTTTGAGACCCAGAGCCTGAAGCTGGTTGGAGAAGCTGACAAACTCCTCTCCATCTTCCCCTCCTGGAGGCCTGTTCTTTTTGTCTTTGGCCAGAGCCCGACGGGCCGCCCGCTCGTCTCTCTTCCTCTCTAATTCATACTTCCTGTTTCCCTTTATGGGCTTTCCTGACTGTTTCCTTGACATGATGATGCGCTGTATTACACTCAGTGATGACGCAGCCGTTTATCTGTCGCATACGCAAGACCTAAAACACATCATAAAAATCACATCATCACAAAATCAGTTATGACAAAAAAAAAAGTTATGACAATCAAAATAAACACAGTTAGCATAACGTTTTCCGCAAATAACATCATTTAATAATAATAAATAGTACATGAATATAGGATTACATTCAAACGGTTTAAATGTGTGGTGGCTAAAACCAAAATAACTTAAAAAAAGTGGGTAACACTTTATTTTACAGTGTCCTTGTTACATATGTTACATATGTTACATGTACTTACCATAGTAATAAGAGTAAATAATGCATAATTACATGCAATTAATTAACCCCAAACCTAATCCTACCCTAACCCTATAGTAAGTACATGTTGTTAATTATTATTACTCAGTAATTAAATATATAATTACACTGTAACAATGACACCTTAAAATAAAGTGTAACCAAAAAGTGCTGTCAAATCACACAGTAACAATAGTAATTTGCTTATCTGATTAATTATTATGTTTTTAAATTAATAAAACGTTCCTATTTCCCAGGTATGATCTGAGCCCATATTATAGATAGATAGATAGATAGATAGATAGATAGATAGATAGATAGATAGATAGATAGATAGATAGATGTTGAAACTGTATATAATTTTCTCTCATGGTAATGTCATTAACAGTGGATATGTGTAGTGTTGTAACACACTGAAGCCAATGAATCATGTTTGCAGATGTGAAATGTTTGTTTGCTGTCTGTCTCTATGTACTTAAGTACTTAAAATTAAGTAATGAATCCAACAAGAACAAGTTCAGAGTCATGTACAGCAAATATCACACAGAGAGTGATAAGAGAACAGCAGCGTGATGTGTCAGAAATGTCGCCTGATAAACAGTTTCTCTCAGATTTGGCAGTGATTAAACGACAGAATGAGAATGTTTGTTGAAGAGAGCAGAGAGTTAAAGTGTGTCATACAACTGTACTCACATTGTTTGCTTGACAATAAGAAACACGATCACAGCACGACAATTTGTCCGGTAAATCTAACTCTGAGTCTGAGCAGTCCTGGGTTTGTTTACTTCCTAAAGAAGCCCGGGCCTCACTTCCGGTTCCGGCTTTGCTTTCAAAATAAAGGCACGGCCGAGGCAAGTCATTAAAAAATACATGTTTTAAATTAAATTATTTATCTTAAAAATTACTAGAATTGTAGTACATGTGGTTGTTATTATTGTTGGTAGTGTTGTTTGAGTATATTAATTGTGTGAGAAAAAACATAAATATGCTTTTCTCACACACATAATGTTTTAGATTATGAGTTCTTGGATTATGAATTCTGAATCGTAGTCTAGCCATAATAATAATAATAATAATAATAATAATAATAATAATAATAATAATAATAATATTAATAATAATAATATAGGGATGCACCGATAGCGATACTGCGGTCTCGTACTACAATGCTGCAATACCAACAACCAATACTACGCAGTGTATGTAGCCTACAGTGTTTGTGTCCAGACAAAGAAACACTTATAACAGAGAGTATAATGGGGATAAAAAAAATAAAATAAAGCTGTCTATGAAGTAAATGTATCTAATTAGTGGAATATTAAATGAAATTTAGTAGCCTACCATCTTTATAGTGGTGCGCGAGCTGAGGAAAACGACACCCAAATTATACAGTGATTAATATGCAATGATATTTCACATTTGATTACTTTGTTCTATTGTATTTATTTGTGCTATTTATAACCTGATTATTTGTTCTTATTTTATTACTGATTGCTTACTTTAATAATGTTTTAAATTCACATTAATTATGCTAGTAGTTTTTGCTGTAGTATCTAAATACCAATAGAGAATTGTGATATTTCACTAGTATCTAAACATTTGAACCACTGACACAATCCTTAGCACTGAGCCCTGCTGAAACAGCTCTGAATATGCGCTGTGCAATTAAATGATACATAAAATATGATAGAGCAATAGAATAGAATGTACAGTGAAAGAAACAGACACTAATTAAGGCTTAGGCTTAATTAAGCATGAATATAACTAAAGGAAATATATATTTGCTGAACAAATTAAGCCAACTAATATGATTCATATTCTTTGGTTTCTCTACCCAATACGTTAAAAAATTACAAATGCAGTGAAAATACAGGTATCGGTATCAGTATCGGCAAGTACCAAAAATTAAAGTGTCGGTATCTGACTCGTTCTGGATTGAAAAGGTGTCATTCCCTACATAGACAAACTTTCTTTATTTTTTTGTGTATATTTGTAGCCTATTTTAATCACCATCATTTTTTTTTTTTTTTTTTTTGCTTGAAAGAAACCATTTTCAGAGCGAACAGAGAAGATTCCTTCATCCGATTTTCCTCCTCAGGCATATGCAAGCATGTAATGAATTAATTCATTAATCATGTAATAATAAATGAATTAATTCCACAAAAAGCACAACTGAGAGAAGACTCTTAATATGACATTAACAACAAAACACCCTCATTTGATGCAGAATCAAAGTATCATCTTACAGTACAACAGAGTGATGCAGAGATTGAGCAAATGTGAATTTATTTAATGGCAGTAAAAGTTAGCACACTCTACACATGACTTTTATACATCCTTTATAAATAGTTATCATCTGATAAAAAAATCATTACACCATCTGAACAGACATACGTAACAGTCGTAAACTATCAAGTCGTTTCCCTCTCCGTGCTGCTCTGCAGCGCTGAGTACAATAACTGGGTCCATACGGTTCCTCATGACGGGTCAGTGCACAAGCAGAACTTCATTTTGGCTCAGCTTTTGTCATGTAGGCATAAACAGCAGCAGGGCACGAGCATTATGAAGCATGAGCTCTGAAACTCATCCGCCTCTGTCTGAAGGGCATTTCCTTAGCCTTGGCCTCCATCGCAGCATCCATTTCATCATCTTCAGGGATGATGGTTTGTGGCTCCTGGACCTGCTCTTTTTCTGTTATGATCTCCTGCACCTTTAGCATCCCAAAATCTGGCTCCTCGTGGTCAGGGAAGAGGGAAGCGGCGACCTGCACTACACCGCTCACCATTCCCAGGACGGCGAACGTGCCGCCCACTAGGTAGACCTTCAGGCAGCCTTTGGAGGGACCGGACCTCAGCATCTCCTTAGCAAAAGGGATGATCTCATGCATGGCCATTTTCAGTTGTGTTACTTCTGTGAAAGGAAACAAGAGCGTCAAAGGTTGTGAAATGAAAATATAACAAAATCAACTGAATTGCCTACTGCATGAAGGCTTATCTTAAAATCAACATTAAACGCTGTTTGCAAAACAGTTTATTTTCATATCTCATGAAATAAACTCAAAATTGTATATGGTACCCAGGAATATGCATTAAAGGGATAGTTCACCCAAAAAATGAAAATTCTGTCACCCTCAAGTTGTTCTAAACCTATATGGATTCTGTTGAACACAAAAGAAGATATTTTGAGGAATGTCAGAAAGGACCCCATTGACTTCCATTGTATCCATTGTATTGTATTTTGTATTTTCTCCATACTATGGAAGTCAATGGGGTTGAATAAATGATATTCTTCAAATTATCTTCTTTTGTGTTCAGCAGAATAAAGAAATTCATACAGGTTTGGAACAACTTGAGGGTGAGTAAATGATGACAGAATTTTCCTTTTTGGGTGAACTATCCCTTTAAGAAAATAAGCCTGAAAGCAACATTTGGTAACACTTTACAATAAGGTTCCATTAGTTAAGGCTAGTTGATGCCTGAACTAATGTTAACAAATGAAACCTTATTGTAAAGTGTTACCCAACATTTTAAGTTTTGCATATTGAATATGAATTCACAGAACACATATGTATATTTCATTAACTGGGCTATACCAAATTAATCAAATCTTTTTTTTACTTTTATTATTACTTTTATTATATAAGCTACTGCCAACCAACTTAAAACAGATTATAAAGACTAGGCAACATTATTAATCAAAAAATTATCAAGTAAATGTACCATTAACTAAGGTAAATATCAAAATGTGTAAGGTAAAGATCAAAAATCAGAAGGTGCACAGTGTCAGATACAAAACCCCATCATGGTAACACATATGACACTAAAATAATCTAATAAACTCTAATTTAGCAACTTAAGATGAGACATAAAATGTACGTAACTGAGAAGAAAAAATTAAGAAATTCAGAAACAATTATTTCAATGAAAACTATCAAATGTGAGCTTTCTAAAAACCGTAGGCCTATTTTACTATAATAAAATAACATGAAATGTCCCATTTGATCTATAATATATAAAATACTTACTTGCAAGACGTAGAAGAACCCGTTTAGGTGATAACTCCTTATGCTCAGAGTTTCAGTGGGTGCTGCAGGAACAGATGCTCTGCCTATTTAAGTCCAGTGGGCAAAGGTCGACGCCCACAATACATGAATATTCATGAGGCTGGAAAGCAGATGCAACTTTTGTCCAAGTTGCTTCATGTGAGCGGTGAGTGACTCCGGGTCTGCTGACCAGATGATGAACCCTGTCTGCCAAGTTTCACAAAGACAGAGGAGGAAACCTGTGTGCTGGTGGTCACGTGAAAACGCCATAAAACGCACTCTACGTGAGGAGTGTGTGTAAACAAACTGAAGAGGTTTATTAGTACAGAGAACTTGGTGATTCAGAACTTAGTACAGATTCAGAGTTCACTGATAAGTTTTATTGTATTATGTGGAGCGGTAAAATACGTTACAGTGTGATGTTTAACAACAAATCTGGATTATCCAGAATCCAGATAAAGGCAGATGATGTGAGACGTAAACACAGACATTTGAGGAATAGGTCTATAAGCAAACACATTAAGCAAAAGGTCTAAAAGCATTCATAAATGTACAGTAGTGGTACCATGGTAATTTTATAGCTAGAATGTTTTTGAAAAAAGTCTCCTATGCTCACCAACACTGAGTTTATTTAATGGAAAAATACAGTTAAACAGTAATATTGAGAAATATTACAGTTTGAAAGAATTGTTTTCTATTTAGAATTTTTTAATTCATGTAATGCAAAGCAGAATTTTCAGCTTCAGTGTCACATGATCCTTCAGAAATCCTTCTAATATGCTGCTTTGCAATCAAGAAACATTTCTTATTTCATGTGACCCTGAAGGCTAAGGTAATGGATTCAGGATACTTTAAAGAATAATGGTATTACCATGGTATATGTCCAAAAAGAACAGTATTTCCTGCATACGATGTGCAAATAAAAATAGTAATACTGTACACTTAATAGTGTACCTTAAGTGTTACATTAGTAAAAAAAGAAAAAAGAACATAAGGTGCATCAGAAATGTTCTGTCAGAAAACTATACCGGTAAGGTAAATAGTGTTTGTTGTTTTAAGACAGGAAATCAGACCCTGATAAGAGACGCCACATCATTTGCTGTGATAACCTTTACTCCACTGCCCTCTGTTCATGCTCTTATATTAACAAGCCTGATGAATAAGAGAAACAATAATATAATGCATTGCAAGCTAATATGGTTCTTAACTGCTTAAAAAAAACAAATTGTCTTTCAAATAAAAAATGAGCTGTTCAATTGAATACAATTCATTTAAATGTCATAAAATTTGGTAACACTTAAATGCCGGGCAGTCTGGTTGAGGAACGACCACTACTGAGAAGACAAAGGACCTTCCTGGAAATTAACATTTGACTCTCCCTTGAGAAACTAGCATCCCCGAGTCAATAACCTCCCCCATGTTGACTCTCTCTCATGCTGAGATCACCAGATATTCACCCAAACATCTATATGGTTTAGTGTGAATAATTATTATACAGTGTTATACATATTTGGTATCATTTGAAATGTCTCAGTGCGACTGGTACAAATGTCTCATTCCCAAAGAAGTAAACCAAAAGGTAATAAAGTTCTTAAGAGTTTAGAGATAACTTGCACATATAAGGGGTGGGTCCTCCAGACAAATGGCATTCTGCTCCCAAAAAGGTGTAAACTATGAATGCAAATTCACATTGTTAGCAAATGTTTCCACGTGAAAGAAGTTTCTGTCTAACAATCAAATGTATTGCTAAACTATTATATAATTGACCAATAACCAATTGGCAATCTAACCTAAATTTGAGGTCGTGATAAAATGGAGTCAGGTATAAAATGGAGTCAGATAAAAGCTTAAATGGAATTAAATTACTTTGCCACGCGGAAAGACAGGAACACGCAGATACCTTCACCCGTTCTATCGGAAACCTCCATTGGGCCGATTTAGACGGGCTTACACCGTTGTTACATGTACTTACCATAGTAATAACAGTAAACTATGCATAATTACATGCAACTAACCCTCAGTCAAATCCTAATCCTACCTGAACCCTATAGTAAGTACATGTAGTTAATTAATATTAACAGTACTTAAATGTATAATTACATTGTAACAATGACACATTTAAAATAAAGTGTAACCTAATATTTCTTCTTTTTAATCTTTTTATTTTTGTATTCTCTTCATTTTTTATTTTATTTTTTAAATTAACATTAAGGCGTTGCAATGGTATGATGCTGTATTTATGAAGTTTAAAGGGGAATTGCTTTAAAAAAAATGTCTAAGCAATTATGAGCTTTTGGTTAGGACTTTTTGTGCTGTAGTAAGTTATCGATAGTTCAAAAGCAGAACACAATATGCCATTAATGGCAATAATCATTTAAGCTACTGCAATATCTTTTTCTTCAATAACAGGTTATAAACACTGCATCGATGATTTTGCATTAATATGGAGTTTTTAAACAGCAAACATGCTGACCTTTCACTTTCAGTAATATCCCAACTCAAGCACATCCTTAAAATGGAGTAAGAATCATCAGTGCTGTGGCTCTCATGAGGCTGGTTGCATGAGGTGAGAAGGCAGATGAATGTTGGGTAATGGACTCACTGTAGATATGCTGCCGCATCAGACACTTTTGACCCATTTGGCTCTGATATGTGCCATGCTCTCTTCCCTAGATGCACAGACAGTGTTGGGAAACCACGTTCAACATGCGCAGATCGTGCTGGAGCAGCAGACGTGACAGTTCACACTGTAACATAGGAAGAAACTCATTTCTGGCACGTCAACTCTCTGAGTGTTTGGCATGGTAATGGATATGACAACGTTGATAGGTTTGGTCTTGGCGGAATAGATCTGCTATCTGTTATTGCTGCTGCTGCAGAGCGAGTACGGGACTCTACTGCCAATACACACAAGACACGCTGCTGCTGTACAATACTGCATAAATGAATTACCCGTATCAGATCTGTACAGGTGGAGCTGGGGAAGGTGGAGGGTTTCTGAAAGCGCACTGCAACTGCTACAGCAAAGGCTGACCAAGTATTAAAGGTTGAGCAGCGAGTTCAGCAGTAGTTGGCTACTGATACAGCAGGAACCAATCAGCTGTGCCCTATAGAGAATGATGTTATTATAAGCAGATTGAGACCTATCCACCTGCGCCATCTAGAGTTTCATGACAGAACAATGTTGACATATGCCAATTGCCAATTTTTTTTTAGTAGTTTGATGTTAATCTGCAAAGTGTAAAGCTAAATATTGGCTAAGTGAGCTGACTGGGGTCAGAAGGTTTTTTTTTTTCTTTAAAGCAATTAATAGGCTACTTTTATTCAGCAAGAACACATTAAATTGATTAAAAGTGGCAGCAAATACATTTATAATGTTACAAATGATTTTGGCTACACTGTAAAAAAAAAAACCCGTAAAAAAACGGCAATTTTCTGGCAGCAGGGGCGCCAGAAAATTTCTGTTAAAAAACGGAAAAATACTGTAAAAAAATGGTAATTTCTTCCCGTTGTTTTTACGGAAAAAAACTGTATATTTAACATTGGATTTCAGTAATATGATATAATGTTAATTTACCGTCCTATTGAAGTATTAATATCTGTTTTGTACATTGATAACCACCAATCACAGCAGTGATGAGAGTCACATGATCAATCAAAGCTCATCACAAGCAGTTCTTCTACAAGAAAGTTATTACTAATATATATATAGAAGCTGCACAGTGTCATTCACACAAACATTAAACACCATCATGGTAACACATGAAATTTTAAAAATGCAATAAACATTAATTTAACAACATTAAATGTAACATAAACCCCTAATGTACATAACTGATTAGAAAAAACGAAGAAAACTATGAAGAAACAAACATAGTTATTTCAACAAAAATACATCAAATGTGAAGTGTCACAGGGAATTGTGGGAATGTCAATTTACGGTTTTTCACTGTAAATTATACAATGAGTTGTTTTTTCACTTTCAAAAACTGTATGGAAACTTTCTGTTAACCAATTAACAGTTTTTCACTGTAGCATTTTTACGGTCTTTTACCGTTAAAATTACGATCATTTTTTACAGTGTAGTTAATAATTTCTGTTCTTTTTAACTTTATTTTCATCAAAGAATAAAAAGAGATAATGGTTTTCACAAAAAAAAAAAAAAAAAATTAAAGTAGCACAACTGTTTTCACAATTAATAATAAGAAAATGTTTCTTGAGCAGCAAATCAGCATATTAGAATGATTTCTGAAGGATCATGTGACACTGAAGACTGGAGTAATGATGCTGAGTATTCAGATTTGATCACAGGAATACATTACATTTTATAATATATTCAAATGTTGAGTATAAGAGATGTCTTTCAAAAACATTGTAAAAAAATTTACCAACCCCAAACTTTTGAATCCTAGTGCCTAGTGACACACACACACACACACACACACACACACACACACACACACACACACACACACACACACACACACACACACACACACACACACACACACACCTATGCTCAAAAAAATGCTGTTTAATTAAACATGTACAGTAAATGCACCTATGAAGTGTAATAATGCACCTCAAACATACCGTTAGAGTGAACATTTTAAAATGCTTATGCCCCAAATTATTTGAATCAAACATTGAAAGCCATATATTTACTTTTTATATTATTTACCACATCTTCAGTAAACAGGTGGCAGTAAATGACAGTAAGACCAATCATCATGTCAGCGGTGTCAGTGTGTCCTCGTGCATTAGTACACACTCAGCAGTAAGATGACTAAAGCTCATGCTAATCTGAGCTCAGGTGAGTGACCTGCATAACATCTACAGGTCAGCCAGGAGTCCAGGTCAGATGCTGGATGGAGGGCAGTCGTTATTTGTTTACTGGGACCATCTAAAAGTTTCAGTTATCACAATGTTTGAATGTAATGTCAGTAAAGATAACATGCATGTCAGCAGGGTTCTCAAGTTTTATCAAAAGCTTGGAGTGAGATCACATGCAGTTGGGGGAGGAGCCATAATGGAGCCACGCCCCCATCTGTCCCCGCCCCCCAATTTTACCCAAATTAACCAGCACAAATTGAAATTATAACAATTGGTAAATCTGATAAATGAAGGAGCAATTCATCACATCAAATATACTCTTTAATGTTATATTTCAAAACTACAAATAAGTTATACAAAAATTACAAAAATATAACAAATTTCTCCAAACAGTTTTTGAAAAACAAATCTTTTTGCATTTTGAATGTGTCTAGTCGAAATGGTATAATGATTTATTGTGTGGTGGGACATTGTGAACAAATGACATATTAGAGTATTATTAAGGTGTGTGTGTGTGTGTGTGTGTTTGTGTGTGTACACAAGAGTACACACTCCAGCTTATGAAATGTGTTTTGTGTTGTAAGTGTTTGAAAAATACAAATGCAATGGCAATGATTAATGTACGTTTTGACAGGATATATAATATTACCCAGAGCACTCTGCTTTAATACATGTAGCCTTAATGTAACTAGAAAGATTAATACAGTATAATATATAATTTAAAATAAAATAAATACATTTAAATTTTATTTAAAATAAAATGAAGAAATACATCTTCATTCCTTCCCATACCCACTAACATTTCCCCTTAGTTTCAGATAACGTAAGCTAGCCAAACTGAGCCAAAGCTTCTGGCCTGGTTGCAAAGTAGTTGTAGAGTTTTTGACAGCATCAATATGTATACGATGGGCTATATATTAAATGTTCTAGCCTAAAAATGTTAGACGAGCTTTCTTCCAACTTACCTTCTCCATCATTCACGAGTGTTCGCGCGATGTTGTTGGTTACCTAGTAACGAACGTACGGCGGCCGAGAATGTTCCGTCACCGTGTGTTCGCGCATCTGTGTTGCCTTGTAACGAACGCAATCTGGCCGAGATACGTGCTGGCGGCAGAAAACTTCACTTTGTGTACCTGCGCCTCGTATACAACGTTATATAAAGCTTGCAGGACAACTTGGTTGACATTGCCTTTTTAGCGTGAGAAATACACGGTGTGGCGTGTGAGCGTGTGAACTGGTTGAATTGCGTGTGTCTCACGGCCAATGCGTGAGACTTGAGAACCCTGATGTCAGCCTGAAATTAACAGGTTTTAAACAGAACCTATTTTAGACTTTTTTTTTTACATGTTCAGCTTTTTTTAGTGTGTATTGTTGCTGTCTGAGCATGAAACAGGTCTGCAAAGTTACAAAATCACACTGAAATGCCTTGATTGTGATCTTGAGTTTTCTTCTGGGAATGAACACGTCACAATATTCCTCATTTAAATATGTCCCACCCAAGGAACACGCAATTAAAGGGACGAGGCCTGGTTGAGTTAGTATAGTGTGTTGAAATTCACAGTTATGGTAAGGGGAGGGACATTTCACAAACACAATCGTAGCGATTGACCAATCACAACACACCCATTTTTTTAAGCATTCAAGCATGAAAATCTAATCTAGTAGATACTAAAAACAAATTTAAGAGTTCGTGAAAGGGCATAATATGGCCTCTTTAATTAGATCTAAGCATGCAAAAAAGTACAAACATTAGACCAGTAAGAAAACTATAAGTGATAAAACTGAGGGTTTATTGGTAAAAATATTGCACAAAGCTTTGACAGTATAGCAGCCTACACACGCATAATCCCTTTCTGTAGTTCAGAGGACACTTTATTATAATCTCTTACATGATAATTAGTCACAGTACAGTATTTCTAACAGTGAAGTTCATGTGTGTCACGTATACTGCAATATAGTGCACAAATCAAGGGCTACAGTCTTACAAAGGTGGTGGGAAAAGGCGTTAAATCATTTTAATCTGCTTTATTATGACAAAAATATATAATGGATAAACATACAACAATAATTTCTGCATTAGAAAAATAAACCACTCTAGATAAATTACTCCCAAAAAACTATTTAACGAATAAATAAAGGCTGGGACTTTATGTTTACAGTTGGGTAGTTTCTTATTCCAGCGATGTACAATCTAATATCAATAGGTACAGCTTACAGTTCTACACATTATTGCACATTACAAACTAGCCATTCATTACAGAGAGTATATGTACAAAAGCACAGAATTAATACTCCTCACACAAGCGTCCAGTAACACGGACCCCTGCTCCAATTGTTTTAATACAGAGATATTAATTGTCCTTGATAATGTAAAACTGTTTCCTCAAGGGAAAATACAAAATTTGAGGTTCAGCACTTGAAGTGTAACTGTATACAGGGACAGTGTGTCATCATGAGTGTGTGACAGGCCGTATTTGTGCTCTGTGAGCGTGTGTGTGTGTGCAGATATGGAGGCACTCCTCTGAACTTCAGTGTTTCAGAGCGGTGCGGGCCGGTGGCCATCTGTCTTGCAGACACTCTTGACCAGAGCAGAGCAGGACCTGCCCACAGAAAGCAGCCAGTGACTGGGTGAAAGGTCACAGACCTGTAGCCAGCATGAGAAAGTGAGGCATGGAGCATATATATATATGCGTATACTGTATGTGTTATTAAACAATCAAGCTGTCAGCTTTACCTGTCAAAAATCACATAATTCCAATGCAGCCAAATCACATGACAGAGCAAACGCCAGTCTGCAGGTTCGGCCCGCTTCGGTTGGAGCTTCTTTTTGCATACCTGAAGAATTTAAAATACATAATTAGAGTAAATTAATCAATGGATAAAAACAAATTATGTTGCATATTTTTCTCCTTTAATATCCTGTTTCACTCAAAAATATATTTCAGATTACAGAGGGGAAAATGCAGTGTTGTTTTTGAAGTATTTATCTGCAATTATAGTATTTATTAATATATATATTTTTTTTTAATAAAATTCATGTCAAATTTTAAGTTTTAGACATTTTTTTCAAGTTTCTATTTTGTTTTAATTTTGTATTTTCTTGTTTTAGTCATTTTAGGACTTAACATTATGTCAGTTAGTTGCAAAGGCAACATTTCTATTTTGTATAAATATGTAGTATTTCTATTTCATTTTATTTAAGCTCTGTTTTAATTAATGAAGTTTAAAAAAAAGTTTTAGTTTTAGTAAACAATAACAACGCTGAAAATTGGTTATGAATAGCACATTAACTTTAAATCTTGTTCTAACAGCTTTTGGCTAACTCAAACACTCATAATATCCACTAATAATATAAGTCAAGGTTTCTCACACCGAAAACATCATAATTTAGTATTGCATGACCATTTTTTAGTTTTCGCCACTGTACCTTTAAGATGTAAATGACCTCTATTATGATTGGCTAGCCTTCTCGAATGTGAAATGGGTAACTATGCTCACACTAGGAGGCCGTTTACACGACACTGTTTTTAACAAAAAGATTGAAAACTTTTTATGCATTTTCACCATTCATTTACACGACAACTACGTTTTGGGGGCCCGAAAACGCAAACTTTTGAAATCAGGTTTCAAAGAGCGTGTTCTTGAAAAGATACAATTATTGTCTGGAATGCGAATTTGTGAAAACGGTGTCTAAATGCGCATGCGTATTACGTGTTCAGTCTATAAGCGAGTAGTGTTTCTTATCAAAGTGTCATCGCCATCTACTGGCCAGGCAGCGAAATACAGCGTTCGGTAACTTTATTTTAAGGTGACAGTTACACGTTACTACATGTGCTTTCGATTCTAATAACAGTAAATTATGCATAATTACAAGTAACTAACCCTAAACCAAACCCTAACCCTAACTCTACAGTAAGTACATGTAATTCATTAATATTACTCAGTACTTATTTGAGCAAGTACAATGTAACTATGTCACCTTAAAATAAAGTGTAACCTAGTGTTTTTGAACGGGGGTCGTTTTGACAACGTTGGTGCGTGTACGTGAAAAAAGCAAAGGAAACACTTTAGTACATTGTAGTTGCGTAAACATGCCAAAAGGAAGGGAAACCCTGTTCTTAGCTTAAGCCAGACCAGAAAACTAGCTTAGGCTGGTTTAAGCATTTTGTTTTTCATCAGGTACAGTATGTAAACATAGGAGATCATATGTTAATGTGCTCTTGGTTGACAAGGTGGTTTCTGAACATTTTCATCGCTTAGTTTCAAGTTTAGAGTGTTAAAGTTTCAGTACAAATGATCAAACAAAGATCTGTTTTCCATGACATGACCTTTAAACACAAACACATACCCATTTAGATCAGCTGGCTCCGAGTGATACACATGCTTGCCCTTCTCTGCAATGGTGAGGGTCCCGACATGAGTGGTCTCGCTGTGACTGACCCGGATCGGGTGGTACTGACTCTTTGCCTCGGTGGAGCCGGACGGCACGTTCATCTGATGGCTGGGCGCGTGGCCGTTTAGTTGTGGGGTCTCAGCGAACTGCTTCTTGCGGACGGATTCAGGTGTGTTGGTCGCGATGACCTTGATCTCAGGCACAGTTGGAGGGTTGTGTTTCAGACAGGCCTCAGAGTGGGCCAGCTGCAGCTTCTTCATCTGGCGAATGGCCACTGTAGCGTTGAAGGCTTGCTGGAGGGATGAGATCAAGACTTCAGATAGTCAGTATAGTGCAGGAAAGAACAAAAGCTAATAGACAGATTCAGTAATTAGCAGCCAGAAAAAAAAAAAGCCAGCGTGACATTTAAATGACTGTAAAATATGTAATGACTTTTTCATTTGAAACCATATGAAAAACCATACCAGTATACCAGTTTACAGCACAGTATGCATTTAGGACTGTGCTAAATATGCAAATATAATGTTTATGTTCAGAATTTGACACTGGTTTACTAACTAAATATTATAACTGTACAGTTATTCATGAGACCATGCATTGTAAGGTGCATAACAAGGTATAATTAAGGCATTACAATAATATTAGAATGCATTATACACACAACCCACACCAAAAAAGTCTCTGTTTGGATTTATTGTTTGCAGGGATTATTATGAAAATACTCAGCAATGATGTTGACTTATGAATTTACACATGGTTTGTCTTAAAGCATATTAAAAACACCACATAGACATACAAACAACATTACGAGCTTGATTTTCACCACAGGGGGACTTTAAGAGTCTATGATTGGATCATTATTGCAGTGATTATTATGTTTCTAGCTTGTTATATGTTTGGGAACAGTTCTTCTAACCCTAATTGATGGAGTGTGTAGCTTTTCATTTCTTAAACAACCACACGTCATGGCCATATTCCAGGATGACAATGTAAAGATTCATCAGACTCAAATTGTGAAAGAATGGTTGTGAGGGAGAATGAAAAATCATTTTCACACATGAACTGAGTCCAGATCTTATATTCATTGAGAGTCTTTGGGATGTGCTGGAGAAGACTTCACAGAGAGCTGGACTCTTGCATTGGCAATACAAGATCTTGAGCAAATATTGATGCACCTCTTGATAGAAATAAATGTTGCAATGTTATTTCCATCAAGAGGTGCATCAATTTCTGTTGCCAAACTTGCTAGAAACATAGTAATGACTGCAATAATGACCCAATCATAGACTCTTAAGCATCTGTCTGTTTAAATCCAAACAGCTAATTTGTTTTTTTGGCTGGGCAGTGTATAAAGGCTTGAAGTGTTTCCAAAATATATTTTTCTAGGCCACTGATTTGATCACAAAAAAGAAAAGAAAAGCCAAGTACACCTTTAGATGTCTCCAAGCATAAATCAGATTGCTAAAACTAACTGAAACTGGTCTGTTCCAGATTTTCACACAGATGGAGCAATTATAGGCAAGACGGATGACCAAATCAACGACTTAAATTGTGTAATCAGACCAGAGATCATCTGAAAAACCCCACTGAGACTAAACCACAGGAGACTAACTCCAAGCAGAGTTATGAAACATGACTTTACCTTCCACTTGGACTTGGCAAAGTTTTTCTGGATCTGCTCACTGACGGAATGGTAGATGTCCTGACTCCGGGCCGTCTTTCCTATAATCCTGCAGGTCAAAGCTGGATTTAAAACCAGAGCTAGAGGAAAACAGGAGGATTTCGTTTCCTCTTTTAACCAGACTTTAAGACAGGAAGAAGTTTAGTCCAGTTTAATCTAACAACTGTCGATCTCATATGTGATCTGTGGGTTTCGTTTCAATGGGATTATACGGAGAGCAAACAGAGACTTTAAATATCAAGTCAAGTTGGAGATATCAATACAAACTCAATATTTCTCATCAAATTAAGAGAGAATTATCAGTGTTATTTTAGTGTTATTGTAATACAGTTTCTTTTTCTTTTTTTTCTGAGACATATGAGAAAAATGTATATATAAATTAAACAGCAGATATTTGTTAAAGAGATAGTTCACCCAAAAATGGAAATTCTGTCATCATTTACTCACCCTCATGTCGTTCTAAACCCGTAAGACTTTCGTTCATTGATATTTTCAATGAAATCTCTTCATAAAGAGATCGTAAAACAAATCCATATGAACTGAGTGGTTAAATCCAAGACTTCTGAAGAGACATGATTGCTTCACATTATGAACAGATTTACATAAACATTGAACATCGAACATGCATAATATGTACTGTATTCAAATTTGGTAAACGGAAGCTCGAGCATGAGAACCAATGAGATTCATTCTCACGCATCAAGCAACGACACAAGGGTGAGTAATTGATGACAGATTTTTTGGGTGAACTGTCCCTTTAAGGCTTTGAAAGAGCAACGTCTGAGCAATAAAGTGTCCTGCGGTCGCTCACCAGGGGTGTCTGAGAGCCTGTTCTGTGTCGTAACGCATCTTAGGATTCTTCTGCATCATGTTGCGGATGAAGTCCTTTGCTAGAGAGATAGTAATTATACATGAGGTTAAGGGCTTCCGGTTACAGGTGTGTTATACAGAATCATAAGAGAGGTTTAGATAAGTCTGATAGCAGTAGGAAAGTAATGAATGGTTATATTATTGGATGCTCACCAGACTCAGAGATATCATCCCAGAAGGGCGAGTCGAACTCATACTGCGCCTTCATGATTTTAGAAAACAGACGAGTCTCGGTTTCTTCGTAGAAAGGAGGATATCCACAGAGACTGTGAAGATGAAGCAAAATAAATGGAAACACTTAATACTGATGCTCCACTTTAGACATTCTAATAATAACTATAAGTAACTTTGCAACTACATGTCAACTAGCAGTCATTAGAGTATTAGTAGGCCTACTGTCTGCCTAATATCTGATAACACTTTATTATGATGTTTGCTGAACAGACATTCTACTGACTATTAGTAAATTTGCAAGTACATATCAGCAGAGGTGTAAAGTCCAGGGGTCAGAAAGTAAAAGTCCTGCCATATGTTTATTCCACCCATAAGTTTACTAATACTCTAATGAGAGTTAGTTGGCATGTAGTTGCAAATGAATGAGAGCTGGTTGGCATGTAGTTGCAAATGAATGAGAGTTGGTTGGCATGTAGTTGCAAATGAATGAGAGTTGGTTGGCATGTAGTTGCAAATGAATGAGAGTTGGTTGGCATGTAGTTGCAAATGAATGAGAGTTGGTTGGCATGTAGTTGCAAATGAATGAGAGTTGGTTGGCATATAGTTGCAAATGAATGAGAGCTGGTTGGCATGTAGTTGCAAATGAATGAGAGTTGGTTGGCATATAGTTGCAAATGAATGAGAGTTAGTTGGCATGTAGTTGCAAATTAATGAGAGTTAGTTGGCATGTATTTGCAAATTAATGAGAGTTAGTTGGCATGTAGTTGCAAATTAATGAGAGTTAGTTGGCATATAGTTGCAAATGAATGAGAGTTAGTTGGCATGTAGTTGCAAATGAATGAGAGTTGGTTGGCATGTAGTTGCAAAGACACTTAACAGTTAGCAGAATGTCTATAATGGACTATTGAAATAAAGTGTAACCAAATAAATTAATGAAAATTTAGATTTCCACCAGGGGGCGCCGTGTATCTGAGAGCCCTACTTTGTTCAATGTATTCTGTGTGGCCTTAAACTGATAAATGAATCAAACCGCTAATCTTTCAGTGTTGACAAACCGTAAGCTTTAGGTTTCCAAATTAAGAACCTGGCATCTGTTTATCACTCTCGGTAAATAACAGTGCTGTTTACAGTCCAACTTACTTGATAGTGTGGAGTGGATTTTGTACAAAATCAGTTTTCTTAGAAATGACATTTGTGCTAGGACTTACAGGATATAGGTGATGACTCCAATAGACCAGCAGTCAACGGCTTTACTGTAGGGTTTCTGAGCCAACACTTCAGGGGCTGCGAGCAAATACAAACACATCCACTTGTTTATTTTCTTGAATGTCTCTAGTGGTTTTATAGTGCAAGATTCATCAGTGCACGTTATTCTAAAAAATATTATGTTAACTGAAATAATGCTGCAATAAAATAAATAAAAAATAAAAATGATGAATACAGTACATTTGTTATACATTCAACTGTTCAACTGTTCATGTTATATCAGGTCCATTAAATACTGCCATTAAATACTGTCCATTGAATAATATTAACATTCTGGTGTTGTTCGGTCATTTTTTTTTTTTTTTTAACTTAATCAGAGTGGTACGAAACTCTGTGACTTTTGCGGCAGTCGCTATGTAACCACAAAAAAATAAAATAATAATAATAATTCGTAGACATTCAAAAAAGCGAAATGGTCGTAAAAAAATATATGTTTGCATTTGTGTTGTTCGTGGTCAAAAATGACCGCCATAGGAAATGAGTGGGAAATAGGCATAATGCAAAAATACAGAGAATTATTTGTGTGTACAATCTACAAATCAAATCGATGCAGAAAAAAGTGCACAGCAATGAAGGAGTGACACTCCAAAATATCAAGAGTGCAAAAAAATATATAAAATTTTTTTTTTTACATTATTTTCAATGGGAAAAAATGTATCATAATTATTGCATAAATATTTATTAGTACCATGAAATTCTCTCAAAATACAAAATAAAAAATAGTATTGAACAAAAATATATTACATTGATTTTACTGAAAAAAATAAATAAAAAAAAATCAGGTTTTCGTCACCAGTGTTCGGTTTTGACTGCAAACAACACAAGGTTGACTCCCAAATGAACAATATTAGATTAACATATACAATCTTTGCTTTTAATAATGTATTAGTAAATGTTGAACTTAACATTAACTTGTTAATGTTAACAAATGGAACCTTACTGCAGTGTTACCAATAAATAAAATTAATAAAGACTACTAAAATAACACTTTAAAAAATCTTAATATAATAAAATTAAATAACTTTTCTGCAGCGCAGTATTATAATACCAATACTATCACAGCATACTTTTCCTGATCCCACTGGATACAATTCAAGCCTCAAAACAGTATCTATCACTGAAAGCTGTGCATCACTCAGAGAAACATCACATTACAGAAGTTAAATATGTTGTGGATGCAGTTTCACAGTGCCTTTAGAGACAATGAATCAAAACCAGCTGCCTTTTGTGCTTTGACATTCCCTGGCTATCATTCTCACCGACATATCCCGGAGTCCCACAGGCCGTGGACATGACGCCATGCTCTTCCATCTTAGAGAGGCCGAAATCACTGATCATGATCTTGGAGTTTTCATCAGAGCTGTAGTAGAGCAGATTCTCTGGCTAAAGAGAGAATACAGATCTCAAGTCTTTATCTGCCTACAGTATATGTACAGTATATGCACATGCTTGTGTGAATGCGGCGTCTCTGTACCTTGAGATCGCGGTGTACTATGCCGTTTTGGTGCAGGTAGCCGACTGCCTCCAGCACCTGTTTGATAACCTGACTAGCATCCAACTCTGAGTACATGCCCCGGTCCAGGATCCGGTCAAACAGCTCACCACCTGAAACTCTGACGGGATACGAGACGTTTAACAACATGCTGTAAAGACACAAAGAGCTTTGAATACTGTAGCTTCAGTGGGTGATAACACTTACAGCTGCATGAGCAGGTAGTAATGCGTCGGACTTTCATAGAAATCCTCCAAGCAAACCACATTGTCGTGTTTGATCCTACAGACAAAAAAATTAAGAAGTTAGTATAAGGAAATACAGTTATGCTGTTTTAAAATCAGATAAATGTTGTTTTAAATGCATTTACAGTATATAAGCTTATTTACACCATGGAATAAAATGATAAAAAAGGTTTATCTCAAATTTCTACGTTTTTTTTTTTTTCAGAATTCTAACTTTTTTCTCACAATTTACGAGTTTATATTTCACAATTTAGCAAAAAGTCAGAAAAAGTCATTTAACTCGCAATTGCGAGAATAAAAGTCAGTATTCCTTTTATTCTCAGAAGTTATAAAACCCAAATTATAAGAAATAAGCAATTTTTCTCAGAAATACGAGTTTATATCCCTCAATTGCCAAAAGTTAGAACTGTGATCTTGCAATTCAGACTTTATAACTCGCAATTGCGAGTTTTTATCTCAAAATTCGGTGAAAAAAAATAGTCTAAATTGTGTGATATAAACTCACAATTTTGAGTTATGAAGTCCGAATTGCGAGACATAAACTCGCAATTGAGAATTTTCTTTTTATTCCATGGCGGAAACGAGCGTCCATAATTTCAATGCCCTAAGTTTGAATTTCTATATGTAGTTTCAATTTCAATTTCATTGCATATCTAAAAGCTAGGGCTGGTTTCATTCTTACATCCGCAACACGGCGATTTCATTCTCCAGGTTGATGTCCCTTTTGTTTTTCTTCTTCACACACTTCATAGCAAAAAGCTTGCCTGTTTTTCTCTCCTTCACCATGTAGACTTCTGAGAACGCTCCCCTAGAGAAAGCAAAGAGAGAAAGATGGGGGTAAGGTCAAATGTGCAATGGGACGATGTTTTTCTGAGCGAGAGCATGATCTTGGTTTATGTGTTGCCGGTGTGGGACGTCCCCCTGAGAGTAAAACAGGTTTTAATGAAGGCGAGGATGTGACTTTTGAACCCCTGCTGACACCTCCGCGCCACACTGCAAACCATCCATTTCATAACAGCTAGAAATGTGAAAGAGGCCAGGGCTCTGGCGAGATCTGCTATGAAGCAATGTGTGAAGCAATTACTATTAGTGCAAGTGATTATATAATTGTAGATAAACACGTATATCAATTTGCTAAATGCCTGGACAATAAAACAAGTGGAAAAATGCCTAGCAACACCCTAGAAACCATTCAGAACATCTTAGCAACATCTGAGAAACTAATCAGAGCACAGACAATTATTTTTTCTGAATTTACAAAGTAATTGCGTAACCGGATAATTTAAACGATCAGTAAAATGTGGTTGGCTGGTTGTAGGAGCTTTGGAAGATCACCTAAAGCACTTAATTTTCTTTTCTCCATGCCCTCCTCAGAAGTAACCTGGAATAGCTGCCCTGGGACGAGGATTACATGCACAATCCCTTACGCAATGGAAGCGCTAATGGCCTGGTATCCAGGAGCCTCGACAAACACAGGCCTGCAACCAGGGCGCCTGGCACTGCCTCCGACGGAAAGAGGATCGGTTACAATTAGCATGAGATTGGTTGAATAAGACCGGCTATAAGGAGATTACGCATCACTGCTTTATCTGCTGCAAATCTTCATATTATTCATGTAATACTCTTATCATACCAGTTGAACTTTTTCCCTGCCAGCGTTTTTGAAAAAAGTTGCCAGCCACCGCCAGCATTTTTGATCATTTTCACACACAAAAAATATATAAATGTTGTATATCTGAACATGCCATATATCAAAAGAAAGAACAACACTTATCAACACTTGAATTTCATTAAAAAAAAGCAACATTTTGAGCTAAAAGCTGAGAATATCGTGTTTTGTCAAAGACTACGATATCGGTTGTTTCTGCTTCTGCTTCGCCTGTATGTAATAGCGCCCCCTACCCCTAACAGTGAAAACATGGAAAGCCGGAAATTCCCGTCAATGGCGGGGAAAGAGTTATAAGCTGAAAGCTTTATTTTTAATCAGCATTTTGTGTTGATTCATTTAAAAAGATCAGACGAAGAAAAATTAACCAGAGAAGTAAAACTGTATAAGATATTAAAGTCACCAAGAAATGAACAATTCTTATTTTTTATGGAAAATTGCAGTATTTATCATAAACGATTTGTCCGCGCACATTATTATTTTAATTTTTTTTTAATTCATGTGCCTTGTAATCTTTAATTAAAATATCTTCCCCTCCCTCTTTCAGCGACATCTCTTCTCTTCTCTGATGTTGAGGGCGGGGCAACCTGTCACTCACATGAGATCCACCAATAGCAAACCACAACCATCCAATCAATTTACCACAGACAAAATCAAGCCCCGCCCTACATTTGCTCTTGTTCAAGAAGCCATTTCATTTGGATATACATCACAATAGAGAAGAAAAGACGATCACATCTTCCGTTTCATGTCAACTTTAAGATTTCTCAGAGAATATTTAAAAAAAACATTAAGAGAATATATATCTTGAAAATAAGTGTACTGAGTAATTTGAGTGTAAATCTCACTAAATTAATTATTATTACAATATTTTAATAACATTTACTACTTAAAATAAAAAGTGTAAAGTTTGAAACTCCATAAATAGATATTTTTAAATGTTTAATATATATATATATTTAAATGTAGGTATTTATTTTTGATATAGCACTGAATTCGTAATGCTTAAATCACGCCTGAAGTGCTACATCACACAAGCTCATCCTCACACACACACACACACACACACAAACACACACGGAGCGTCAACAAACAAGCGTCCCCTGACACTGCTAGCGTCTATCACATATTCCCACAACACCTTTTCCTGCATTGCATGCAAGAGCTCAGAGATGTGTGTTAACATTCACCTACAGTCAGGAGTGAATAATCCTTTAGAAAGTCCTGAATTCATTAAATACTGAGGATTTCAATAATATGCATGAATAAATAAATAAATAAAAACTAAATACAGCTCACACTGAAGGTCAGTGCACAGAATGTGCCCAAAAGCAGAAAAAACTGCTAATGAAATACATAGAAATATGATTTTTCATCATAGAATCTCTGGATTAAGCCAATTTTAGATGTCGCACTTCATCCTGATGGGTGTTAACTCCAGTGGAAGCCTGCTGAGGGATTGTGGGAGTTTAATTCTGGTTGTTTTTGTCGGAGGAAACCACTGTGCTCAACTCCCCACGGCCCATAATGCCCCAGTGGTGCCAGTAACACCCTCAGGCAAGGGCAGGTCGTGACAGAGCTCTCTAGACACAGCAGTTTATGCTTGAAACTAGATCATTATCTCACTTTATGATCTGCATGGACAGTAAACTTGTATAAAAAAAAAGAAGAAAAAAAAAGAAAAAAGGAATTGATTGTGGTCTCAAATTGGGTTACTAAAACCCTAAAAAATATTTTCCTTACTTGAAATAAAATAAACATGAACTGAAGTAATAGATAGTGTATATATATATATATATATATATATATATATGAATGAGTAATGAGTAAACTTATTTAATTGCCAATGAAACATTTCCCATTTCCATTTAGTTTAACTTGATGAACATACAAAAAATAATAAAAACTATATAGACATTTAAAAAAAAAAAAAAGCAATCCCTAAAACTTTAAATAAAAATAAAAATGGAAAATCTAATTCAAAATTATTATAAAAACTATAATACTATTTCGATACTAAAATAACACTGTGGTCTCAAAACACAGAGGCAAAATTCTTCATATTAAAAGAAAACAGTAACAACAATATTAAAAAGTGGAATTTTTTTTTTAATAAAATAAAACTAATAATAATAATAATAAAAAAAAGATTTACAGAGATTTTGGGCTATTTGGCTTTTCATTGCATGTTTTCTTTCCACTAGTCAGAAAAACATGTGTTTATATTATTGCACTTTATCTATTTGCATCAGTAGATTTTAGGGATGTGCCGATACACTTGGCTCATGAGATGAGACGAAACACAATATTGAGTTCACGAGACAATATTTTAACACTTTAAAAATCCTCAATGACAAAATATATGAATTGTCTTTCATTTGTCTGAAAGCCACAAAATGCTAATATATTTCAATATTTCAAATATTTTAACTAATCTAGGGCTGTGACGCGAATATTTTGGTAATCGAGTCATCTGTCGATTATTTTGATGATTCTGATCTGGAAATGTATGCAAATTAGAGCATACTTAATTAGATAATGCCTCAACAACATTTCAGATAACGTGTAATACAAAAATGTTTGTAATTCTTAATGTAATTGCATTAAGTAGTGATATTCATTAGATACATTTTTTACCCTATTGTTTCGCCTTAATCAATGAAAATAATCCAGTATAATTATTTACATGGATATCATCATCTGCGTAATAGACAGCACATTGCAGGCCATGCCTGGTAGATTATCGCAAAGCTGTTTTCATCCCGTTAGCTGTTCCCTGGTGCTTGTGATCCCTGTTATTCTCTGTCTGCCAAAGCGATTAACACACACCGGTCTAGAAGTGTCTTAACCTGTGCTTTACCCTTGAATCACCTACAGACGCAGGGCGACCTGAATGCTACAGACTCCACTGAATAAATCTCACACCCTCAACATCAGCCAATCAAATGCACACTTTTGGATCACACTGTAACTGATTATTTCGTTACAGACTTCCGTGAAACATGGAAACGAACGTCCCAAATAATGTTTGTGACGCTTGCGCTGATCTCATAGTGTCTGTCTTCAGGGACGAAACATTATTCTGCTTAGTGATCGCTGGACAGTCAGCAAAGGCGATGTACAGCTGCTCGTGTCTGCTGAGCTCACGGTATAGTCAGCTTTCTGCGTCCGCAATGACACAACCGCTTCAGGACGACAGGGCCGGATCATTGCTGTCTGCTTTACAGGCTGGGGCCCATTAAAGGTGCAATATGTAAGATTTTTGTAATAAAATATTTCCTGCAGTTGTGTACTTACAATATCCCAAAAGTTCCCAAAGATTTTTAATTTCAGAGAAAATCCAATTTTAAATAATGGCTCGTCCCTGGTCATTGTCGCCTGTCAATGACGTAATATCCGCGTTATCCCTGGTTTCCATGGCGACAGACGTGGACAACTGCGTTACGTCTAGCAGCACACTTACGCTGGTGTTTCGTTCAAACATTATGGACCATGGCAAGCAGACTTTGGGACAAAAGGAGAACTAAAATGAGGATCGATATCGGCGTGGCGTTTTCGAGATGCCGAGAGCGACTAACTTCGACTTGACAGAGCTTCACGAGCGGCATAAATTCATCAACTAACCATTCAGAAATGTCCTGTTGCATTCTACATGTTGTCACTTCTTCTTGAGTCTCTCCATCATTGTCTGAATCTGGTTTGAACATAAAAGGCTAAAAGTTTTTGAAATTTTCAGTGCATGTCTGTGTGAGTGCAAGCTGTTGAAGCTCCGCCCTCTGTGCCGGGAGCAGAAGCTCATTTGCATTTAAAGGAACAGACACAAAACAGTGCGTTTTTGCTCACCCTCAAAAATTGACAAATTTAACATGCTATATAAAAATATCTGTGTGGTATTTTGAGCTAAAACTTCACATACACACTCTGGGGACATCAAAGACTTATTTTACATCTTGTGAAAAGGGCATTATACCACCCCTTTCACAAGGAGAAAATACTCAGCAATGGTGTTAACTTATGAATTTACACATTTTTTGTCTTAAAGCATTTTAAAAACACCACATAGACATATAAAAAACATCAAAAATTAGATTTTTTACCACAGGGTGTCTTTAAGTCAATTTTCTTTAATCAAAGAAAATCCAAACAAAAGGCTTAAAATGTAAGGACACAGTTAAAGAGGGAATCACTAATCTCACAAATGCCGAGCCTTGAATTACCCACAAGGTGAAGTTGGGTAAACAATCTGGGTCAATCCTTTACCGGACACTTTGGGTGAGGAAAAACAGCTTTCTGGAAAATGTCTCTAACAAATTTAAAATACTCAAATATAAAATATACAAACTTTGAGGTTTTTAAATAAAAAAATGATTTAATGTGCACGATAAACAACTTTTTAGCACAGTACTTGTTTACACTTAAAATCTAAAAATAATTGTATTATCAGCTGCATGTAGGAAGTAAATTTAAGGTATACTTCATTAAAAAATAAAATGCCACTTGAGACATAAATGCTGTCAGTATAAATTTACCACCAAAATAAAATATCCTACTGAAAAAAATGATGTTAATAAAACCATTCACAACTTTTACAATGAACAATAAGAAGAACTAAAGTTGTACTTACGATCCGAGCACCTCCATGAATTCAAACACATCCTGGATGTTATCCGTGCTCTTTTTCCAATCATAGTCGCCCTCCTTTCGCCCCATTTCTGCGTGAGCTTCTACAGGGATTTCTGAAGAGGAAAAAAAAAGAAGAAACTTCTTTATGAAGTGACCAACAAAGACGTACATCTGTGATCTGTGATAATTTTTTTTTAAATGTATACCTTTATTCGCAGCCAAATCCCTAATAATCCCTAACAGTCCAGGAGCCATGAGGCCTGATTCCTAATATGTATAATTTGGAATATTCCTAATATTCCAAATAGAATTCCAAATCGAGATGAAATATCAAAAACTCTTTTGCATCCTTTAAGGTTCCGTCAGCTACTGACGGACAGTCGATGGCTTCACTTTTGACTGGAAGTGTGTTCATCTAACAGCTTTAGTTTTAGTGTGTCACTGATCTGCGCCGAACTCTTTAAAAACTCCACAGCTCCTCATGGGCTGTCCTACATAGCTTATAGACGGCTGTCAGAAAACACTAATCAGGTTTTGGCTGGTCAGAGTACAGACAGGTAGATGTGCGTCTTAATGCTTATGTTTGTTTTGTTTGAGTTTGAGTTTACGTGACTTATGAGATTCTTTTGGCATTTCTATGAAATATCTATAAATAAATCTAGTTGTTTTAACTGGATTATATTTGGAGAAGGTGGATTTTGTCCTTTCACCTCTGCAAACCCAACTCAAAGGTGCCTCTAAAAATGATTGGATGTATTTGATAAAGCCATCATCTTCAACAAAACGCATGTACAACGAAATTTTATCACATTTTTTCAAATAAACACAATATTTCTTATTTCTTCATAATAGGTGTTCAGACATACATGCAATCCAATCAATTTGTCATTTCATAAAGACTTCTTTGGGATTAGCAATACTAAGTTCTGGTAAGTTCTGGAAAGCTTTGCTCTCATTCCACTTAGGCTATATAATGGGTTAAAGGCTCTGATCTTCTGACCTTAAAACAAAGACCTCCCTGATGAGTTCATGAGGTCACTTGCAATTTATAACTTCAATAGCCAAAAATATCAGTAATTTGCCACTAAGAGTGTCGTTAAGTACAATGAGGTGCAAAAACTCAATGGAATCGAGTAGGCTAATTTATAGACTATGAGTAGACCAGTAGAACCAGTAATAGACAAATTAGGTAACCAAGAGTAAAAAAAGAACATCCAATTAAGAGGCAAGAATGGACTGCAGGTCTAAAAAAAACACACCATGATTGCATGCAATCATTACCGTCAATGTCATAACGAACAATATATGGCTAAAGCATAAGGAATATGACCATTGCCATATGTTAAACTACAAATTCATAAAAATAAATGATCAATTTATTAAATAAATGCCACATATATTAATAATACAAATTACAATCATACAAATGAAGACAAATATTTAAAATATTAAATTCATCCAATTAATTAATTAATCAATTAAAATGAAATAAAATTTCATGAAATGCACATTATTTTAAAAAACAAATAAATACAATATTTAACAAATGTGCAAAATAAAACATGTTTTTTTAATTTCTTGTCTTTTCTTGTACCAATCACACATCGTATTAATTTTAATATAGCCTATCATAAATTAAAATGCATTTTGCAATGCACAACATTGCAAACTAATCACACAAGAACATCAATTTCTGCACGTGTCTGGCTTTGTCTTTAATGTTCAGCGAGTCTGTGTGGATTAACACATATTTCTGCTGAGCGCACGAGACCAGCATAAACATAAACATGCAGCTCAGCACGGGTCATCATAAACGCATGCATGGGGCGCGTGTCCTGGTACAAGGTGTCCCATACAGTGACTGACGATCATATCGCATAATTCAAAGTCTTAATCTATAGATCATACTCACGTGCACCTTTAAGACACACGCATAATAATGCGATCCATTAATCATCTTTCACAATGTGCATTCTGATGCTGCCTGCATGCATAAGCAGAGGTGATTATTTTAAAAAGAGCCCGTTTTTGACCTTACCTTCAGGTCTGTAACTCCAGCAGGATTTCTGTCTTTTGCAGAAACTATCGAAGCTCAAGCAAGGACAGCATTGACAAAGAAAGAGAGGCGAGGAGAGAGGTTGATGCGAAACGGACATTTGCAACGCGTCCGAAATGCAATGATGCACATTTATGTGCAATTAGTACAGTTTGCAAAAATCTTTCATATGCACCATCATCATATGAAAAACGAGCATTTTAAATTTCGCAAACCACTCAGTCAGAAGTTCATTTCTTAAGCAATTGTTGCGCGCACTCAAGCAATTAACTGTCAGATAAAATCGTCTATTTAAAAAGAAAAAAACACTTTACATTACAATGTCCATATTACATAGAAATATAATGGATTACAATAAATAATTGCACATTAACATGAACACTGTAATTTAAAGTGTGACCTGTTTTTGCAGCATCCTCAGTCTCCTCTTGTCTCTGTTAACAGGACAGGAATCGGGTTTACTCGGGAGAGCGTCCCGTCCTTTGACTTACCTAGAGAGGCAAGTGCGCAAAAGATGCCCTGCTCTGACTCTCCTGCCAAAAGCCCGCTGCAGTCTGGACAGATTAAACCCGCCGGGAGGAGCACAAATAACCAACAGGTTGAGATTACATGAGCTGTCAATAAAGGAGGAGCGGACAGCGAGGCGGATTCTCAAGGTCTCTTTGATGACTTTCTACTCTACATGTGATATCCCCCCCACACACGCAAACACAGAAACTTGCCATGATGGGTTTTTCAATGGCCTTTTCAATATGTATCATGAGAGCACAGGTGGTCAATGGGCATATAAATCTTTCAAATTTTATGACAGCACCACATGTACACAAAATTTCTTATTTTAAATAAAGACTAACTTTAACTAAAACGAAGCATTCACAAACAAAGCATTTTGAAATTTTTTTTAACTTTACTTGACAAGGCTGTTGGTAGCCTAGGCTAGATTTTAAAACTGACCACAGGTGAATTACCATTAACAAACACTTTAGATAGCCTAAAGACGGTGCACTCATATTATACAGGACTAGTGGCGTGTTCACACCAAACGCGAATTTAATTATTTGCGCGAGTAGATAACGTACAAAGACAATGCAAAGACGCGAATAGACGCTCGATATTCGTCTCAATCGCTTTTCCCGCGCAAGTTGAAAAATTTCAACCTGAGCAGAAAATTCGCATGATGCTTAGAAATGTTGTTGTTGTTTATGATGATGTGCGTGAAGACACTCCTTTTCGCGCGAAGTTTTTATTCGCGTGAGTGATGCGAAAAACAAGAAACATCCCGCGAGTAATCTAGAGCGAGTAGCGCGATGCGAATATACACTTCGCGTTTGGTGTGAACACACTATAAGAACTGAGAGGCGGCTTTATGTGCCCGCACTTTATGTCTGAGCACTAAATCTGCGGGAATGAGTCAAATTATGCGCAATACGAGCATTCCCACGCTGAAATTCAAGCCCTGTAACAGCAACTATATTCATCCAGAGAGAGTGAGGAGAGGCGGGTTTGTGTGTAAGTCGCTGTCAGAGAGATGAGAGAGAGAAAGCGCAGCTGGTATGGGGCATCTATTCTGCGGAAAATGAATATAAGCGTTTCAGATATTTCAGTATCATATGTGCAACAACAACAAAAAAAATCTATATTTTTGACAACACTACATTTCACTTAGTTTATTATTTCAGTAGCCTTTTTAAAAGACTACAATTGTAAAATGTATATAGGCCTATATATAAAATTCAACCCGCCAAAGTGGCTAGTAGGAGTGACTGTGTTACACGCCACTGCTGAAATACACCGCATTTGGTGGGTTGGCGGGTGTTAAAGTCCCTGTAAAGGCAATTCTAAAAAAAAGTTCTAAACACATTATAAATGTTAGAAATGTATTGCTAAATCATATTACAAAGACTGTGCACTGTGAAGTACTGAATTGTGGAGTTAGACCGTTAAACAGTTTTTCACCGTTGCTGTGTTCCGGATTTTTGTGACAAACTCAGAACACATACTTAATTTTGACTTTACAGGGACTTTAATGTCAATCTCTGTTACTATGAATGGGAGAAAGTGCAATGAGCAATATGGCGTAATAAGTAGCCTATCGCTTTCTAAATAAAAGAGCCAATCGCCAATAGTCATCGCGTCACTGCAGTTGCCGTAGGTGTGCTCCAGCTTAAAAAAATGCATATTTTTTAATATGGCTTGAGAATTTAGAAAAAAAATTTGAGACAGTTATTGTCAGATTTCATTCAAATATGACATTTAATCGTAAGCTTGGCAAACAGTTTTGATGTTTAATTTGATGTTTTCCCATTCAAAGAGATAAGAGCTGCACTTGCATGACTGAAATAGCTGCTCAGAGACGTTTCAAAGATGGCTGCCGAGTGAAATGCCGAGTGAAATGACTTGCCTTAAAGGGACTTTGCCATGAAAACATGGTGGGAATGGCACTAAAAACATTATCAGACAATCAACCAAACTTGATTTTTGTAGTTTCTGAAAATGAGAGTGGTGTTTGCATGTGTAAAACTCCCACGCTACAATGCCACTGCATTGCTATATGGTTGCGAAGGTGTTCTGAGTGGTAGGCTACTGCATTCAGCACATTGCCATGTTAAATGCCATGTTTAATGGAACAAATCTGGTCTCTATGACTCAGGACTGTGAAATTTGTTCACCTCCACCACATGAAATTCAAGTCCAATCACTTAAAAGAATGTGCAGTGCATGATTCTCCTCAATAAGATGCACAATATAAGTGCAGGACAATATAAGTGCAGTTTATTTCTTATTGTAGGTTGGCAAACAAAACCTATAACTTGGCAAACAAAAACATCCATTTACCAGACATATTAGGCTACACAGATGTGTGAGTAATAGCAATGGTTCGGTGACTTTATTGCTAACCCATGTGAATGTCACAAAAACATGTCCAGGTCACATTTCACACCAAAATCAAAAGAAAAAGGACCATTAAATTGTTTTAATTTTCTCTAGTTTTCCCTAGGTCACATCAGAGCGTACGGTGCGCTCAAGGAGAGATTATTGCATGCGGCCTGTTGGGCCAGTCAGGATAATCCCATAAAACACACTGTGACACTTCCTCCTTTAATAGGCTTGAGTAAATCTCAAACGCGAATTTTACTTCTCTTATTACTGGACATGCAACAACATTAAAGACCACTGTCTACAGTAAAAATAGTAATATAATTTATAGAATTTGATTTTATATATATATATATATATATATATATATATATATATATATATATATATATATATATATATATATATATATATAATACATTAAAGTTAAAATACATAAAAATATTTGTATATATATATTTAATAATTCGGCAGTCAAGTTTGTACACACCTACTGATTTTTTATTTTAGAGGAAAAATATTTCTTGTGACAATTATGCATATTTTCTTGACCAATTCTCATTATCTTTATGCAAAAATAAATAAAAACAGAAATCTTATTAATGCAAAAAATTGTATATAATTTAAAATGTAATATGTATGTTGAACTTTAATGTATTATATATATATATATATATATATATATATATATATATATATATATATATATATATATATATATATATATATATATACACACACATTTATTAATATCAAAATAGCAATGTGTAAAAATAGAATTATAACATTTACATTATTATTAAAAATCTATATTTTGAATGTAGATTTAATACTTACTGATTATTTATTTAATAAAACAAATATACATTTTAATTAATATCAAAATATAGCAATGTGTAAAAATAAAACAGTAACATTTACATGATTATTAAAAATCTATATTTTGAATATAGATTTAATACTTACTGATTATTTATTTGAAATGTAATCAAAACTATTAAATGTTTTAATATTTTAATTTGAAAAGTTGTAAAATTGAAAAAAATGATTGTAAAAATGTTTGTTTTATAAGCAAATTCATATGCACAAAACTATTTGTCGAACACAATTTCAAGCATTTAAGCAAAAACAAACAATTTAAATAAAAAGGATTTTAGAACCATGTAAAACAAATTCAGTCAAATGTGTCCAAACTTCTGCCTGGCACAGGTTTCTTCCAGCTTACCTTTGTGATGCTGTTTTTTGCTGACCAGCGCTTTGTGCTGCTTGATGAAGTATGATGGCATCGCTGGCAGAACTGTGTCCTGTGGCAAACGTTACACTGTCAGGACCGGTGGAAGTCTGACTTGTTTTCAAGATGCTGTCGTATGTATCCTGGGAGAGACATGATGAACCTGGGTGAGACAGTTCTCTCATTAAAACACTCTGTGTACGGTGTTGCCATGGTGGGGAAAGGAAACATGGGAGATAACCGGACGTGAAGATCTCTAGATAGTTCTGTTCTGTTTCAGGGAGGATGATTTGCGCAAGTAGGAATAAGAATGTGGAGACGAGGAACCTGTTTCCACCTAAGAGGTCTCACAGAGGACGCTATTCACTTTCAGAAAATATCTAACACCCAGTGCCATGAACAGATATTACAAAGAACATTTGCTCTAGATATCATACACAAACATCTGCAATGAAGTCATTTCACACATTGACTAACCATACACAGCCAGAACTGTTTCTGCATCATCGCAAAGTGTTACTATATCCTCCCTGTCTGTTAGCCATGATTTTTTTTTTTTTTTTTTTTTGTGTGTGTGAATTATATCAAATGCAACGCTAAATTAAATTAGGGACTATGTAGAATTCAAAAACCCTTGTTATTAGCGACACCAGTGGCTGTTAAGTGAACTGCAGCCAGTAACTTTTTGCTCACACGTAACGTGATTCAAGGCCCCATTATTCTCTTTTTTTTTGCTTCTTTTTCGCTTAGAAGTAAAAACTAGTTAAAAATTAAATTAAAATTACACTGTTATGATAGTTTGATTATAAAGTATATTTGAGACTATAGACTATATACTGTAGCCTAGATCTGACTATGAGAGACTATAGTTTGAATTAATCCCCATTGGCAACAAAAAAGCGATTTATACATGAACATTCTTACATATAGCCCCTTTAAATTAAAGTAGCCTATAAAAAGATTTTTTCTTTCTTTTTTTAATGTTTTGCGATTCACATTTAATTAGAACTTTTATTGTGAACATAATTTAAGAAAAAAAAAAAAAAGACAATTATTTTTACAATAGAAACTTCCACCAAGTATTACTATGTCACGTTTGGTTTTGTATTCATGTCCGTGTTTTCATGTCTCTTATTTTGAAGTTGTCTCATTATGATGTTCCTGGTTTTGTCATGTGATTTTCTTATCCCATCATGTGATCCTGTCATGTGTTTCCCCTGTTCATGTGTCTTGTTTTCATTGGATCATTGTTTGATTGCGCACAGGTGTCCCTCATTCAGTCATTAGTCTCTGTGTATATATAGCCAACCCGATCTCACTGCAATTCGTACGAATTTTACAAGGTGGCTAATTCGTACGAATTCATACAACCTCACTTGTACGAATTAGTTTGCTTTTTGCTAAATCGTACATATTTTACGAGTTGCCCAATTCATATAAATTGAACTGACCCCACCCCAATACCTAACCATCACGTGGGTTTAGACAAATCGTACGAATTTGTATGAATGAGGTCGTACGAATTAGCCACCTTTTTATCACTCGTACGAATTGGTCGTGAGATAGCGTTGCAATAGCCCTCATGTTTCCATTGTCTCTTGTCTAGCTTTGTCTCTGTAACCATTGCTTGATGAGTCCATGTCTAGTCCAAGTTTATGTTAAAGTCAAGTCTTTGGTTCTTTTTGTATTTGTTCACATTGGGTTTAGTAAAACTGCACATGGGTTCATCAAGCTTGTCTTCAGTGGACTTTGTTACTACGATTATAACAAACTTTCAGACGGTAGTATATCCACATGTGTACTCTCAGACTTTTGGTCACGATTGCATGTGAAGATTCATCCCAGAGAAACTGGTGTTCTGGTCCAGCTGATAAGGTAATCTACTGTCAGTCACATAAGATCACAAACTCAGCTCTTAAAGCTCTTTAAATGGTTCTGCTGGAACTCTGTGGGGAACTCTCTTATCAGGGGACATTATTCAACTACTGACATAATTATATGTGACCACATCTAACTTTGAATCTGTTTTTGAATGATCGTTTAGTTCCTGGATTTCTTCCTGTGTTCCTTTGGCAGTAGTTCAGTCGTATTTGCTGCAAATCTCGCCTGCCAGCGCATCCGTCACTCTGCCAAGTCAAACAGCCCCTAAATGGATAAATGTGTTCGCAGCAGGACTCACAGTGACAGTCTTAAAAAGGCCTGTTTTTAAAGTAATTATACGGACAGAACAACTGATTTACGAAGCCTGCATGTACAAAAGATAATGATGTCCTCAATTCTCAAGAGGTAACTAAATATGGAATATCCAGTACTCAAGTATATTCTTGTAGAGCTACACTGGGCATTAGTTATTTTATTATGTATTTAGGCACACCATAAAAATAATAATTTCTCCTATCCCAGGATAAAATCACAAATATTTCTTGTTATACTGTGACTTAGTCTCAGCACTATCAAGACATTGAGCTTCCCAAACAGTTCAATTATATCAGCCCAAACATTTATAATGAAACCTTTTACAAACTGTAACTGTTGAGTGTAAACATATGAAACACAATTAACATATGCTACAAATAATTAAATACAATTGAATATGACATTTTGTTATTTCATTAATTTATGCATTTAAAAACATTTATTGGACCAAGGGCTTTCAATCTTTTAGATGCCATGGACCCCCAAATATGATCGTTCTCATGCTTGGGACCCCAATTCTAAAATTTAAAAGAGCTATATATGTTTTAAGTATAAATACCCAATTTATACTGTAAAAAAAAAATCATATTATAAACATGTTTAAAATATTTAGTTTCTATTGTTACGTTATTACAGTTTTTATGATCATTTTACTATAAGATGCTTTTTTTTATTTTAATCTTTTTTTATTTAATTTATTTATTTAATTAATTTTAATAACTTATTTATTTAAATCAAAAGCATTTAAAAAAAAAAATTACTTTGTTTTTTTCCAAAACTTTTGGACCCTCTAGGACCCCAGTTTGAAAACCCCTGTATTATACAATGGTTTGTGGGTTAAGTTTGGGATCAACACCCCAGCCGCGATTGCTGACATCACGTGACTTGGCCATTTTGATACGCTCCGCGAACCACTGATTCAAAAGTTTCGAATTTTCATGAAGCAGTGTTTCGCAAACATCCATTACGCGTTGCCAACTTACCATGCAGGTGCAGCGCCCAGTCAATGTATAGTTTCATGCAGTGTTGACAATGATGTTGAATATCTTGTGCCAGTACCTCCAACAGCCCAAATTTTAAAAAGTGTTCGCAAATAACGTAATTTATACGCCAACCTGTAGATGCACTACAGAAACATGCTCATGATGAGCTTTCAATAAGCAGACAGTTTTGTCCCAGCAGATAATGTTTAGTTAAATAATATGAATGTTTGTATTTATTTACGACACAACCCATGGATTGCATTGCTAAACGCTAAACATTCTATAGTTGCATTGACAAGATTTGTTAAGTTCAAAGAACTACCTGTTACTAATTAGATAAACAAAAGTTTTTAAGTTGACTTTAACTGGAGCGAATTAGTTGAGTTAACCTAAAAGGTTGAGTGTGAATACTTAAGTTAGACAAGGCATATAGCACATTTCATACGCAATGGCTTTTCATAGAAAAGGAATTAAAATAGTCATAATCACAACAAAAATAACAATCATATTTAACTAAAGGATAAAATACTATTCCTGACTTCCTGAATCACTAAATTCGGGGCTCCCCTGTCTGAATTTTGGAGTCAGACACACTAGTAGCAACTCCCAGCTTCCTAGTGACCTCCTACCCTTCAATACGCCTTTCTGCCTCTGTGTCTCTCGATCCCTCAATAAAGTGGAGTTATCACCAACCGTCTGCCTCTGATGGCTTTCGGGGAGACACCAGTCTGCATTCAAGGACCTCACGTCTGAGTGCGTGCATAAACTCACCATCTCACTTCCCAATTCTCTCAATTGTTATAAGTGATCACTTTTCAAATCAATCCAAATAACACCTAAGCTTTGAAAGTCTTGAGAAATTACTACTGCTGTATAACAAAGTGTAGGAAGAAAGTAGAATGCCAGAAAGCTGGAAAGAGGCAATAATTATACCAATCATAAAGCCTGAAAGGATAACAGCAGGCCAGGAAATTACAGACCTATTGCCCTGACATCACACATTTTATCACACATCATCACACATCAAAATTATCGATTTTTTTTTTAATGCCAAAAATCATTAGGATATTACGTAAAGATCATGTTCCATGAAGATATTTTGTCAATTTCCTACGGTAAATATATAGAACATAAATGGACAACTTTAAAGGCGATTTTCTCAATGTTAAGATTTTTTTACACCCTCAGATTCCAGATTTTCAAATAGTTGAATCTCAGCCAAATATTGTCCTATCCTAAAAAAAAAAACATACATCAATGGAAAGCTTATTTATTCAGCTTTCAGATAATATATAAATCTAAATTTAAAAAAATTGACCCATGTGACTGGTTTTGTGGTCCAGGGTCACAAATAAGAGATTAATGTACTTTCTGAAGAGTATAAATTTGATAGCAACATATCAACACGGATTTAGAAAAGGAAGAAGTACTGTACTACAGAATCCAATAATATGACTTGAGGATGAAGTACGAAAAGCCCAAGCAAGTAAAGAAACAGCGATGGCTGTATCTTTTGATGTTGAAAAGGTTGATGATATGCTATGGAATAAGGGACTTCTAATCAAAATGCATTTGTTGGGTGTTAGAGGAAAAATGTCTAATTGGATAATGGATTTTCTAAATATAAAAAAAAAAAAAAAAAAAAAAAAAAAAAACATAACAGTGGGATAATGCAG
The DNA here is from genome assembly GCA_022828995.1 of Vimba vimba. Lineage (NCBI taxonomy): Eukaryota > Metazoa > Chordata > Actinopteri > Cypriniformes > Leuciscidae > Vimba > Vimba vimba. Next base: position 28,159,187 of record CM040837.1, on the reverse strand, counting down.
TAAAAGGGAGACATTTATCCTCAATACAAAGCAGAGTAGGTATTTTAAGAAATAAAGATATGAATCATAGAGAGCCAAGTAATAAGGAGCAAGCTAAGAATGGGACATAGCAATCTAAACGGAACACTTCACATCCTGGGAAAACATCCAACAAGTCTGAGATGTGTCAACTTCACTCTAGAAAGACAAAAATGATGATTCAATTACAGGAAATAGGACAGCTAGAGAACAATATTAAAAGTATTTTAGAATGAGCAGGCAGTAAGGGTGTTTTTATTTTCTCAGAAAGACTAGACTGGACAAGAGACTTTTAAATAAATGGAGTGTAGTTCTAGTTCAGTGTAGAACTGCAAAACAACAATCCAACCCCAACAAAGGGCGTTACCCGCCCAACAAAGGGCGGGTAATGTATTCAAGTAATTATTTGGCGCGAAACGGAGTTGGCGCGTTGAAGCGAATCCAAGCATAACACTGAAGTGTTTTAATGAATGATCATGATGTGCGTGGTGGTGTTGATGTTCATGACTATACTTGCCGCAGGTAAGACATGATTTATATTGTTTTCATTATTTTGATTTTCAAGTTGAATCTTGCCTGCGCTGTTCAACTGGCTCATTTCAGCGACTGAGAAACACAAACACCTGGTGTGTCTTGACAAGTAAAACCTTTCAAAACATCATAATTGACTGATGTTATATGCTCCCGGCAATTTTGTTAACAGAAGTGCCAAACAAAGTGAAGAGACAGGTTGATTCCCTTTCGAGAACGGTCACTTCGTATCTCTCAGGGAACCGAGGTTAGGATAGTAACCGAGTAGTTCTGACGCTAGCACAAATGACGGCCATCATTGCCCACGTGAAAATAACCGCCAAGCGTACAGCTATGCTACAGTGTAAATAATACTGTAATGTCAGTATAAATGGAAGACACTAGTTAGTGTTATGTTGTTCGACAGTGTTAATCGAATCACAAGTGGTGTTAGCCGCTGGTTCTTTAAGGGGCGGGGTTTTAGCAGAGTCAAGTGACTAGAGCGATTTGAGAGCTGGGAGTGGGAAGACAGAGTGAGTTTAACAGCCAAGACAGCACGTTATATCTCTCCCTTCATGTTTGCACGGCGTGGGTTACGGCCATAACAGTAACCCTGCAGTTCTTGAATAAAGCCTTAGAAGGAGGAAGAATCCGTCTGTTTACTTTTTAGTAGCGAAACGCTACAATACTTAGCACACATATATTTGGGATGAATATATAATGAAATTTTGGGCATGCTCTGTACTTTTCATGAGATATTATTTATGAGAAAAAGACTATTATAATATCATCTCAGTAACTTAATATATTACTAATATCTGAAAAAGCTGCTGGTTGAATGATGGCTGATTTTGGAACGATGATCCAAATCGGCCGATAACTGCGCCTTGCTGGCAAACTAACAGATTTTTGTCTAATTTCTGCTAATGGTCTTGTTTCTGCCTAAGTACTTTAGAATAACATTTGGAGTTCTGAGTGGAATTTTATTCAAAATATTTACATTAACGGAGTAAATATTTACTAAAATAAATGTTCATTTTATTGAATCCTTGGGCACAGTTCTCCTAAATGTTTTACTGCAAATCTGTGTTTTGATCATTTACAGCAAATTATTGTAAAATCAGAATGTGAATCAAATAATGAATCTGTGTTGTTAACTTACAGTTCAAATATTTATTTTGTCAGGTTCTTGCATGAAATGTGAGGAGGTGAATGTAATCGAGGGTGGTAATGCTACACTACCCCACGCAACTTCTGGAGTGATTATTTTCAATGAAATTGATTGCAAAACAGAGGATAAGATCCGTCGGATCGGTCAATACTGTGGCCCTGATGAGCACTGCACCACCAGCAGGATGGCACCTAATGTTTCAATAGAGCTTCATGGTGTAATTCTAAATAATGTCACCTCTAACAAATGCTACAGTGCAGAACACATACCAGGAGTGAAGCAATGTTATAATGTTACTGCAAAGAGTGAGTATGTTACTGTATGACTAAACTTTTTAAATAACATTTGACACTATCCAATTTATGTTTGTTTTGGGGTTCATGTGGGCAGTAGTAGAGAAGTTAGCCAACAGTTTTATAAATGTATTGTTCTTGTGACCCTTACAGAACCACTACACTCAACCATCAGCCCAGAAATATCCAACTCAAAGTTCAGTACGGCAACACCCTTCTATAACTCAACTTCAGACACTCCTGGGGCATCCAAACATATTGGAGCTATTGCTGGTGGTGTTGTTGGTGGTGTTGTTGGTGTTGTTGTTGTTGTTGGTGGCTGTTACATATGCAATGTAAGTATTATCACAATAATTTAACTGTTTTTATTTGACCTCTCATTAACAGCTATGATACGGAAAACACCATGTGTATTATTGCACATTATTCAGGGCAGTTTTGTTCTTGAACTTCACAATCCCAGACTAGAGAAGTTCCTTCAGACATTTGACCAAGAATCAATTTAACAATGTTTAATATCATCATGCAGAACATCGCCAAACAATAATTAAAAAACAGAAGAGTGCCCAGATTCAAAGTTTTAGCTCTGTTGTTAAGTAGGTTTTTATAAAAATAAAAATTAATAACATAAAACACTTACGGTATTAAAAACAAACAGAAATTAAATTTTCATAGCATAAATTTGTTCACAAGGGCTACAGTACATTCACACTGCAGTTAAAACTAGCCCTCATCTGATTTTCTACTAAAATATGTTACTGAGGCCATTTATGACCCTTTTAATTGTGGCCAATTTCAGATACTCATCTGATATTAGTTTCAGATATTAAAATCACGGTCATAATAAAAAAACATGGTTACTGCAATTTTACTAATGCAACTCCATGGTTATTTTTCATAAGTTACACTCAAAGGTTCTCTACCCTTACAGGGTGCATACTTGTTTATATGCTACTAATATGCACCCTTAGGGGTAGAGAAGTGCATCTTTGAGATTACTACCCCAGTGAGAAGCTAAAAATACAATTTTATACATTTTATTTCTGACAGTGTAAACAAAAACATTCTAATAATTCAGTCAAGGCCTATTGAATGTTAAAAGAAACCATGACTTTCAAATATAATGTTGAGTGAGTATTAATTAACTATTTTATTCTAAGAATAATTAAAAAGTTCAGCTTAATTTAGATATATCAGTATTGGTATTGATACCCTACCATCGAAAGCGCACTTCAGAATCTCACCGTAAGTAGCAGGTCATCCGGATACTTATTGCCTACTTTTTTTTCAATACAGTTCCCTTGGGGAAATCCTTGCTGCCCTTTTGAAGTGTGTTCAACTTCGTCAAGTTGGCGAGGAAAGTTTTAGACAGACCCTCAACCCCTCAATTTTGACAAAGGGAGCGAGTCTACGATTGTGATGTCACAGCAGCAACTTGCTACCCTGGAAATCCAGAGTTCACGCAAGAGCACAAGTTGAATTTGCCCAGTGAGTTTACTCTGGCGTCGCGTAATGATGCTCATTAAATATGCCCTTGTATCCGAGCTGCACCAATCACATCGGGTTATCTGATATAGGCGGGCCAGAGGCGAGCTAAACAGATGACGATTGCGTAAACATTGCAAGTCATTAGTAAACATTGCAAGATGGCTATGGATGAACACCAGTTGTGTGAAACGGCTTTGGCCGCTACAATGAACGAGTTAGACTTGGATTTTTATCTAAAACAGGAACAGAAGACGGCGCTCGAATCCTTCATTTGCAAGAAGGGCGTTTTTTTCTGTTTTGCCGACCGGATACGGCAAGAGTCTAATCTACCAGTTAGCTCCGCTGGTATAGCGTATGGGGCTTGTTGTTGTGATTGGTCGTAGTATTATCCAATTGCGTGCAGTGAGATTTTCAAATGCATGCTTGGTGCCGCCCCTCGAGCTAGCAACTTTCAGAGCTCAGACTTAATTTACCTGCATTAAGTGATCACGGGCTTATTTTCCATGTTCAATGATCCATTTAAACATATTTCAAGGGTTTTACCAGTAGTGGGAATTCGTGCAACCTAAGCAATGACGTATCCAAGTGAACGAGAGGGAAGTTATCAAGGGAAGGGCATAAATGCAGCCTGAGACTCTCAATTGAGAGACATGGTGTCTCTGACTTAAATTACAATATGTAGTATAATTGGTATTTTATTCTGAATTCATTTTTTTTAAGGAGCAAACAAGTAAACTGGTGTGGATGACTGGAAGATAGCCCATAGTTCTGTTTTGTTGAATTTGTTGCTTTGAAAGAAATATTTAAAATGGCACTTTATTTTATTAATAACAACAGACAATGGCACTTCATGTTAAAAGTTTGCTGGGCCCTTAGATGGCAACATCTTTACACACAAAGTGGTTTCATAAAGCTCATACCTCACTGAAGAAAACATGCCACTAGACCACTTCCTGTTCCTGTTTCAGAAGATAAAGATGCGTTCTGGAACATCTGAGCTCTTTGAATGTGGGTTGGCAGAAAGGCAGAACAAAATAATCATATTTTCCTTAAAATATTACACCTCTTCTGAACAGGAAACCAAAGTACAAACACAAGAACAAACTTGTTTCTCGGTTTTGGCCAACAAAAATACATCATCCCGGCAGCACTCTAGATTTACAGAATAGTTTGGAGTTTTTGAAAACCATATGAATTTGAGTAATTTCTTTTGGCGCTGTCTAACCTTAGAAACTACCATGGCAGTATCTTTAGCACACAGATGGAGCTCTTCCCGGAGCTGAGCGGAACATCACATGCTCAACCAGAAAGAAAACAGTGCCAATTCCCACCAAACCAGACAGCACCAGTCGGATCAGAACCTCAGTGGGACCACAATGCTCCGGACAATCTGATAAAGAAGAAAGTGACAGGCATGAAGTCAACAACTGGTATCATCTATTAAGAGACATGTAAGCTGCACAGAGATCATTGCGGCAGGAAGAGACGTGACATTTTGCACCTTCATTTTGTGGGCAGATCTTTTTCATGTTAAGATGAACGCTTTTATTGCTCACTGGATTGGCGGCCGTGCAGCTGTAGGTCTCTGTATCATTATAATGGAGCTCTAATGGTAAACTCAGGTTAATGCTGAGATCAGAATTGCTGGTCTGGTTCACCATTTCACACCCTTTATACCAGGAGATGGACACGTCTCGTTCATTTTTTACAGAACAAAGCACAGAACAGAGTTCTTGGTTTGGGTCTTCCATCACCTGTGATTGCATCAATGCACCTGGTAATACATCAGATCATAAGGTTACTCTTGAACATTTTAAAGTTAAGACAGTTTTTAAGCATTTTAGACTCGTTTTTAAAATCAAACTGTTGCTTCATGAGCCCATGTAGCTGCCAATCAGAGCGGCAATTTCTTGGCGTCTTGTGTGACACAGATGTACAAACGTTAAATTGTCAATCACTGGGTTGCAATGTATTCTTTAATTGCTTGTACTGAAGCTGTAACGGTGATGCATACAAATATCTTGCCAGTTAGAAAAAATATGTACAGAAATTGGGATGAACACTTATTATCACTGAATGGGGGAATGAGCTTCTGAAATCTACCAAAAAGTGCCTCACAATTCTCTGTACTGTTGCTGTTTGAACTTGCATTTTTTCATTTTTTTTATTGCACAGCTTCTAATGTTACTGTCACTACTAATCTTGTAAGTCACTACTGGGTAAGAGAAAAAGACTTGCCTTGTGCTTGGTTTATACTCATCAGTGAGCCAATCCTGATGACAGGAACAGAAACTGGTTCTTTACACACACACACACACACACACACACACACACACACACACACACACACACACACACACACACACACACACACACAAAGAGAGAGAGAAATCATTATAAATAGTTATGACAAAAATAATTGTATTGGCTGCAACTAAATCTTACCATAAACATCAACTTTGAACATCTTCCAGGACATTAATTTAGTGATGGCGACTTCATAAGATCCAGATTCACTGGTGCTGATGTTCCAGATAGTCAGTGATCCAGTTTCTCTGTCCAGCTGTAGTCTGTTGATGAGTCTCGGTTCATAGTGAGTGAGAACTGTACCTTGAAACAGCTGTGCTATACGGGTAGTTTGGTTGCCAGTTTCAAACAGCCACATTACTTCAGCATCTCTCGGTAGCTGAGTAGCTCCTGTTTGCAGAGTGACTTTTCCATTTATCACAATCTTTAGCTCATCCCTATTACCATTCACTAGATCTAAAACAAAAATTTGTTACATAAAAAGCTAGAAAAAAAAACCACAACTAAAAACAAACAGACATCAACGACAATTAGACAAGAGCTGGTACAACACCTGGAACATCTGTGTTATCAACCATGTAGTATTCAGGTTTAAATAACTATTAAGCTATCATACAACTATATCAAGTATGTTAGACATTTAACAGGAAATTTAGTTTGCATGACAGAACCAGCGTTTCAGATTGACAGCATGCAGACTAACCAATGACCACAACCACTAAAACAGTAATCTGCTTGAAAACAAACAAAAAACAACGTCAGATTTTAAATAGCTTACCTTTCATGCAGATGAAAAACACAGTGTAAGCCCACATGCTGGAGAATGTTTTAAGAGGGATCATATCAGATATTATTGTAAGTTTGCGTGTTCTCTCCGTCATGCACCTGGAGCTCAACTCAGGGTGAGCATTTAGTGAAGATCGTCTGTGCCTCATTACTTTTATGAGGAAATGACACTGACCATGAAATCAGGTATACAAGATGGCACTTGGTTGCATCAAAAGAGTCTTTAAATAAAAACTAGTAATTAATAAATCACAATCATTGTTCTTTATAGCCTCAGGACAGGGGTAGGTTGAGTCATCTGAAGGGACAAATGTAACCATCTGAAACAGTTCTAAATTCCATCATGTGTGATGCTAATGGGGAATTATCCATGATGGGTTGTCAGATATACAATATACAGAACAAAAAATGAACATGCAGTACACAAGAATAAATATAAGCAAGAGTTGGTTGTTAGTCACCAACAGCACAGCAGCTACAGAAAAACAATGACACTCACAACCATCCTGTTACTTTAACTAACATTACAACAACAACAACAACACATCTTGGTACTGGCAAAACCAATGTTACTCGCACATGGATCAAAAACAACGCAACCTCTGCGTCCATTTTCAGGTCTTCCCGCTCTGGTCTCTCCAGTGCTGACCCCCTAATGCTGATTGGCCTACTCTCTCTCCTCCCACATCATGAGTGGACACGCCCCCTAATGCTGATTGGCATTGAGTGGACACGCCCCCACTGCTGATTGGCCCACTCTCTCTCCTCCCACATCATGAGTGGAAACGCCCCCTACTACTGATTGGCCCACTCTCTCTCCTCCCACATCATGAGTGGAAACGCCCCCTACTGCTGATTGGCCCACTCTCTCTCCTCCCACATCATGAGTGGAAACGCCCCCTACTGCTGATTGGCCCACTCTCTCTCCTCCCACATCATGAGTGGACACGCCCCCTACTGCTGATTGGCCCACTCTCTCCTCCCAGATCATGAGTGGACACGCCCCCTATTGCTGATTGGCCTACTCTCTCTCCTCCCACATCATGAGTGGACACGGCCCCTACTGCTGATTGGCCCTCTCTCTCCTCTCACATCATGAGTGGCAACGCCCCCTACTGCTTATTGGCCGTCTTTCTCCTCCCACATCATGAGTGGAAACGCCCCCTACTGCTGATTGGCCCACTCTCTCCTCCCCCATCATGAGTGGACACACCCCCTACTGCTGATTGGCTACAAGTGTGTTGTGCAGCTCGGTCCGATCCACTTTCAACAGCTTCTCGCAGAAATCACTTACTGCAACTTTAATGTTAAAGCTGCAGTCCGTAACTTTTGGCGCTCACTAAACAGAACTGCATGCGTCTTGCGGAAGAACACTGAAGCCGGAGCTACTTTCTCTGTTTATGTCTATGACGACTCACGCAGGTACTGGGCTACTCTACAGTGGTACGACCCAAACCAGTCTAAAATAGTCTGAATATAAACATTACTCATTATAGGTGTACCATAGTGATTCAGGATAAGACAAAAACATGGTTTGGAAAATGGATTCATGATATACTTGCTTATTATATACATTTAGTACATTTTGAACAAAAAATGTTACGGACTGCAGCTTTAATTTCAACATTTATTAATACATAAAAAAAAAAAGTTATTATTAATAATGCACTGTGAACTAACATTAAAAATTAATTGTATTTTTATTATCTAACATTAACAGATTAATACGATTAATAAATGCTGTAAAATTATGTATTGTTCATTATTATTTCATGTTAACGAATGGGACCTAAACGTGTTACCATCAATCCTCTTACACTTTTTTCTATGGTAAAATGTAATATCCATAAAGCAAGTTTAAATCAAAAACACAACTCTAAATCAAAGCTGATTATTGCAGACAAACCTCTACTGTGCTTCAGCTGGACGGTAAAAAACATCTCTAATCTAAAGCCAGTGATAATCTTACAGTGATGTCACTGGAAAGCGTTCATAACCAATGATGTCTTATGTAACTCAGATTGTGTTTGGTGAAATGAAAGGTGTCAGAGTAATAGAGGAAGAGAGAAAGTAACAGGACACATGACAATGATGATGATGATAAAGTAACCAATAACAGGATAAAAAGGGAGAGAAAAATAATGAAATCTTGGAAAAAAGATCTGTCATCATTTACTGTCATGTTCCAAACCAGTATGACTTACTTTCTTATGTGGAAAACAAAAGAAGATATTACCCAGGATTTTTTATGTTCTTTTCCATACAAATAGTTGTCCATCCGACTTTAACTATATTTTCAAGTCATATGATGGCTTATTTTGTGATTAATGCATTCTAAATGTATTATAAATGTGTATAATTGTAATACATTATCACCTGGTTTCACTGACATCTATCTAAAATAATTTAATCATTTTATGAATTTTTTTTTTTCCTCGTTGTATTTGCATTGCCATCATCAATTATAATAGTTATAGGGCTAGCAAAAATAGTGCTAGCAACAGAAATATGCTAAAAACAAATATGAACTATTGAGGGAGAAAAAAAACTTGTTAAATGCTAGCTTGTGTACAAATGGACAATTTTATAAACAATTTTCTCTCTCTCTCTGTCCCTCTCAAATCAAATTGATTCTCTAGAGGAGGAACGGCAAATGTAATTTAAAAAGTATCAGTGATTAAAAAGGCCATGATTAAGGAACAGGCACATACTCATCAAATCAAATGAGCATCTGTTGTGCTTCAGCATAGCTCTTGATGGAGGAGCGCACAGATGGCTCTGCACTGATGTATGATGGCATTTCATTACAGGTTTCTGCATCTGCCGAGAAGAAGCGTGCATCTGACCTGAGCATAATTCAGTATGTTTACAACACCCACATCACCCTCTATGACCCATCCATGTGGAACTCGTCAAATTGATCCTAAGCAAATTGAGGAGTTTGGATTAACCTGCAGTGTGTGCAGCTCTGGGACCAGTGTCCTGATCCAGTTACCATCAAATATCTGAAGTCAACTGATCCTAGATCTGCTGCAAAGGTGGATGGTCTTTCAGTAAGAATGCCATTTTTTAGGTCCTGGAAGTGTCCTGCATGCAATAAGATATCTTAAATTTATTGCAAGAAGACATCTTAAACCATTTAGCCTAACACACACACACACACACACACACACACACACACACACACACACACACACACACACACACACACACACACACACACACACACACACACACACACACACACTTCAACTATATCATAATTTACTAACCTTCATGTTATTCCAGTGACTTTCTTTCATCTGTGGAACACAAAATAATTTGAAGAAACTATTTTCCATACCATAAAACTGTAGGACTTGGGCTGCCAAGCTTAAAAAAATGACATTAAAGCACAATAAGCATAATCCATACAACTCAAGCACTATATTCCACATATTCTGAGTCTTTATTTTTTATCTTAATGTGAGAAATAAAAATAATTTTTGTGTTGTTCATAAAGGAGTATAAATAATAAGTAAATACACAAATGAGTATAAATAATATATTGATAAAATATAAATTAAAATATAACATAGTAATAAATACAAATAAATAAATGATAAAATAATACACAGAATATTAATTACACAAAATAAATAAATAGGCCTAGTTAAAATAGAATTAAATAAATGATAAAATAATACACAGAATATTAATTATACAAAATAAATAAATAGGCCTAGTTAAATATTTACTGTAGAAAAATGGAATTATGTGATTAACACGTATACCGACTTCATAAACAGTACTATAAAATACAATATATTGTGTACTCAGTACTCGCATCAGTAATCTAGAATAGATAAAACCTAAATCAAACCTTGTCATGATCCTTGTGCATCCTGTTGCTTCTTGTAAAACTGATGAAGGAGGCCCTCTAGTGGTGATGGTGGACCTTTAAAAAAACGTAACACAACGCAAAACAAAGTTCAGAGCATAAAAGCAATGAGGGAAAATGTCATTTTATGTGACAGGAATGTGGTTACTCCATTTCTGCAAAGATTTCATAACGACTTATTAACAGACAAAGGATATGTGGAGAACAGCATACTACCATCCTACCCTAACTATTTCTGCAGTGTAGTATAGTATAGTCTAATGGTCATGTTTCAAACATGATAAATGTAAGTACATACTGTTTCACATACATTTTAAAATACCTGTCGAATAACACGTCCGTGCCAAAGCAGCCATGACGTCAATGCTCAAAATCGGTTTCTGATGTGCATGAAGAAATCAAGGCCTTTTTCACAGCACTGAAACCCAACCGAGAGGAAAAACATAAAAGTGCTAGATATTTTATTAGCATATTAAGTGAATTACTGTCCCCATAGAAAAGAAACCACTGCTGTGTATGTGAACATGTTTAAAGAAAAGAAATACAGGGAACAAAAGCAAACAGCAAGAATTACACCACTGTTCCCAACACACTACCACAAATTTCCTCTCTGACAAGAATTAATGGCACTAATTATTCTCAGAGCCTCAAAAATGAAAACCAATTTATCAAACACATAAATGTTCCAAGTAATAATTCTCCGTGGGAATTTCATACAGCAAAGGAACAAACATTTCACTCAACTTCATTTGTGCCTCCCTAAAACGAATTCATGAACGAGTATGATATACCGTGTAAACACTTCACAAATATACATAAGTAGAAATATATAAATGGAAACCGGGCCAGGCAGATGTTCCCCTGAGAGTCAAAACCATGATCATGCAGAAAATATCAAATCAATGAATAATTATAATAATAATGTGTGAAGAGAAATACAATCACTTACAAGAAAAACAAAACAATACACTGCACAAAAGCCCATTGTGATATTGAATCTCTTAATGTTGCAAAGCCATAATATATTCATAATAATACAATGCAAGTGCTGTTTAAGACATGATATTGGCATCAGGTTCTGCCAAATACAACAGCATTAATGTGTAAATACCTTTTATATAATCTCTTGATATTTAGAACATACATGACTTTTATAAAAGTGCGAGATGCAATATAATTGCACATGTGTGCGCATACATCCGACCCAGCAAATTCTATAGTCCACGTATTTGAGTTTGTATCGTGAGCGCCGTTGGTCTCGGGAAAGGTGTCCGGGCTGTGAAGTCTGGGACGGATGTGCAGTTTCACAACATTTGGCACAGTCTTCAGAGTTTATATATCTGTTAGAAAGCACATTTATTTTGGAGCAAGACCATAGTGACTGTGTGTGCACATGTGTTTAACTCTTTGGTTTTCAAGAGCAGAGTTTTTGCACAAAGTGGTGCAATGTCGAGTCAGTGGGTTTCTTTAAAATATGCAATATCAGTGAATCAATAGAGACAGTTCACACAAAAGTAAATATTCTGGCATCATTTATTCACCCTCATGTCTTTTCTTTTTTTCGTCGAGCACACGAGAGATGTGGGTGCAGGATGTTCACACAGCTGTAAAGGCCTAAAAAAATGACGAAAAGCACCATATTGTTGTCTAAATGAGTAGCTTTGTGTGGAAACATACTGAAATGAAAGTCATTGTTTACTGAAAATCTTCCTCTCCACTGTAACGCTGAAATCTCATACGTGTAATCTAAAGATATGCATATTAAAATTGAGCACTGAAAAACTGGTTACGAGGCACATGAGAAGCATTAATGTTTGGCAACAATGACATTTAACATTCAAAATCTGAAAGCTGAAATTTAACGACTGTCTTTCTCTTAAAAACGTAATAAAACTGGATTTAAAGGGATAGCTCACCTAAAAATTAAAATTCTGTCATTTACTCCCTGATGTCGTTCCAAACACGCAAGACTTTTGTTCATCCTTGAAACACAAACGAAGCTCGTAGAAATCTGAGAGCTTTCTGTCCCTCCATTGACAGCTACACGGCTACCACTTTGACGCTACAAAAAGTTCATAAAGTGATCGTAAAACTAATCCATATGAATTCATGTCTCTTTTGAGAAATTTGGACTCAACCGTTTAATTCATATGGATTAGTTTTATGATCTCTTTATGAGCAAGTGTCAAAGTGGTAGTTGAGTAGCTGTCAATGGAGGGACAGAAAGCTCTCAGATTTCATCAAAAAGATCTTCATTTGTGTTCTGAAGATGAACGAAAGTCTTACGGGTTTGGAACTAATTAATGGTGAGTAATTAATGGCAGAATTTTCATTTTTGGGTGAACTAACCCTTTAAGTACCATTTAATTTCATTGTATGGAAAATAGAAGATTGTGCAAAATTTTTCCTTTTGTTTTCCACAGAAGGCAGAAAGTCATAGAAGGTTTAAAACAGCATGAGGATGAGTAAATGATGAACTTAAAGGTGAACTACTCCCTTAGGGTGTTGTGGCATGTGTTTTGTGGTGTTTTAGTCCCAGATCAGACCTGGGCTGCCTACAGAACTACAGTTCGTCATTGACTTCCTTCAACCTCTTCTCCTCCAGGAAGGCCACCAGTGAATCCCTCATGTCCACCACGTCCAGCATCTCCTGCAGGATCCGCTCCTCCTGTGCTCGCTGCTCAGGGGTCTTCTCAGTTTCTACACGCACAACAACATAGCAACATCTTAATGCATGTGTGCATATGTTTACATAAATAAAAACAAATCAAGGCCTGTTCACACCAAGAACGATAACTATAACTATATTAGTGGCCGCACCAGTGGACAATATCGTTCTGATTAATCTAAGCGCACGCTGCAGTTTTGTCATTTGCCACTTTAAATGCTCTTTAAAGCCGGATGGATTCTGATTGGCTGTCAATGTTTTTATCGGTCATCAGCTGGAAAAAAAAATTCTGATTCCAACGATATTGTTCCTCTGTGCCGTTAGCGTTAAAGTTATGGTGTGGAGTCTGCTATTCTTTTATTTTTAGAAAGATTTTTAGAACTATATCTTTATCGTTATAGTTATCGTCCTTGGTGTGAATGGACCTTTAGAATTAAACATTTAAATCAAATTAATACTAACTTAGAAATGTTAGTATTTCAATAATAATAATAATAATAATAATACTATTAATTCAAATTATTTAAATATTTAGAAATATTATAATAATTTAAATATTTAATATTGTATAATTTAATTTTTTTTAAAAATATTTAAAAAAGTATTTTTAATACATTAAGCTTTTATGACTTAAAAATAATTGACTTACGGACTATTTGTAATTCATTCCACAGGACTATTAAAGTGACTATTATATAAAGAGAATATAATGACAAGTAACACTGTATTTCAATATGAACAATCATTTAATTCTAATTTATTATTAAATTATTTAAATTAATTAAAATGATTTAATATTAAATAATTAAATGCAATAAAACAATTTTATTTTTGTCTTGTATTTGCTCTGCATTGGAGCATGTGCACTAACAGCAAGATTATAATAATAATAATATATATTTTTTTATTATTACACATGAAGCTTTTATAACTTCATATTAACTGACAGATGGACTTTTTGTAATTAAAACCAAATTCATTTGTCAGAAGAACACAGGACTATTTAAATGAATATTACATAAAGAGAATATAATGATTATATAATTACATGTACTGAACATGGTATATTAGCGACCATTTACAAACTGAAATAGAATCAAACTAATTTGAACAGAATTATCCCACCATCCATTTCCATGTATCGCCGTAGCTCCATCTCTAACATGCTCTGTTTGTCTTCCAGCTCCAGCTGTCGAGACCTTTGAAACACAAAACCAGAATCACACAAATATACGATGCTGCTGTTAGCACAGCCTGTAATTTAGTTTCTAACATCGAGCCAATCCATGATAAATACATGCAAAGCGGTGGGTTAAATAAATGAGGCCACTCTGAGCATTCATCTTAAGCATTAGTGCTCAAAGACATGCAGAAGAGAGGTTTCCAAGGGCAACGAGACTGAGCTGGCTTTCAGTGAGGTTTTTCATTACACATGCAAAAATAAATGATGCACTTTGAGCAATAACTGCTATTGAGCTCCTTAAATGTGCATTGTATTAATGCTGATGTTACCACTTGGTTAAACAACCAATATGTTTATTAATTCAACCCAACTTGTGCCTATTTTTGAGGGTAACAGTGATCAGACTTACGCCACCATGAGATCAGACTCCTCTGAGAGTAGATTGTTCTTATCCTGGACCAGATCAATCCACTGGTCAATCGTTTCAGGGTCACCTGACACTAAAACACACATACATCCACACAGGAGGTTATGACACCTACAAGATCTCCTTTATCCCCAAGTTAAAATAATATAATTTAAAGAAATGTATATGCAAAAAAAATAATTTCAAGCATTTTATCATTTGCATAATGAAAAACATAAATTAAAGCTTTAAGTTATGTATTTGCATATAAACATCTGATAAAAAAAAATATTCACGTTCATTGAAACTCTTATACGTTAATAAATCATCTGCTGAATTGTCCTAATGTTAGACAGTAGTGCTGGGTTGATTTCTCATTTTCATGAGCCGATATAGATTCTTAAATCCAAAGAATCGATATTTTAGTCTTTGCTCTTTTCAGATGATGCATGAACAAAATTTGGTTTAGTTTAGGGTCCAATTCTCACTATTAACTAGTTGCTTATTAGCATGCATATTACTAGGATATTGACTGTTTATTAGTATTTATAAAGCTCATATTAATGCCTTATTCTGCATGAAGATATTTTACATTCCTTAATCCTACCCAATACCTAAACTTAACAACTACCTTACTAACTTTTAATAAGCAGTAATTAGGAGATTGAGGCAAAAGTCATAGTTAATAGTTAGTGAGAATTGGACCCTAATCTAAAGCGTGAACCAAAATTTCACTGAACATTTTTTGTAGATCCAGTAATTCGCAATGATTTTTTATATGAAACAAAGTCTTAGTTTTCTGTCAATTTTATAACAAACAACTTCACGTAACGTTACATTTGCCTCAAAAAAGCCATTCAATTACCATAACTCAATAGTTAGCTAGAAAAACGAAGAGAGGATCATTTTGTTAAATATATATTCACTATATTACAGATTCATTATACTTTTGCTTAATCTGTTCTTCAATATTTAGTATACGTTTGAATAAATTCAGCATGAAAACTATTTTATGACAACCTGAGCCAACATTTAAATAAATAAAAAAAACAACAGTGGACCAGAAATTTATGTCATTAAAGAGTTAATATTATTGTCCAAATGTTATTATTATAAAAACTGCCTTATGTGCAATGTAAATGTTTGAATACAAACCAGTTGTTAATTGTACCAACTTAAAAGTTTACAACATTAGTTTTTCCTTGATAAAAATGGACTGTACTGTATCTGAAATACATCCAAATGAAGTGATATTAAATCAAAATTTAAATCGAAAGCTTATTACACAGTAAATGTAACTCTTATTGTAACTCTGAAAACAAAATAATCTTGGCACGTCTTGGTAACGTGCAAGTGTGGGGTTAACAAGTTCACTGGGTTTCAGTGAGAGTTTTAGCACACACACATTCTGACTGCTGTATAATATGACGAAGTGAAATCATTAGTGGTGCATGTAGATGGATGAGATGTCATACCAGCCTCTCCTCTCAAAACTCTCTCCAGCTCCACTCCTTTCTCTTCCAGTTCTTTAAAGGTCACTTCTATCTCATCCAGCCGTCTCTGAATCGTCTGTGTGGGTGTCAGAACCAGAACAGTATCAGACCAAATGAGAATGAAATTCAGATCACTCTATTTTTCATCTCGATATAAATTGATGCTGATTTTTCTTTTAAGTGGCATGTGTTTTTTGTTTTTAACCATTATGGGAAACAATCTGCACAGTATAGATTGATCTTGCTCACCTGAGCTTTGTGGAAGCGCTGGATTTCGCTCATTTTAGCTTTCCGCTCCAGAGTTTTCATCCTCTTTAGGTCCCGTTTCTCTGACTCAGAAATCTCATAATCGCCCCCCTGAACACATACAACACAAATCTACAGTCAACAATTTCTTGGGAGAATTTAATCAGTCTATCAGAAAACATGATCTCATGATCATGATTCAGTGCTTTTCTGACAAAATAAAAGCTTAAATTGTATGAAAATGAAGAAATTAAGACATAAATATTAGTAATTTTACAGCTGTACAGTATGATTCTTTTTGTATTTAATACATGATCTTTTATCAAATGTTTTTATTTTACAATGAAATATTACAATAATAATACTTATTTTTTTAAATATTTGTAATTATTAATAATTATTAGTTTTATAGTCATATTAATATAGAATACTTAGTTTTTAATACTTAAATTTTATAATAATTATTATTATTATAGTCATGTTAATATAATCACACATTTTTTGGCCAAATTTTGCAGCTTCACAAACAAGCTAGTTGCATTTTAAAAATCACAAAACAAAACAAAACAAAAATTATATATAATCATGCAGCCATAGTTGATGAAATGGCATCAAAGTTTTGTTTGGGGACATCACAATCAAGCATTATCAAAACAATAACTGTATATTCCTACCTGTTTGTAAATTATGTTTACAGGGATTAAAGTGAAAAAAATTCTTCTGACTGAAATTTTTTTTGAGGCCAAGTCATATTCCTTTAACTTTTTAAATAGTCGAGACCAATAGCGTTTTAAGGGGAGATGTTTAAAACCGCTTTAATATTGCCAGTAGGTGTATTTTAAAAGCTATTTTAATCAATGAAAACCAGGCAGGGAGCATACTGTAGAGCACGAATGGTAGCATTGTGACTAGCTTCTGATTGATGGCGACCTAGCACTTTTTTTGCCATTATTGCCATAATTGCCATATTGAAGTCTCCTATGACATACTGTGCAAAGACACGTACCTGGCTGTTTGATTTTTTTAGTCCACGAACTAAAAGGCTTGCCATTCTCCCCCCATTTCACTAAGCCTTCCCCTTTACTTAAACTTTCGTTAAGTAAAGGGGAAAAGTAGCCTACTTGTGTGTGTTAACAAATTTTGTGTAAACGTGTTATAATTTGCCTATATATAATATAATATATATATATATATATATATATATATATATATATATATATATATATATATATATATATATATACTAATAAATAAACATTAGGCCTATGCTAAAGCTATTAAATAGCAGTCCCAAACTAGTTTTTGTTAATACAATGTTGGTATGAGCCACTACAGTCATTTAAAAATATAAAAAAATATCACAAAGAAAAATAGTGGCATTTTGGGGTTAATATGGAAACGACAGTTACCATGGTGAATGTTAACAATAACTGTTAATGAAACATGGAAACTGCTCCTGGTGAACAGAATGAAAATCATACGTGCATTACTTTTATTTCGTGTAATTTACAACGTAACGGCGTTGCATGCTCGTAGTTACTTTTGCACTTGATCAGTGGCGATACAGAGCGCGCCGCCGCATTTGCGCGTGGAATTGAGTGTGCGCTACGAGAACAGGATAACGGCTGACAGGACAAGAAAGTCCTGTTTTTCTGAGGTGAAAAACTTTATTTCAGCGCACACTTATGTCACTGCCTGGTAGTTCCTACTGTGCTGGGTTTTCTTAAGTAGTCATGATTCGCCTCTCATAACATAACATGCTCTAAACACGCACGCAGTGTGGAAAAGGAGGAGCGGGGGCGCGGGGAGCAAGGATCACAGCGCAAATTTGAACTATATCGATATATGCGATATGGTCTAATTCCATATCGCATTTCAAAAATATATCGATATATCGCCCAGGCCCAGCCCTACCTGCATTATAAGTGTGTCACTGAAATATAGTTCTACCTCAGCGGTCAGCTGTAGCCTGACATGCACTTTCCGTGAGCGGTAATTGAAAACCCGGAGTGGACCATGAGCGAAGTGATTACAGAGTGCTTAGAGTGGAGAGAGGAACGTGCTTTTGCTCCACTGCAGGCTTTGATCACATCCCCCTCAGCAGGGTGAATACACCTCGTCTTTCCTTAATTTAAGACCTATTCAAACTAAAATTAAGACATTTATTACACTATTTGAGAAATGAAAGCCTATTTACAGCCTTAAAATTATGAAAAGTGAATTTCAGACTTTAAGGACAGACTAGAACCCTGCAATTGACGGAAATCCGTCATAGACTTGCTGCAATTAACGGAAATCCGTCGTAGCGACGGAGAACTTTAATCCCTGTGTTTATAAAATCTGGTTGGTATGGATGGAAATTTGGTCTTCTGACTAAATAAGTTATGGACTAAGTCTCAGAATGAAACTAATTTAAACATATTCCCACCTTGCAATCCAAAAAATGGTCTTCTTCTTGAAGATCCTCTTCGTCCTCTTCTTCGTCATCATCAACACCTTCTTCATTATCATCTTCTGATACATAATGGTCTGGTTGAGTTTGTTCTGATGAGGGAATTCATACCAAAATCAGCTACTAAGTTTAACCTAAAGCCATTTATAAAGTACAAAAAATTGGGCTTCCAACCTGAAGGACCGACTCTGAGGACGCTGAAGCGCTGCTGTAGCCGTGGTGAAGACAGATTCCACGGGGAAAACTTGGAGCGTGTCTTTCCGTGCTGCGATTGGATGGTGGGCGGAGGTTCGCTCTTCCTTCTCACGCAGCGACGGTTAGGCTGGTTCTGCAAGCTCTTCCGTGTAGCGATGCCCCCGCTCCAGTATCCCTCCTCCTCGACTCCTTCATGCTGCTTGGAGGAAGAGGAGGTGGAGGCTGCAGAAGACGAGGCGGGCGTCTCAGAGTCCGAATCCTGGCTGAGAAGGTCAGCTTTTTCCTCTTCGCTCAGCTGAAGTTTGCGCAGGGACGGTTTGGGTTTGGAGCCAGGCGTTTCCTCAGGTTCCTCCGGGATATTTGAGGGTTCTGGCACCACGTTATGGACAGTGCGAGGTTTTGGGAGCGGAGGGGACAGCGAAGCTCTGGAACTTCGCGGGGCCGGCACTGGAACTGACGGGCTGCTGTTATTTTGTTGGCTCTCAATGCCTGTGCTCTCTGGATTGAGCTCTGAGGGTTTGTGTGGTTCATGAGATTCCTTAAGGTCAGGTGACAGACAGTCATCTTGCTCTGTGGGAGTAGGGCACTCATTCGATTCTTCGAAGTCAGGATCAACAGATATCTTATATGAGCCCTTCCGTCTTACAGAGACATGTGGAGGAGGCGATGCCATCTCTACAGTTTCACCATTTTGTGTCTTTTCCTTATCATCCTCTTCATTATGACTATTCTCAACATGATTCTAGAAAACAGAAAAACATTATTGTGAGCCTGAGAAATATTCTGTTCGTGAACACAAATGTTAGCTTGTTTAATTCATGTAGACTATCATCCATCCATCCATCCATCCATCCATCCATCCCTACTACTTTTTGAAAGAAGCCTCTTCTGCTCAATGCTGTGCTGCATTTATTTAATCAAAAATACAGTAAAAACAGTAATATTGTGAAATACTATTACAATTTAAAATAACTGTTTTCTATTTTAATATATTGTAAAATGTAATTTATTCCTGTGATGCAAAGCTGAATTTTCAGCATCATTACTCCAGTCTTCAGCGTTACATGACTCTTCAGAAATCATTCTAATATGCTGATTTGCTGCTCAAGAAACACTTTGTATAATGAATGTTGAAAACAGCTGCGCTGCGCTTCATATTTTTGAATCAGTGTCTTCTTCTACGGTTAATTTTAGATTTCAGGTCAAGAATGGTCATGGTTGAGCATACTGAAGAGCATCTATCAAAAACAACAACGTGATCAGTGTAGTACAATTCTGAAAGAATCAAACACATCCAGCTAAGTGTGAGAGTTGAATCAGTTCAGTTACTGACTTGTTCATATGGCATGTTAAAAATTAACATTATGAGTTTTGTTAATATTTAAAACCGTATCAGATCAACTGCTAAAAAGACTAAAGGCTAATAAGAATTGGAAAGTCATTAAAAAGTCTGTGTAAACACACCTTTTGTAAGTGTCGTTTTAAATTTACTTGGTAACTATCACATCATTTGCAAATTAAACTAAATTTCTTTTTTCCAAATATGTATTATTTACAAATACTAAAAGAATCGATTTGTTCATGATGAAACTGTTAAGGTTTCAGAATCAGTCAGAGAAATGTGTTAAACTGTCCAATCCCTATAGTTAAACAGCCAACATGAATAATAAGCAAACTAGTTTGTTACCATCACAGTCAAGGTACAATCACATTAGCAAAACTTCACAGGCAAAAATGTCCATTGTCTATGGTCAATAGTGTAATGATATATGAAGCATAACTCACACATAAGTTGATCCCAGTGCAAAATTCCTGATCACAGATTCCTATTGAAATTACTCTTATTTTGACGAAAATTCCCCAACCAACACTAAATGGGACCTTAATACAATGATGCATGTTACACATGTTGGCTAAGCACTCTCATCTTCATTTGGGTACTTGTATTATGATTGTTTAAAATAAGTAGTAGTGTCATCAGATTAGGTAACTGTTAGTTACCTAACAGTTACCTAATAAGTTGCCAACAGAAAAGTGACTGCAAAAAAATATCACCAGCTCACAGAAAACTGCATCAGCTCTGAGGAGTCTTATGACCAACCACTAGGAATCCAATACCACAAGCACTTCTTTACACAGAATTTCTCTTCACACACACACACACACACACACACACACACACACACTAAAACACTATTTTACTCGAGAGCAAGAGAGGAAAGGAAATGTTTTCCCTGACGCAGCAGCTGACCCACATTAGTTCTCGTCATAACAAAATGGCTGAATATATCTCAGTGAAGAAAAGACCATCGGTCTATCAAGACTAGGGCTGCACGATTAATCGTATTTTAATCGCGATAACGATATCTGCCTCTCTCGATTAATTTAAAAAAATCGTTGCGATATTTGCCCGCTCGTTTTTTATCCTGAAAACGCTTTTTTATTAGACATTTGCATTATCTTGCATTGTAAACAAGTCCCCACTAGCACTGATGTTTGTGGTTGCCAGATCTGAATAGCTTAAATCTCCCGAATTATCCAAACAGAGCTTTTCTCTTACATTTTATGCCCTCCGTGTTTTACTTAGTCGGTGCAATCTGGCAACCCAGCGCGCGCGCTCTACACTGCGGGAAAAGCACTGATCTCCACAGCGATATTCTGTTTGCTTGAAATTGTAATACAGCCAGTCTGTTTCTTCACAAGCCACTTGTGCTGTTTGTGTGACTAAATCTGTTTCTAAATGAGTTTCACTGATTCTATTTTTTGAAGTTTAAGTTTTTACCAGTTTTCAAGATGTGTCGTGAATCAGTTGAAAACGACAGCCACTGCCCGTTTTCAGTGTGTATCAACAAGTAAGTTAACGTTAGACTATTTTTCTCTGCAGTACGAATTTGCTGAGCGATCTGGATCTTTACTTTGTCTCATTTTCAACCGAAATGTGTCGCTTAGAAGATCTAATTTGAAGACGCATCACAAAACGCTTTAACGTTAAATCATGCCATTTGTATTGACTTGCTGTCTGAGGAAGTTGTAGCAGTTGGTTAAATGAAGTCTGATGGTTTGAAATTAACACCCGCCAAATGCGGCTAAAAATGAACTTTGGCGAGTATCTCTGTCAAATCACTGGCCAATTTGGCATGTTATTATGTTTACTCACTTTGCTGGGGAAATTCGTGTAAACCAAATCTGCTTGGATTTTGCGCAAATACTTGTGCAAAACCGTTAACTGACTCTTCTCTTTCTATGTAGATGCTCAAATGAGAATAATCGTGAATAATTATCGCGATTATAATTTTGAGCAAAATAATCGTGATTATCATTTTAGCCATTATCGTGCAGCCCTAATCAAGACCATAAAAAAAACTACCCACAACCACAGAAAGCACTCTAGCAACTCCATAGTCACCTGGAGTTTTGCCAAGGTCCTCTTAGATTTGATTTTCTTCAGAAAATGTGAAAAATAGTGTTACAATCCTATATTCCCATGGTATTCCTATGGTATCATGTCCAAATAAATCATATTTCATATATATTTCTGTGTACATGAACTACAGAACAATGACTTGCTAATGAAAGTTATTACGCTACCCACACTCTCAGTGCAATATCGACACTAAAAATAATTAACGTTCCCAGTATCCTCACACAAGAGATCCGACGGTAAATAGGAGGCAATCAAGCGTCTCATTAGCTCTGATGTGATTCATACCTGTGAGCCTCTGTGACCTTCATCACCCTCCTCTTCCTCAGCCACTGAGTGCTGCTCACAGTAGAATCTCCCTGAAGACAAATCAAATTCAACAACATGCTCAGGAGCAGCTGTAAATTTGGAGGGCTGTAACATGGATGCACATGCAGTTTTTTCAAACGAGCAGTGAATTATTGAACAAGCCCCTTTTTTCTTGTTGGGAAAGCAGGATCACGTAAGAATCCTGGACCACAGGTGAAACTGGAGGTTGACTAATTTACATGTGTTGTAATAGCCATAATCTAATAAGACAGTGTTCCACACTGTACGAGTTATGAATAGCTTTAAAAGGTTATGTAATATTTTATTTAACATCAAGATGTTTCAGTCCTTATGACAGCAGATGAGAAACAAGTGCATGATAAATAATAAAAATAACATTTATTACGTAATGTAAAAAACGAAAAATAATGCTGGAATATTTATTATTTTTCAGAACTTAGTTAGGCCTACATTTGACCTATAGCCCTTGATCTACGAAACTAAACTAAACTAAACAAAACAAAACTTCCCTTTGACACGTGGGGAAAAAAATATGTATATATCGCGGCCACGAATTAACAAATCGTTCCCACGACTTAGTAAAACGTGCTGACATATTAGCAATTCGTTCCCTCGTTTGAAGTAAATCGTGGACACAATATAATAATTCGTTCCCTCGTTTTACTAAATCGTGCGCATGATATAACAATTAGTTACTAGGGCTGTGTATCACCAACAATGTCACGATACGATACGCATCACGATACTAAAGCCACGATACGATACTAAAGCCACGATACGATACTAAAGCCACGATACGATACGCATCACGATATGGATCAATTTGGAATTTCAGAGTTTAGTAACAGTAATATATGTTTATTGTATAACCAGTGTTATAACAGTTGTGATCACTGAAAAACTATTTAGTTTTTGTCATAAAAAAACAAAGAGTTAAATGAAATAAAAAACTTGTCACAAAAAAGCTTAAAATGGCTCTTCCTTCAGTAGCGCAAATAAATACAACAGAATAAAGATAGCCTACCAATAAAGAGAAAACTTTTTGAATAGGTCTAGCACTAGTATTCAGAAATAGGCTACTAGAAACTGAATAAAGTAATCAAATGCAAAATAACACTGGGTAGTATTTTAGTCCTGACTAAATTAAATACATAGGCAATTAATCCAAATTCTTCAAATTAAAACTATCTTTTGTTGTTTTGACAACAATATTAATGACAGACACATTATGGCTTCTGTCACTTTAAGACCTAGTGCACGGATCCTGATTTCATTATACTGTCCCATCATGCGTTTTATGCTGAAGACATAACCGACTGTGTTTAGAGGATACTCAACAAGATGTTTGACATAATTTTGCGTGTTTTTGTTTGTTAAAGTGATATAATCTGCGAAAAATAACTTTTGTTACTCGCGAGCTGTTTTTGAGCGCGTCGAGTATAAATGCCTTGTCCGTTTGGGGAGGTGCGCGCGCAGGCAGCGGAGACTCGCGCTGCGGAGCCAGGCGAAAGTACAAACAAGGCTTCACGCTCTTTGTGAAATTGCATCTCGCAGAAAGTTTTAAAATGACTGATCTGATTGTATAGTCTGTGTGGATTAATTTACTCATACAATCTACATGCTAAAGTGCAGGAATGATTAAAATTATGCGCAATACCCGCGCCGAAATTCGAGCCCTGAATTGGCTACATAAGCACAACAGTATCGATACGGCAGCTGCTGTATCGATACGCGCATCGTCAGGAGTTCATGACGATGTATCGTTGTATCGATATTCTGAGCACAGCCCTATTAGTTACCTTGTTTTAGTTAAATGAAATGAGTACAACAAATAAAAAATAAAAAAAATAATATATATATATATATATATATATATATATATATATATATATATATATATATATATATATATATATATATATATATATATATATAAAATAAAATAAAATATGAAGCTTTACGTCATATGAAGCGTCTTTTGGGCTTACCCGTGTCGGAGTGGAAAGTGTATCCGCCCTGCCGCAGGGTGGAGCCGCAGTGATAACAGCTGAAACAACTGCGATGGAAGAACTTGCCCTCGGCGCTTCCTCTCTCCAGCACGTACAGATGCTTCTTGCAGAAATAACAGAGCTCACTGCCACACGTCTCTGATGAGGACATCGGTGCCACAGGACATAACTGGACATAAACAACGGTTTAAGATACTGCACTGATAATGAATATACAGCAATGAATTAAAAGACGTGACAAATGGAGCCAAAGTTGTGTGTGTGAGTGTACAAATACTTAAAGTTATTAATTCAAATTTCATTTAAATTGAATCAAATACTAAATTATCTATAAATAATGCACAAAAGATACAATAAACACTCCATATTTTAACAAATTTTACAGTTCTAAGCTCTCTACTGTTTACTTGTAATTGGGGTTTCAAGTTTTAAATAAAATTATTTCAAGTAAGTAGATGTATATGTAAATTAAATAATATTTTAATATCTTTAATAAAATATATATTAAAATTCAATACTAAAATGAATTAAAAAAAGGGGTTAGGCCTTTCAGCCTTTTTAATTTTCTTTGTTTAATTTTTGATCCTGACCTGAGAGAATTTTCTTTTATTTAAAAGGCTGATATGTAATCAAGCCACCCATATTGTATCTACAGTTCTATCTATCATTTGTTGCATTTACTGCTAAAAACCACAGAAATAACGAGAATATCTGTCTTCACTCCAAGCAGGTGTTTAACGCGTCACACTAACACTTTAGTCACCATTTAAATGAAGAACTATATTTCAACCCTTACTTTTTCCTCTTTCACATCCTTCTCCTCCTCTTTCTCCTTCATCTTTTGCTTTCTTGATCCTTTCTCCGATGCCAGTCGGTCCTGAGAGACACGGGTCACATGATCTCATTTATAGCTCAGGTTACGTAATGTGGCGACAGCAGATCGACAGAAATAAACAATGATTTCACAGTTATGCACTGCAAACGGACAGCAAGCAAACACTAGCATCCCCCTTTCTCTTATTCGCTTTCTCTCATGTAACTTCCTCATTGTGGCCGCAGCATGGGAGCATTTGGCTGTGGCAACAGCTGTGTGTAATGGGGGCGTTTAGTGTTTTCCTAATGTTGTGGTTCATTACGACAGAGATTGCACATGATTTCATGCTCTATTTAACTCAATACACCAAAGATGACCTTTGACAGGCGCCACTGCTACACTGTAAACAAAATGGGGGTTTGTTTTACATAACACGCAGGTGTTTGCGTACCCTGCGTCTCTGGAGGGAGTTGCGCTTGAGCGTGTTGAGGAAGGAGACGGCCAGGCGGGTTCTGGACAGCGAGAGGGTATTGTTGGGGGAGAGGCTGTTGCAGCGTTCTGAGGAAGACAAGAAGAATGGAAATAGTGAGAAGAAAATAAATGGAAACAGATGTCAAGAAATTGTCTCCCAGAAATAGTTTCACATTTATATTTGTAGATTGGTTTACATGTTTGCTCACGCAGTGCTAAAAGTAAAGTCAAATGCATACATTAAAATAAGTTTTTGAGGCAAAGAAAGAAATATATAACATTTTTATGTAAAGTAAAAATGCTTATAAAGCCATAAAAACAGATTCCAGATAATAAACAAAAAAAATTATAATTTAATCTGTCCCATAACATGATCTATTATTTAAGCTTTTCATATTGCAGCAAAACCTTAAGAGCATTGTACTTTAATTGTAGTCCTACAACTCATAACATAAAAATATATATAAATAAATAATACATTTCAATTAAATGTAAAATAATACAAACATTTTTTAATAAAAATAATAAAAAATAATAAAATTAAACGTATAAAAATCAACACTGAAAACACTGTGAAAAATGTACATTAAATATGCTATGATATCATCAAATTAATTTTAAGCATCAAACATATTCCACACAAACACACACGAGTGAACAAGAAAAAGCATAATTTATAATCTCTTAAATGCAATATATTATTTCATAATCCAGAACAACCTTACATAAACTGTGGATTTTAGATGCAATTTAAATGCAATTGATCAAATCATTTCAGCAATACATAAAATCGGAAGCAAACTGAAATAAAAAAAATAACCATTATGTTAACAAAAAACAAAACCGAATGAAATATCCTCCTACCCTTTAAACGGCAACAAATACGAGTCGTCACATTCAATATGCGCTTTGCAGTGGCGTGTTAGAGATGAGCTGTATTGGATCCCACCCCCTTCCCCAGAATACACACATCCAGAGCCTGTGTGAGTGACAGCTCAACCTGGAGAACATCTGTGTGAGATCCCCTCCCAAACACAGCATCCAACAACTAAATGCTGAATCCAGCTCCCTAAAGCCCCTCTAATGGCTGTGATTCCTCTTCTACAGATGCCGTTTCAAAATCCGTCTCGTAGAGCGGTGCGTGTGGAGGCTGGAATCAGATCCACTCCCACCGAATCCCCCGTAAGCAGCTGATTTCTCCCCAGCTGAGTGCATTTGCTGCTGCAGCCGCTGCTGTCAGACTACAGACTACAGCAGAAAACTGCCTGTTCACAGCAGTGCATGCTGGGAAGGGATCTTAAAGAGACAGTAGCGCTGCTATTATAAGAGTTTGCCTCTATAGTCCATACAGATCATGTATTGAAATCTGTTACGGTCTGTGGATTAGTCTGTGTCTTATGCTTGTTGTTTTGTTGTTCCTCCCTTGTTTACTTTGGCGTCGTTTTAACTCTATAGGCGCGCGCATGCTCTCTTTCTGTTAGGTTGACGCACATGTTCATCATTTGAAAGGTAGCTGATTGAAATCGGCAGATAAAAGACACCAATTTGGAGGAGAAAGGGGAGAGATGAAAGACTTACGGGCCAGCCGGCACAGCAGCCTCTTTATGTTTTATGTTATTTGTGTTTTGTTATGCTTTGCGTTTCATATTTCTCTTTGTTAGTTGTTGTCCGCTCTTTTAAATACTTTCTTGGTTGGCAAGTTGTTTGATTTTGCTTATACATTGTCTTGAGTGAATTAATAAAATCATTCTGAGCAGTGGCGTTGTTCACTCATTTTTGTTTGTTAAATGATTTCACTAGAAGGGAGGTCGTAACAAAACCAAGCTGAAAATGTCCAAGTATAAGGATCGCACATGAAGGCAACAAATTGTTTTATTATATATTTCGGACAACCGTTATAAGTGCCTTTCATAATTATGAATGCCTCCAAAGACGGCCCATCATTACCTGCTGCTGTATCTTTCTCGGTGAGAGCGCTGCGTATCTGTGTGAGGTAGACCACCATTGAGAGCTGGTCGATTTTTCCGCAAGTGGTCATATTAGCGGCATGCATGATGGGAGCGATGCCAAACACTTTCTCCGCGGTGTTAAAAGCCAGCTTATTGTTCGCAGTGATATTATATTCATCTAGACGAGACATGTCACTGAAAGAGAGGACAGCATGCATATTATTTGTATGCACCAAACTGTTGAACGATAGTGTATCAAGCAACAGTTTATCATAACATAATTGGGCTCTGCATGTTAAATCCATTATGCGAATACTCTTGTTTCTTGATGGTCAGGTGGTCTTACATGAGTTCAGGTCTGAAGCTGTGGATGAGAGCGCAGAGAGCCAGGCCGGACCTCCAGGACTCGCTCAGATCTTTCACCTTCACGTGCTCGTACCCCGCTGTGTTCTTCTGACACCAGGACAGCAGTTCCTCCAGACGTCTGATAGAGTCTAAACACACACATTTAGTTCATCACTTTACTGTAAGGTCTGTGCTTCTGTGCATTTTCATCGGGTTATGAAACCCTAAAACACATTTTTGACATGTAATCAGATGCATAACGTTAACATATATGAACAGATGATGCATATTATCGAAAACAATGATATCCTACGTTATTTTGAATTGTTGAAAAAAAAATTATAGCTTTTTTTCAACATATACTCAATTAAAAGATCAAATACACCCTCAGTGTGTTATAAGTTAAAGTGATACAAGTTACATATACATATGTATATATGAGGGTTTGTGTATATAAGATATATAAGTTTATAAGTTAAAGTATGTGTCATATGGCATTTACCTTTTCTAGGTTTAGATTTTATGATGGGTTTCAACTGTTTGTTGGGTTTAATCTCGTCCTCTACGTCATACAGACGTTTGACCTTTAAATTGAACACAAACAGACTTAAATAAAACTCTCTGATGATAAAAACACTTTCATTAATTACTAATCATTGCTAGGTACTTCAAGCAGCTTTTGCATGTGTGTAAGTTTGTGTATAGGACCTGTCTGGGTTGGATAGAGGACAGGTTGACGTTTGGGTAACGCGTGGATGGATCGATGCTGTAAGCAATGTAGTTCTTGCTGGTGTTCTCTGGAGTCGTTTGAGAGAGCAACTGATACACGCTCTCCCTGTAGAAGACATACACAGCATAATGCACTAATGCAGTATTTGAATTTTATATTGATATATACATTCACCTCCGTTCAAAGTTTGGAGATGGTAAGGAACTTATGTTTTTAACAGAATATTTAATTAAAATAGAAATGTTTTGTAACATTATAAAACTGCGTAAAAACTCTGTACCTCTCCGCGATCACCTGCAGGGGTGGCAAACCTTTTCCCCAATTCCTGACCATCCACGCCGTGTCAAGCGCAGCCAGGAAACCACGAGCAATGCCAGTGCCAAGAGGCCAAAATGGCTGCAATAAAATAATAAAATAAAAAATAAAATATAAATATCTTTTAGTCTATCTATTATGATATCTATACTTAGGTTTGATGGCCAATGCCAATATAACGGACAGTATTATGTAATCTATACTGTTTTACTTGTATTGTTTAAACAGTGCTTACATTAAACCAAACTCATGAAACAAAGTTTTGATCCAATCCAAGCCGATCTGAGAAAGCAGCGGCTGTTAATCATACGTGATTATTTCACCACAGTGCTTGTCTAAACTAGTGACCTGATGAATAAGTACGAAGTATGAACATTTATTTATTTGAATTAAATATTTTAATCACTATTCGGTGTCAATTTTCATAGTCAGTCATTTTACTGTATGTAATTTACGTACAAAATTTAGTTTATGTACAAAATTCTTAATTACTGTAATATTCCAAGTAGTTGACTGTCATTCTCCTCTACGCTGTGTGCGTTACCGTTTAAGATTAATTAAATATTTAACATCATTACATTTATTTAAGGCACACCAGCGCATTCATTCATTCAAATATTTTAAAAGAATAGAAAAAGAGCACCAGCGCACACAAGCAATTCTATTTATCAGTCAAATTCATTTAAAAATGTACACTCAACCGGTCAGGAATTTATGGTCAGTAAGAGAAAATCAAGGTTAATGAGAAGACGAGCACTGGACTGCTGCAAGTTAGTGGGGAAATATATTTATTTATTATTCAGAATTCACAGTTGGAAAGAAAATAGGAACATTTCAGCAGGTTCAAGATAAATCATGTTAACGCAGAGAACATGATTCACTGTTTTAATCAATTGACAGCCATAAAACGTAGTAATAATCTGCGTTCTCGTGTATGTAGGTGTGCTGAACGCTGTTACTGGAAACTCCCGAGTTGTAATAAGTAGAACTAGGAAGTAGTTGTGCAAGTAGTCCATTGTAAACGGAACATTATAAAGTACAAACAAAGACTCTTTAGTACATTTGAAACCCCTAGTTTAAAAATAAGTCCTGAGATAGTTAATTGCTTTCATTATCAGTCTAAATGTCAATAATAACATTCATAATTAATTATTAAAATTAATAATTATTATTAATCTTCATTATTATAAATTTACTGTAGCTCAAACAGTAGAGCATGGTACTAGCAATGCCAAGGTCATGGGTTCGATTCCCAGGAAAAGCAAGAAAGGATAACAATGTGTACCTCGAATGCAATGTAAGGTACTTTGGATAAAAGCATCTGCCAAACGCATAAATGTAAATGCTATATTAAAATGCTAATATCTGCAGATACCACTGTGGTCGCTAATTCATTTTTAAACTATGTAACAATCAATAAATGTCATAATGTTGTCATTACTAATAAATTTAACACTGATCATGTTTACCCATACACTATGGTAATAACACACCTCTACCAGAGAGTCTCCCACTAATCCGATGATCAGTTTCTTCCCTTTCCTCTCCTTCACCAGAGACGCGTTCTCTGCCCTGTGCATGGAGGTGAAGTCAAACACGGCCACGTCAGGGCGGCCCGCGTGGTTCTTCGCAAACTCCATGTCCGGCAACATGCGATTAGTGGAGAAGTCGGCGGCATCGTATGCGTACTCCTGCAGAGCCTCCAGGTTAATGTTTGCAGACGCGAGCAGCTGCTCGACATCAGAGAAGTCCTGAGAACGAGAACGCTTTTGATCAAGACAAGGAGGGTTTAAAGTTAAGGCCCGTTCACTTTGAGAAAATCACTGTGAAAGTGATTCCAACGATATCATTTCTCGATATAATTTCTTATATCATCAATTATACAGTAGTTGTAGCTTTGGTGTAAACTCTGCTATCTTTAATGTTGAGAATGATTTTTAGAAATGTATCTTTATCGTTTTCTTTATGCGTAGTTATTGTCCTTTGTACTCCATTTGCACATCAATATACTGTACAGGTTGCATTTCTTTAAGAACACAAATAGCAACTGACTGCAGCTATTCCTGTGAGAATACAGTGACAGGAGAGGACAAGAATAGCTGGACAACAGTGTGAGGATTGATAAATGTGTTTGTAAGTGTAGATGTGAGCTGGAAACAAGTTGAAACGTCACCATACACCTCTGCTGATAAAATCAAGGCCTCTTTTCTAGGCTCTGTTTAGCTTTTCTATGAAGTATTCTCAAAGTCTTTGCATGTGTCACACTGTGTATCATACCTGCTTTATAACTCCTTTTTTTATCAAGCTCGCCTTTTTTGCAGTCATCACAAAATAGTGGGTGTCATCTTTGTAGTAGACAATGTTCTCTAGATCAACGCCTGAAAAACACGACAAACAACATGACAGATGAAGGGGCGTGTGGGTTATATTTTGAAAATATTGCAAAACTATATTTTGGAAACAAACGTGTCCTCAATAGATAGCTAAATATGACACAAGGTAAAAAACGAATAAAAACAGTCTATGGTATATTCTCAGAGTGAGATACGGTAAAAGTGTGTGTGTGTGTGTGTACCGATCTCAGACTGAAGTGCTTGAAAGAATTGCTGGTTGTATATTCGGGCCACGCCGCTGATCTCCTGCACCTGAGCCTCTTGTTTAGAATGGCGATTTACAAAGTTTGCAGTGATACCGATGGCTAACTTTCCCCTGAGCTCCTTAATCTTAAAACCTGAAGACATGGGGAAAACAACAGAGGAAAAGTTTCAATAAAATACTAATTAAAAAAATAAATACTTTAAAATAATAATAATAAAATAAAATATTTCAAGCATTTAGTACAAACTGTGACTTGGATAATGAGGGTTTTTACAACAAAATAAAACAATGAAAATAAAATAAAATAATAAAAAATAAATGTAATTAAATAAAATAATTAAATAAAATAGAATTTAATTTAATACCATATTCCAAGTGTTTAGTTTAGTTTAGGTTCATTAGGGGTTTTACAACAAAATAAATAGAATGCATTATTAAATTTGAATTATCAAAATTAAATGAAATTTTAATTAAATATTCCAAGTATTTAGTAAAAGGTGACTAAGTGTATAAGCAGAGCTTTTACAACAAAAAAATGTAACATTTTATTAAATATTTAATTGAAATTTAATTCAATATTTAAATTAATTTCAAAGGGAAAGGGAAAGTGATTTGATAAAATGCACTCATCCGTGTAAATGTTATATTTGGCACAATGTTACCTTCTGGCACATATCTTCCCCCTCCAGCTGAAATGAAAACATCAAACTGAAAAGCTGCAGCTGTGTGAGACTTAGGAGACACCCCTGCTCTCCATCCTGAGAGAGAGAGAGAGAGAGAGAGAGAGAGAGAGAGAGAGAGAGAGAGAGAGAGAGAGAGAAAGAAAGACAGAAAGAAAGGAGATATAAGGCAAAAAATTAAAGGACAAACATTATTTTTCAAAATGACAAATAAATGATATGACACTTTGAAATGACATTGACTGCAGACCTTTCCACAAAAACTAGAGCTGGTTTGTACCTGTGGATCCTGATGGTTCAAGCAGACCTTCAAAGGTCACGCCTGTGTGCACCTCGACCCCCAAAATCAGGGCCAACTTCAGCAGAATCAACTGCAGCTGACGGATACCTATAGAAAAGCACAGACCTCATTACTATTCCTGAATTAAAGTGAATACATGCGCATTTTCAGCAATAAAACAAGAACTTTCAAAGTTTCACTTTGATCCTAATTTAACAACATTTAATTTTATTCAGCAAGGGCACATACAATTGATCAAAAGTTACAATAAAGAGATTTATAATGTTACAAAAGATTTCTATTTCAAATAAATGCTTTCTATTTATCAAAGAACCCTAAAACGTATCACAATTTCCACAAAAATATTAAGCAGCACAAGCATTTTCAACATTGATAATAATAATAAGTAATGTTTCTTGAGCAGCAAATCAGCATATAAGAATGATTTCTGAAGGATCATGTGACTGAAGTAACGATGCTAAAAATTCAGCTTTGATCACAGGAATAAATTAAATTTTAAAATTGTAATAATATTGCATAATATTACTGTTTTCACCATATTTTTGATCAAATAAATGCAGGCTTGGTGAGCAGAAGATACTTCTTTCAAAAACATATTTAAAAAAATCATACCGACCACAAACTTTGATACATTACATTATGGAAGCACATCGTTAGCCTCATAGCATAATTGCCTAATAAATAATTAATTAAAAAATGACTTGGGCAAAATATGCTATGAGGCTAACGACGTGTCATGTTGAATGTAATTCATTTGATGAAAACAAAAAAATATTCAACAAAACTATCCTGTAGCTTATATAGATTCTCACTTATGTGATGAATGGATCCGCTGCAGAATCTTCCATAGAATTTCTTTGCACCGAGGTTTTGCAGGTCTTTGATGGTGTAGGGCCACAGATGCAGGACGTTATTTCTAGTGAAAGAGGTTCTTTTTTCCAACACAACCACCTGAGCGCCCAGTAGGACCAACTCGATCGCTGTCCTGAGACCACAGGGACCCGCACCCAACACTAAACACTGACACGGAGAAAGAGAGAATGATTGGGTTTCTTTTAGTGGTCGACCGATATATCGCCAAGGCCGATATATCGGCCGATATTTGGCATTTTTGAAATATCGGCATCGGCCGATAAGTTTTTCTGATTGGCCGATGTGTTGGAAGCGGGACTTTTATTTTGACGGGCGGCGCTGAGAACGACAACGGCAGCTCCTCAGATCACACAGCGCTCACTCACATTCTCCGTCTTCATTAATTTACGATCTCTGTCAGTCATATCTAATACTTTGTTAGACAGAACTGGTAAACAAAGAAAGTAAATGGTATGCGAAGTAAGTAAAGTAAAGCGTTTGCTTTTATATTATTTGTAACAGAAAAGGCAAACAATCAGGCTAAAATACTTTCTCATTTGCCGTCAACATTCAGCAAATGCGCATCTACGTCATTTACACAAATCTCTGAATATCTAAACATTTCATTTCAGGCAGATTTAATCGAATCCAAAAACTCGATCAAAAAACTTTAAATCCTTCATTTTAAAATATGCTGACATATAACCAGTTGCCAACTGTGTCATATTCATATCTGTGATATATCCAGTTGCCAACTGTGTCATATTCATATCGTTTTCACTGTGTGCTATATATGTAAAATTAGCGTTACCTTGTCTTTATTTGAAAAAATATGATTACCAGTGCGCACAATATTACCAGATTACTGAGTGCCCTGTTGCAGTGTTTACCTTCTTTTTATTCACATATTCATATATTTCTAAACAATTACTTTGTCAAAAATACTGTAATAGGATTGCAGATTCAAGAAGTTGCCATCTAAAGTATAAAAGCATGTTTATTTTAAAGATTTGTTTTATAATTTATTAAATATTGATTAAAATATAAAAATATTGGCTTTCTATCGGCCATCGGCCACCCCGCTCTCTAAGATATCGTCATCGGCAATCAAAAAAACAATATCGGTCGACCACTAGTTTCTTTTCCCAATGTTAAACTACTTCATAGATGGAAACATCTGACAATACTCAGGTTATTGATGGTACCATACCTTGTTTTGGTGACATGCCTTGCCCTGTTCATAGTCCGGATGGGCGGCTCTCTTGTCGATCTTCTGCCAGAGTTCTTTGGCCTTCCAGTAGTTGAGTTTGTCCTTCAGTTTACTATAGAAGTGCTTGTAGTCCCTGGGGTCGACCTCCAGGTGGCGACAGAGCTTGATGAAGTTCTGCTGTGTCTCTTTACATGTCTGCGCCTGGACAAAGCTTTCAAACAGAGTGTGGCTGGGACTGACAGAGTCTGTTTGGTTGGTCATTGTGATGGAAGAGGCCTGGAGCCAGCTAGATGACCTGCAGAGACAAGAGAGAGCGAGAGAGTTTACAGAAAGATCCAAACAGAAAGAGTCAACTATGTCAACAAAAGTCAACTATGCACAGGCTGACTAAAAGGGTAGGCTATTTAAGGCAACTCTGAACATTAATTTTGGTGCGTAACTCATCTAGCACCATTTGTGCTACAAGCATGAAAGACATCTCAAATCAGGCAGCTCGTGTACAATTACCTTTTTAATGTGCCCCTACTGAGCAATTTCAAAGTTTACTAATTTTGTTTTGAAATCTCCTACAATAGGCTTGCATGCTCATCCAAAGTCAAAAAACACAGTTACAATAACAGCCATTATGTTAAGACAGTGTCTTAAGTTCTATGACCCACTAGCAGTTAGTCAGGGGCAGTCAATCTTACTTTTTGGAATCAAATTAGGCCTTAAAAAAAGCTATGAACAGTCTTAAAGAAAAAAAATGTATGTCTTACTTGTAAAACTAGTCTTAGAGGTTTGTGCAACTGGCCCCAGAGGTGTAAATGCCCTTCGAAACGCATTCGAGACGGATTTAAATCCGATCGCCTCAAACCACATCAGGAGGTGGTCTGGGTCACATTCCAGACAAAACTGGAATCTGGTTGTTGAAAACCACATATGTAAACTTTACTCCCAACAATGCTAAGAAATAAAGCGCGTGAGAGCGTGTTTTAGGCTATATGTCATGTCATATAGTGGTGGGAGAAAAAAATCGATCCATCGATGCATCACGATTCTCTCTCCAACGATTCTGGATCGATTCTGAGAATTTCAGAATCGATTCTGAGCTTCGTTTTTAACCAGATCTGCGATGATGCTGAGTTTGCTTTAGAAACACCCGTAATCTGCTTGCTTCCAATTCCTCACACACATAGGCCTACACTACTCGAACTTTCCGTAAAATAATCTTTCATAAAGTTCGGAAAGGTTGAATCGAGTTCACAGGCTTCATTGCACAGGATGCGCTGTGAGAGACACGCGCTTTGTTTGATGTTACGTTACACTTGAAGCGTGATGTCTCGCCTTTCGGTTTTTTCCTTACAAATGCTCTACGAACTCATTTATGTGGTTTGGAATGCAGTGGACTTATATATTTAAAATTTGAACCTCACTAACAGAAGGCTGCTTTCAATTTCAAATGCTGACGCGCGCTTTGTTTGTGTAGACTGCTCGCGCATGCGGCTGTGCGAATCCGTGTAAGTGGTTTAATATACTTGTGCAAAATTAACGTAAACACAGCCAGTTATGTCTTAAGGGATTAAACGGACAGGACAAACCACATTACTTATTATATTTCAAAACAGAGATCCGTGCGTGAATGCAGCTTAATAGATATCCCACAGTCTATGATGTCATAGTAAAAAACAACAGTAAAGATGAAGAAAATCACTCACAATTCTTGATGAAACACTTAGATAATCTTAAATAGGCTACTGAAAGCACTTTGTTTGTTGTTTGTTATATGTTTCTATGCTCCTCTTTATTATTTGCTACTTGCTTGTATGTTTTGAAGATATAATAGTTTAAAATTCTTAACATACAACTGTTTTAATTATTTTTTTTTTAATTTGTAATTATAAAAAAAAAAGTACTTAATTACTTATGTAAACTAATGAATTAATGGGATGGGGGGATGGGGTAAAGATAAAGAATCGTTCTGGAATCGGATCGTGACTCCCAGAATCGGAATCGGATCGAATCGTGAGGTGACTAAAGATTCCCACCCCTAATGTCATAGCCAGATATGACAGTGCTATGCGTCATGCATCACCGCAGATGAGAAGCTGAGTATCTCTTCAGCAAACTGCCACAATTGTGAAAGTGAAGTAAGCCGCAGACGCACAATCATCATTATTAAAAGTAAATGATCTTACCAGTGCTGTTGCCACGCTCTCTCCTATTGCGGTCTTTGATTTTGAAATTAGCTGATGATCAGATTTTTTGCTTTCGGTGACGTGAACTCCATTAAATCTGCACATAGCACGGGAATTGAAGATCGGATTTATATCTGTTTTGCGGAGACACACTTATGTGAGCGAGTGAAAATGGAATCGTTTTGATACATCAGATAGCTTTCCGATCAGTAAAACGCATGAAGTGACCAGGTGTAAACAGGCCCACAGTGTCTGAAACTGTTCAGTGAAAGATTCAGTCTCTCTAAACTCCTTTCCGAGAGCTTAATCTGTTCTGATTGGTCAGACGGCTCAGTCTGTTGTGATTGGTCTACTCTCCTCTGATTGGTCAGACGGCCCAGTCTGTTGTGATTGGTCGACCACTTACAGCTCTTGTCGGAAACTGAATTTCAGCTCCGGATCTTCCTCAGCACTTACACACACAGTGGTACGAACAGTAACGATGGCGTCGGTTTTGACGTATCAATTTAAAGCTACACTGTGTAACTTTTTTAGTTGATTCTTAGCAAAAAACACTAGGTTCTTTCAAAAATATATGTGCTCATTAATTTATATTTACTTCTTTCAAGTAATAAAGTATTCTCTTAAGTTTATAATCTGCCATTGAAAGTACATACGGGTGAGGGGTTTGAATGCAGGTCGCCATGTTGCCCCTACATCTTGAAACTACATTAGCCAAAGAGGGACATGCCTGTAAATTCAAGCTTCGCCTTTTGCGTTGTTCACTCAGTGACACCGTGACGAATGCGTGGGGGAGATTACTCGCGAGCGCCGGCAGATTTGAAAGATAGTGTGTGTGTGTGTGTGTGTGTGTACTCACATTTGAAAGAGAGAATTAAAAAGTCAACGCGACAGGCAAATCAGCAAGACCATAGTCAATATTGGAGTAACTTTTCCCAGATGGAAAGAGCTCATGGGGAGAAAAGATTTTAAAACGGACGCCGAGGTTGCCTGCTTTCATCTCGACAGGTAATTCAGCCTGTTGTAATTCATTTGTGTAAATTCGAAGTTTTATAGTTGCTTGTCTGACCATAGCATGGTTGTACTTGTGCATAACGCCAGAATGACCTCTAGTATAACTTCATCCTCGCGTCAATGGAGAAAAAGTGTTGTTTCCCTTGTAACATAAATCTGTGCTGCGACGGATCACAGGTGATGAATAGTTTTAAAGGCGCAATTTTTTAAGCTATATAAAAAAAGGACACTGTAAATTTTAGTTATTTTTAATTGCTTTTACTTTGTACACATTGTAACGTTAGCCTAATCTGATTATGCTGGGATAGCTGATTCCAAGGGTGACGTTTACCTCCTGACATGTATCTGTCCTGTAGTTTTATTCATTTTAGACGTATTGTTTATTATTGTCATGGACGAAGTCGATAACTAGAAGCCATGTTAATCTTGGAATAATACGGCCACCGTAGGAGTTAAAACGCCCTCGGAATTGAGAGGAACAGAAACTAATATTCACTGGGTAGTCATATACAATTTCACCGCTAGATGGGGGTAAAAATCACACAGTGTAGCTTTAAGCACGAGTCCTCATCCTTTGGAAGTGCATGGAAAATGTATTTGCTGTCGCAGTGCAGAAAACAGCGTCTTCTTGACATGAACAACACGAACCAAACTCTTCCAGTTTTCAGCTACAACTACTACAGTGTTTGAGGGTCAAAGTAAACGTTGTTTACGGCCAACAAAGACTAGGCTATATGCTGGCATGAAAATCTGTTACAAACCTACGTAGGTTTCTGCAGGAAGACTTGACTTACTGACAACTTGTTTCAGCTCAGTTCTTTCTTATGGGAAACAATAACTCCATTTATTGTGAACTTGGATCTCAGACTTTTTACATAAACCCATTCTCAAATGTCTATGATATTGTGGTTTCTAGATATGATAGGGTCCTACTTCAATGTAAACTTAACAACTCCTAATAACTCCTAAAAACACCTTAGCAACCACACACAACACCTTGGCAACAACACGAAACCCAACAGCAGTTCTGCTTGGGCAAGTAGCGCCTCCTTTTTTTCTTTAGAAATTATAAAAGTCTTGTTCTAGTATATATATATTGCAGGATAAGAGGAACTAGTACTGATAAGTGCATGGAAAACAAATGAATTCCAAAGTCAAACTTTGTAAACAAATTCAAAAGCAAGAAAGGCTTAAATAGAATAGTGTTCATGGCACAACTATGTTTCTGGATGTTTATGAAATTTAAACTAATCTCGTATATATATATATATATACAGTGAGGAAAATAAGTATTTGAACACCCTGCTATTTTGCAAGTTCTCCCACTTGAAAATCATGGAGGGGTCTGAAATTGTCATCGTAGGTGCATGTCCACTGTGAGAGACATAATCCAAAAAAAAAAAATCCAGCAATCACAATATATGATTTTTTAACTCTTTATTTGTATGATACAGCTGCAAATAAGTATTTGAACACCTGTCTATCAGCTAGAATTCTGACCCTCAAAGACCTGTTAGTCTGCCTTTAAAATGTCTACCTCCACTCCATTTATTATCCTAAATTAGATGCACCTGTTTGAGGTCGTTAGCTGCATAAAGACACCTGTCCACCCCATACAATCAGTAAGAATCCAACTACTAACATGGCCAAGACCAAAGAGCTGTCCAAAGACACTAGAGACAAAATTGTACACCTCCACAAGGCTGGAAAGGGCTACGGGGAAATTGCCAAGCAGCTTGGTGAAAAAAGGTCCACTGTTGGAGCAATCATTAGAAAATGAAAGAAGCTAAACATGACTGTCAATCTCCCTCGGACTGGGGCTCCATGCAAGATCTCACTTCGTGGGGTCTCAATGATCCTAAGAAAGGTGAGAAATAAGCCCAGAACTACATGGGAGGAGCTGGTCAATGACCTGAAAAGAGCTGGGACCACCTTTTCCAAGGTTACTGTTGGTAATACACTAAGACGTCATGGTTTGAAATCATGCATGGCACGGAAGGTTCCCCTGCTTAAACCAGCACATGTCAAGGCCCGTCTTAAGTTTTCCAATGACCATTTGGATGATCCAGAGGAGTCATGGGAGAAAGTCATGTGGTCAGATGAGACCAAAATAGAACTTTTTGGTCATAATTCCACTAAACGTGTTTGGAGGAAGAAGAATGATGAGTACCATCCCAAGAACACCATCCCTACTGTGAAGCATGGGGGTGGTAGCATCATGCTTTGGGGGTGTTTTTCTGCACATGGGACAGGGCGACTGCACTATATTAAGGAGAGGATGACCGGGGCCATGTATTGCGAGATTTTGGGGAACAACCCCCTTCCCTCAGTTAGAGCATTGAAGATGGGTCGAGGCTGGGTCTTCCAACATGACAATGACCCAAAGCACACAGCCAGGATAACCAAGGAGTGGCTCTGTAAGAAGCATATCAAAGTTCTGGCATGGCCTAGCCAGTCTCCAGACCTAAACCCAATAGAGAATCTTTGGAGGGAGCTCAAACTCCGTGTTTCTCAGCGACAGCCCAGAAATCTGACTGATCTAGAGAAGATCTGTGTGGAGGAGTGGGCCAAAATCCCTCCTGCAGTGTGTGCAAACCTGGTGAAAAACTACAGGAAACGTTTGACCTCTGTAATTGCAAACAATGGCTACTGTACCAAATATTAACATTGATTTTCTCAGGTGTTCAAATACTT
Organism: Vimba vimba; assembly: GCA_022828995.1. Classification (NCBI taxonomy): domain Eukaryota; kingdom Metazoa; phylum Chordata; class Actinopteri; order Cypriniformes; family Leuciscidae; genus Vimba; species Vimba vimba. The sequence goes on along the minus strand of CM040837.1, from coordinate 28,118,181 downwards.
ATTTGCAGCTGTATCATACAAATAAATAGGTAAAAAATCATACATTGTGATTTCTGGATTTTTTTTTTTAGATTATGTCTCTCACAGTGGACATGCACCTACGATGACAATTTCAGACCCCTCCATGATTTCTAAGTGGGAGAACTTGCAAAATAGCAGGGTGTTCAAATACTTATTTTCCTCACTGTATATATATATATATATATATATATATATATATATATGTGTGTGATATATAAAATGTTATTTATAATGTAGGCCTAATTGGAATTATTTATAATGTAGGCCTAATATTATTACATTGTAAATAGGCTTGGACTTTGTACTGGTAACCCAATGCACAGTATAATAGTGACACCAGAATAAAAGTATTCATGAATCTGAAGCTGAAAATACAGAATTATTTCAGACAAATATATGCTTGCTCTCTGTCACTGACTAGATGTATTTAAAATAATGTAGGCCACTTTTTACAGTTACACCCCTATTATGAACAAAATACACTTACAACAAAATGGAAAGATTCAATTCCAGTGATGAGAGCCTGAACAAATAAAAAAAAACTAACTACATATTTTATGCTTTGACTCTGAATGCATTTCATGGAATCAAGTTCCACAACTTTCAACAGGAAACAAAGTATTGTAAAGTTAATCTCTGTTAAAGGGACACCAGGCAACTTTTTCGTGTTAATAAATCATCTTCGTAAGTCGGTATATGGTTAAATGACTCATTACAGGGCGAATGAAGACTCTCTCACCCGCAAATACTGCCTGTAGGAAGAATATCCCGCTTGCAAGTTCAGTGTATCCTACCCGCGTCCTTCAGTCTCGCAAAGTCTCACAAAGTCTCAAACATCGCGAGAAGCAGGATCAGTTTACGGCAAGCATCCCCAGCACAGAGGCAGGCTAACGAAATTCGGCTAGCGATTGATGATAATGACAAAGCCGGGGAAGAAGCAGCGAAAACCCTTGACAGAAGAATTTAAAAAAAGGAAAAGAGCTTCCAAGCGAGGGCTCGCACACGTATCAACATTGGTCAAGCTTTTTCAGAATGGCGAGAGCTGAAAGACAGAGAAGGCTCCAAGTCAGATGCAGACCTCGCATTCTTGCTTTTGCGCTTGCCTACACTTTTATTTTGTCACTAAGTCAACGCGTCGGATAATAGGCAATAAACATGTTGCACATATCATGATCGAGCTAGAATAAACATTCTGATGTTTTCTTAGACAAGCAAGGTAAACCGTCATTATACCAGATTAACTTTTAGGCCTTGCTAATATAACTTTAGACAAATATTATCCTCCGATATATATTTTTTTTATGCTCATGTCCACTCTCCCAAAAAAACAAAACACGAAAGCAGTAGTTCGCCTCCTTCATGTCGTTCGTTCCCGGTAAAAATACTAGTATGCATGACAACACAATAATTTTTTTTAAAAAACTCGCCATCAGTTTTGAAGAAAATATTACTTTACATACCTCGGTAGCAGTGGTGCAGTCTAGTTTTTTGTAGTGAGTATACTGTAATATAACACAGTTTCTATGTGTAGGCTATATGAAACGAATGAATGACGATAGTTTTATCAAATGAAATGGTGAAATTCTCGTGCAGTGACTCATAGCAGCTCTGCGATGAAAGTGCACATGTGTATCCTATCCTACAAACGCTGAAAACACCACGAGCGTGAGTCACGCGTGCTTCAGTGTGTGTGTGCGCGCGTAGTGGAGCACACATTGAGCGCTCTTTCCCAGAGACGCGCAAGTAAGACAGACTCGTGATTCATTCATTCAAAAATAGGCAAATTCCGTGACGTTCTGCTTAGCAAGCTCCATTTGTGACTGGATTCCGCGATTCGATGTCGCGAATTTATGAATGAAAGTGAAAGTTCTGACACAAAACGAAGTTGTTAGGTATCCTCACAATTTTTTAACTGGATATACGGAAATCCTTGGCCTTTTCTAGTGGGTATACGGCGTATACCTGCGTATCACGGAGACTACACCACTGCTCGGTAGACATAACTGGTTTTGAAATAGCCGGTTCCTCTGCTCGGCTGGGTTGACAGCTGATCAGCTGGGTTGCTCGTGGCGAGGGGGGAGGGACAACAGTTCTTTTTTACGACAGTGTGTTTGAAAGCATTTACTACCAGACGCTAGGGGGAGCTTCGTAGAGAAAAAACACTCAGAGTTGCCTGGTGTCCCTTTAACCCATGTTACCGAGTTCATGTACAGAGATAGCAGAAATGGCTGTTACAAATGACCTACAGTAATATGTTACCTAATATGTCACAAAACAATTTTAGGCTAAGTCACACTAACAACAAACAAACTAAGCAAATGCACACTGGCACTTAGTGCTGTCAAATTAAAATTAGAAATTTCGAATATTGGTCGAAATTAAAACAAAAATCCACATTCAAATGCAAAAACGGTGCATTAGAATATTAGGTGTCCATCAGCTTTATCAGTGGCGCGCCACGGACAAGATGCGATGATAATGATGTAAGAGTTGTTGCGTTTTAATGTTTTTGTTAGCCTATTCAATTTAACCCACTAGATGCAGCACTGCTGAGTTGTTCATTCAAAACATTGCAGAAATAGAGAAGCTCAATGCAGAGAAGATCTTGGTTACGTTAAAACCGAAACCAAGCCGATCACACAGAATGCATTTTCTGTGCTGCTTTTCCATTGTTTTCTATGTACAAGCGCTAGAAGGACATCTTTGACCACTGCACTCACGAGCAGCGTGTTTAGAAAGACATGTAAAGTTAAAAGAAGTTCAACTTTTAAAAAACTTGTCTTGAGACATTTTTTCCCATTTCACTGCATCTCATGTTTCACTGCATCTTATGAGTCAGCACTTCGACTCTTTGTATTAAACTCTGCATAAATACATGATGCTGTTTTGGGACCTCCCTCGAAATCAGGTCTCTATCAACTATCAGTTGATGATTGTATTGTACTAAGTACATACGAATGATATTAAATAATATATAGCTTACTATATAGTGCATAATAAAACAAATTGAACATAATTTCTTTCACTTGATAAACTGTTAATTAATTATTATTAAATAATAATAATAATAATAATTGCATATTAAGTGAATAACTGCACATAATTACATTCTTTTTTTATAACTGAAATATTTGGACATTTAACACTTATTTTAACAGGTAAATAATTACATTAAAGATTATTTTTAATACATGTAAGTGCAAATGCGTGTATAAACCAAGCGATGAGGCTAATAAGCTATCTATGCTAGTACATATACTAACTATAATAAAGATATTAATGGTAATTTTAACAAAGTTAAAACAGCATTTATCATAACATGATTTTGTAGGAATTGTAATCAGGCACTAAAGAGAGTACCTATTAAAAGTAATTTGAGTCAGTGGGATTGCTTGGGGTCCTAAAGCCCAGGACACACCAAGCCGACGGTCGGCCGACTAAGTTTTCTCAGTGTGTTCCGCACCGTCGGCTGAAATTGGTCCTCGTCGGCTTTTTTCCGGCCAAATCGGCGTCGGGCCGTCTGATTGTGCACGAGAATAATAGCAAAACAGTGAGCAAAGAAGTCAAAACAGTACAGATAGAAGGCTGTTCTAATGTTATGTCATCGTACATGAGTGTTCCTTGGCGAATATTTCAAAATCAATATGAGCGGAGTGGAATAAAGAAAGTGTTGTTTAGCAGTATTGATATTCAAAACGGTGAGCACACACCGCTTTGTTTATGGTTTGAGTATCTGCAGCCTGCAGCGTCGGTTTCCCTCTTTGAATGACGAATATAGATGAACATTTCTGCAGAAATAGACAGTTGTCTCATTTACACGCAGGCACAGAACGCACATTCTAGCTGACAGTCGGCTGTAGTTCTCTCAGCTTTTTCCCCGACGCAGGCGACGCGAGACGACAACAGTCAGCTTTCATCAGCGCTAGTTCTTTGGCGTCTGTTTGGTGTATTCCAGGCTTACAGAGACCTGATTTGTCACCACACCTGCAATATTGCATTGCAAGTCACTGGGCTCCAGGCTGAACACAAAAACAGGGTGGAATACATTGCTAAGTGTTTCATGTGACTTTCTATGTGTGCAAATATAGATTTAGCAACCCACATTTCCTCACTGACTATTTTAAGACGACACTCAGTGTCACCTGCATCTCTAGACTTGTGGGTTTCATAAATGCAAAGCGTCTGTGTTATTTAAAACTCTCCAGATCACATGGAGGTTCTTACAAAGCACAAAAAGAGGCCTACGATCATTTTTGACTTTCTTTCACTTTGATACAATGAATACTTCACTTGTGGAAGGATGAGTGTAAAACACCAGGCTAGTTAAACAAGAAAGGCCACTTTCATTCCATCACATCTGAAAAGTGACAGTATTTTATTTAAATTTACCATCTTAAATACCTGATCTAGAACCACAGAATCTCTAGAAGCATATATTCTAGAAGCTCTACAATGTGCTACTGCTTACCTTTAAATATTTAAACCCAATTTAAAGGGTAACTCTCGCCAAAATTGAACCTAGGCTCTTTTTGTTAATCTACCCGAGTCAAACATTCGTGTAAAAGCATAATTAGAATGGAAATGCCACTAAGATTGACATTCGTTTTCGGTCAAATTGCCTTTTGAATGGGAGTGCTTGGGGCACTTCTATGATAGCATCAAAATCACTATTTTAGTGCTATTTTAAAGGTTGGACACAACATGAAACTGTGCTCGAAGTATCACCAGGGGCTCTACACATGAACTCGAGCATTGAGAACATTGTTTGTGTACACAAAGTTTACTAAAAAGAAAGGTTTTGTACAACTCACTTTATCAGTTAGTGTTTCCGGCGGCTGGAATTTTGTCAGTCAAAAGTAGTTGATCTCCGAATGCAACGTAATGAACTGACTCCATTTGAGAAAATGTCATGAACTTGTAATTTCAATGAAAAGCATGATAACTTAGATAAAAAATTTCCATTCATTTATATGGAAACAAGCTTTAGGAGCTTTCCATCTTTACTCTCCTCATGTTACGTTGCATTCAGAGATGGCAATTCGGCATTTTGACCTAAAACGAAAATACGGTCAATCTTAAAAGTGGCGTTTCCATTGTGATTATGCTTTTACACGAATGTTTGACTCAGGTATATTAACAAAAAGAGCCTAGGTTCAATTTTGGCGAGAGTTACCGTTTAAACTTAAATTAAAAGGATAAGGCAAAATGATCCAATCTTTATAGCATCTCAGATCTTGTCTCAGGTTGCCGAGCTACTGTACAAATACTTCCTTTAAAATAGAGGCTTGCAACAAAGCACACAGGCCTATGGTATAATAAAGAGGACAGACTCACTCAGTATTGAGAGAACAAGCATGATGTTATACTCATGTGACATCCTGTTTTAATGACTGATTTCCCTGTTTTACCTCATCTCTAATGATGCCAAGTAACATGACATTTAGATTGAAGGTGTTGTCTTGAACTTTTACTGCGTGAGAAAAAAACCAGCACGTGACTTCAGGGGGTTTGATGCCTCTGTGTTCAAAACCCATAATCAGCCCCTTGTGTGCCAACAGATTGCTTCAAACAGGCTTTAAACAAATGTTGCAGCACTTCCTGTATGTTTTATGGTCTCACAGCATGAAACACAGAGAAGAGTCTCTCACACATGATCACTTCCTGGAAACAAACAGTCATGTCTTGTTAACATTAATGCTTAACAAATGCTAGGTCTACTGCCTGGAAGGGTTTAGACAAATCATCATGTCGGGCTTGCTGTTGTTTGCACATAAAGGCCCGTGATAGGTTGAACAGATGTGAGATGTCGTTCAACACATCTTTTCAGGTACAGTATGTCATTACCACACATGTGTCATAATGGTATACTGAACCTGAAAAGATGTGTTGAACGTCGTCCACCCACTAGACGTTGAATTGATATGCATATCAATTCAACACTTTCAATCTAGTTGATGGATCTCACAAAGCCTGTCGAGAACATGTACAAGCCATATAATAATAATAATAAATTGAATTTACAATTGTCCTGTGGTTTCAATTAAGGGAGGCAGTTTGGGAACTTCCATTCAAAAGATTGAATAACTCCAAATGATCAGGTTGCGCTACAAATAATCCTTAGTTATCCGTCAGTTTGACTGAATGAGCTGCCAATTTTTCTTTCATTTTGATTTTCAAATGTCAGAAGAATAACATAACTTGGTATTTTAAAAATGTGTAAACAGTAAAAATGTGTGGTCGCATTGTGACATTTGGAATTTTTGGGGTAAATGTGTTAAAAAAGGGTTAATTTCCTTAATTTTTTTGCCATGAAATGTGACCAGAGTCCAGTTGCACAGTTGCATAAACACAGTAATGCTTAAGAACTAGTCTGAACAACTAGCAGATAACAAGTCTTACTTTATGGATTCAAATTAGCCCAATCTACTTATGTAAGAAACGTACTTAAAAATACAAATATAATGTTTTGACAAGTGTCAAAGAAAAAAGTCTAAGCAGATTATAAATGTTACTGGCCAGGACATATTTTCGTGGCTTTTAAAAAAAAAATTGTGTTTGTGCAATCATTGACATAGAACAAAAATATATCATGGCCACGAATTAAGAATTCAGTCTCACGGCTTATTAATTTGTTCTCTTTGTTTTAGTAAATTGTGACCACATTGTACTAATTTGACTAAACAAGGTACTAACAAGGGAATTAATTATTATATCATGCACATGATTTTGTAAAATGAGGGAATGAATTAGTAAAACGTGCTGACGTATTAGGGAATGTTTACAGAACGATGTACTAAAAACTGAAAGGTTTTTCCTTTGCGTTTTTTTCGCGTACAGACGACAACTTGTCAAAACGAACCACGGATCTGTGAAAACGACTAAAAACATAAGTAAAAAGCTAAAGGTAGGCTATAAACGAACTACGCCTACACCACGGTCCCACGAATTCATCGTCACCATCACTAATCTTCTGAACTCTTTCAGTTTCTATCAAAAAACATTTTCCTACAACATTTGAGTTAGAATAGTTTATAAGAACACAATTATAAGCATAACGAGGCTGTAAAAGCGGACTGAGTTTACTAGCTTGTGTTCACCACAGACCTTATTTCAGCCATTTAACAATGCTATGTTAATGGTATCAAATCAGCATATTAGAATAATTTTTGAAGGATCATGTGACTTTGAAGACTGGAGTAATGATGCTTTGATCACAGGAATAAATTATATTTTAAAGTATATTAAAATGGAAAACCATTCATTTTAAATTGAAATAATATTTCACAATATTACCGTTTACTGTATTTTAGATAAAATAATTGCAGCCTTGATGAGCAGAAGAGACTTCTACAAAAGCATTAAAAATAGTAATGTTTCCAAATTTTTGGCTGGTTTTGTATACAGGGAGAAATATGACCTGGACATGTTCTTGACAGGTTTTGTGACATTCATTCATTCATGACTATAAAAGGTGCGGTTTCAGTTTCAAATTCACATGGGACAAGCACGTACCACACGGATATGAGCTAGGCCTATATATTCATAATCACAACACAAAGAATGCACTTAGAGCTATAATGCCATCTTGATAACAGTCATTGTTAACAAACAGCAATATACCAGAGCAAAGATTAAAGTCTCTGGGTTAAGGCCGTTTTCGTACTGTAAATTGGGTAACAATGAGGGGAAACAGAATTTCCCATTTTACTCAAGATGATTATCGGTTTCAGCTAACGTTACATAATTAAAGTTACCTAACACTACACACATCACCGACAACAAAGTTTCTGCAACATCCCGAAAGGCTTTATCTCAGGAAACAGCCTCAGTCTGCAATAGAGACAGACAAAACTGCCAAAAGGCACTAAACAGAACAACAATCATAATAGTGGCATCTAGCCTAATACTTTGCAGTGAGAATAAGTAAACACAAGGAGAAAAAGCCCTCTTAGTAAAAATTGCAGTAGTAGTGCTACTGAATTCCATGTACAGTGGTAAATATTAATATGATTCTCCAAAATATATCCAATAATTGCACTATCAAGGTTCGTTGATGCCAAAAACGTTGGTGTTACCATGGTAGTGATTTTTCAGTTGGTACGTTGATATTGTTACCATGATGATTAACATCTTTACATACCATGTTATAAACAAGGTATTCTGATAACTTACCTGATATGCCCGGAAAATGTGGCGAGAAATGTTGGACTTACATTGTTGTAACGTTAACGTTACCACTTTTTAGACATGTAACGTTAAGTTTGTAACGTTACTACCATGCGCTCAATAATCTACGACCTGAGAAAAACATTTTAGAAACACAGATATATATTAGAAAACGTGACGCATATTTGATGGCAACATACAGCACCTCCGGCTACAGGTAACGTTAGCCTATTATTATTATTATTTTTTTTAACAGTCTATGGCATACACATACAGTATACTGTAGGCTAGGCTATATGTACTGTATATACACATATATAATGTAGGCTATATATATTTTTAAGATTCCGGTTTGTGAAAACAGTTTCTGTAAAGATAAAGATCCATCATTGCAGAAACCATGTTATCACAGTAACGACTTTTTAACCGTCAAAACACAACCGTCTCATTCAAGCAGTGCAACACTGACTGAAGTTCAACATTTGCCGTTAAGAGTTTAGAAGTTATCGACTGACAACAAGACATCTTAGTGATCCAAGTGAAACTAAACGAATTAGCACAGTACCTTCCAAGCCAGCTTTGGTTCTTTAACCCCAGTTGTAAACTGTAACTCCTTGTTTATCTCTCTGACTCCAACTCACCTGCAGCGACTCGCCCGGGAATTTACGAATGCTACTAGGAAGAAGGAAGACTCATGAATATTAACTACATAACGTGACGTTCGGTCATTTGATTGGCTGAAAGACATTGTCAACGAAGTGTAAAAATGTTAATATCTTCTTGTCAATGTGTTAGTTAGTTAGTTGGTGAATTATTTTTTTTTTATACTGTGACTGATCTAAAGAAATTTTATTTTATAAATGCAATTTTGTCGTTCACTTTTACATTCATAAATCAAAGTTCCTTAACTGCATTCGTGTTTATTGTGTTCAATATTTGTTAGCTGTAATGTATATTTATTTTCATAGTAGCCTATCTAATAATAATAAAAACCCGATAAAAACTGTTTACCTAAGTTTTGAATAATTAGGGTGTGATTGGACGCTTTGGCCCTGAAGGGGTTTTTAACTAATGACGTAAGCCTAATTAATATTCATAGTTTAAACCAGAGATTGTTAAACCTTTACTTCCCCGCCTGTAAATTATAAACTTGCTAATTTTAATAATAGTAGGCTATGTATTTTCGCCATGTGCGCCTTCTGTCAACAGTTTGAGGAAACAATTATTTATTTGTTGTTTGCAAAGTACTTTTCAAATTTGGTTAAAAAGTATTTATCTTCAACTTTTTGGTGACTCTCTGAAATCAAGCCTATATCTTTGACCTCAAAACACTTTTGAAATGATTACAAGAGGTGTGTTTTTTGCAGAAGGTGTTTGCATTGCAACACATGGTTTGGTTTCTAGCACATGCACAGCACACCTACTTTCACAGTTTGCTCAAAGCTTTATTCACAGTCTAACAAGTTATTCTTTCAAAAAATAGAAGTTTATCCAAGCTCGTAAAATATCAAAAGTAGCCTATATCACAATAATTTCATGGTGAATAAAAATGTGGGATTTATTTCTTTTACCCTGTTAGACGTAATATCTAACTCAAGTCCAACAAATAAGCAAGATAACTGCGATAATAATTTTCACCTACAGTTTATGGTTAAACTGAATGGAAACAGTGCCGTTTCCGTTAACAGAACAGTAGGTGTCGCTAAAGGACAAGAAACTGGCTTTCAAAAGGCAAAACATCGAATATTTAATTAAATTAAGAGACTGAGCTTCTCTGATTAAATCATGTTGTTAGCTTTAAACATTACAATTGCTATTCCTGCAGTATTAGAGTTTGTATTCTATATGAATGTGTTTGCCATAGGCTACTTGAAATTGTATTGGCCTATAATAGTTATACTTTTTTTTGTAAAGCATTCATGGCATGAAATGTTTATCATCATAATAATAATTATCAGCATGCATAATTCAAGGATAATACTAATGCATATATATCACAGCAGCATGTATAGTATGCATTCACCCTGCAGTTAAAGATCTGTGCTGCTTACACAAATGTTGCAGGTTCATTTCTTTGTACAGATGATCCGTTAATTTGAGTTAATAAGAATCACTCCATATTGTACCGATTTCCCTTAAACCCTCAGCTTAGTAACATCACAGCAATCGCTTGAAGGCAGATTTTTACTGCATTTCCTTTTAGCATCAGCTGTAAAACAAGCTAACTAACAATCAGAGCTACTTTTGTCAAGGAAACTAAATCAGTGTTTAAACTTAAAACATGCTGCTGAGAAGAAAAAAAAAACTCATGCTTAAATCCAAGCTTTAGAAACACAGTTTATTGCACTTAAAAAAAAAAAAAAAGATAACACCATGTCATAATTTTTTAAAGTACAAATCTCATTTCAGTGTAATTTCTTACTTTAAAACCGATCATTGCAGAATTGTACACTGGGAGAAAGTACCTGGAATTTGATTGTGAGCAACTGCAGTTAAAATACAGATAGAAAACAACTGCATAGTTTGAATGCGTTACATTGGGTTGCACTAATATTCTGGTCACTTGTAGATCTGATTAGTTTTCTTAGTGATTGTTTTATTTTCCAGTTCAACAACACATATGCCGTCATTTCACTCAGGACCAAGAACATGCCATTGTCCATGAACCTGTCAAATATCCTCATTAAGTCAGAGCGACGCAAACAGTGCAGTTTAACTTTGTAACTACCTGTCAGAATCAACAGCAGATTTATTGCAAGGTAAAAGAATTAAAAAGAAATAATAAAACACAGTACTTCAGTGTGTTGCGAGTCACACGTAAAGAAATGATTCTTAAAGGTGATTTACTTAGTGTAACGCAAAAGGCTGAAAAAAAGAGAGATTTTAAATAAATACACAGCAACTAAAACATGATGGCTTGCCGATTTGTGATTGGCCGCTTCTCTATTCAGCATTAAAAAGCAATCGCATTATACATTTCAATTGCATATCTTAGAAAAACCAGATTTGCGTTGCAACAAGAATGTTCTTTGCGTTTATCTTGAGGGGAGAAACAAGCAAAGATCTGCTGATCATAAATGAATAAATATGAAAAGAATATTTACAGTAACCATACGAAAGTATATACAGCATATCGACAGGCGTCACTCATCTACCAGCTAAAGTACCGCCATTACAGCTGCATGCCATCCTAAACAACTCGACGTTACCCACTAGTCACAGTTCCAAACCCTTATGCTCAATGCAACCATCATCATATCAGCACAACAACCCTACAATTCAAATCTATTTAGTTCTACATGGTCTCAGCAGTGATTATAATATTTATTCGGGTATCTCAAACCATCACAGTAACTGACCTAAGATCGGTTTCTAATGTGTGACACCTCACAGTCAAGGTTCATGGCTTTCTGTGGATCTTATGATGGTAAAGTAGTAGAGACAGAATTGAGCTCCCTCTTCTCATCTCAATATATAACAATGGCTATTTTTGCATATAACATATTGGCAACTTTATGTGTGTGTGTCAGAATTTGTCTCAAAAAAGCTAAAACAACTGAAAAAGATCAAATGTTTGAAATTCAAGCTTTTAAAAAGCTGCGAGGAGACATCTCTTGAACAATATTCATGAGTGTTAAAAGGAATAGTTCACATAAAATGTCACAATTCACTCATTGTCGAGTCTTTCCAAACCTTTATGCTGTTATTTTTGCCACAGGATACAAAAAGAGACGTTTAGTGGACATTTTCCCCATGCAATAAAGTATCGTGTATGGAAAAGAGCAGCATGAACATTCAGCTAAACGTCTCAGTTGTTTGGAAAGACATGATGGTTATTTTTCAGTAAACTATCCCTTTAAATTCTATAGGTACAAAGCCTGCTCATCCTCTTTGATACAAAAAAAAAATGACATTAATAAAAATACATTTTATACATAATAAAACAGTACAAAATTCATTTTTTTCCTTTGTATTGGCACACAAAGTTGGACTATACAGTCATCTCTTCTTTAAACAAAAACAATGCTATATATATATCAGTAGTAGTTTTGAATACTAGAAGAGTAGAATAACTGTATCAAATGAAATCAACATTCTGTACGACTCTCCAATTGTGTACGAGTTCATATCAAAAGGAAGAATGTTTCGTTTCAATTATTTCAGTCCGAACGTTTTTTTCCCCCTCGCCCCATCTGTCATGTGACTAGTGTTCGACCAATCATATTCTTATTCCAGTTGATCCAGGTTGATACAAAAGAAATAAACAAGCAAAGTGGGACAAAATGCTATTTCCTAGAAGTAAAAGGCATAAAATACCACGTTCAGATACAGACCCTGGATATCTATTGGAAGACATTAACCGGAACGTCCGTTCATCAGAGGAGGGCGGTAAAACAGCTGCGATCACAGGTGTCAGACGCCCCCTACTGGACAATCACATCTCGTCCATCTGAGCTTGTGGACAGGGTCGCAGGGTTCATGAAGAACACCGGAGCTGATGGAGCTTGATGCTTTGGGGGGTTTGAAGGGGGATGGGAGAGGAGAGAAATGAGGGATTGTGGGAGGAGGAGGAGGAGGAGGATGAATGACAGATCTGGAGCATCCGCTAAAAGCTTTAGGAGAAAGACTGTGGTACATCGAGGTCAAGAAAAACAGATCAATCCGCACAGCTTCGGAAATAAAAAGGCTGGACGTAATGATCAGCACTAACAGCACAACTGAACGGCTGAAGAAGTGAACTGATGCAGAAAAGATGCATCTCGACTTCCTGTTTTTAGATCATCTGCGATGAAAGCAGTGGAAAACATGCGATGATAATTACAGAGGGCGATGCCGTGACACGGAGACCATTTGAAAACCCAATAAGTTGCTTTAAACAGGATGAATTAGACAGCTGGATGCTCTGTTGTCATCCCATGTGGATCAATATTGTTTGGGTTATGCCACAGATTACCCGAGGCATAAACCGCATTGGTTTCCTGGTTGGGGAAATGATATCTCTTTCACTGCTTGCTGGATGGGTCTCTCTAGAGGTTCTCGCCGGGCTGGTACTGTGGTTCAGTGGAGGTGAAGTAGTCTTCCAGGAAGCTCTGGAGGTACTCGAAGGTCGGCCTCTCTTCGGGCTCCTTGCGCCAGCAGGTCAGCATGAGCTCGTGAAGGGAGTCCGGGCACTCGGCGGGACAGGGCATCCTGTACCCGCGCTCCACCTGGTCCAGCACCTCCCGGTTCACCATACCTGAGTAGAAGACAGATGTGAAACAGGGTGGATGTGGGTCAGGTGTCAGAATGGAAATTATGTCATGTCCACGGAAAGGGGCTCTTAAAATATGACATTTAATGTGTGTCCAAACTCGGTCCTGGAAGGCCACTTGTCCTACAACGTTTGGCTCACACTTTGCCTCAATAAACCTGCCTGGAAGCATCTAGTATGCCTTGTAAGAGCTTAAATAGCTGGTTCAGTTTTATTGGGGTTGGAGCTAAACTCTGCTGCGCTGCGTTTCCCAAAAGCATTGTGAGCCTAAGTTGATTGTGGAGACCACTGGTTACACGCCAACGATATACTTAAAAGTTAAAAGTTTTTCCTTCGAGTTTTTTTTTGTTTTGAGTTTTCATTGTCAAAACGAACCACGGAAACCCTGTATTCTGCTGCCAGGCCATTAGATGGCGATGAAACACTATATATTGAACACGTAATACGCATGTGCTTGACGTCATCGTCTTCAGAGATTCGCGTTTTTGTTGTTTACACGGAGACCTTTTTTAAAAACTTGCACTTTGAAACCCGTTTTCAAAACTTTGCGTTTTCAGGCACTCAAAACGCTGTTGTCGTGTAAACAACAAATGGCCAAAACGCATCAAAAGTTCTACATTTTTAGTTGAAAACGATGTAAACAGCCCCTTAAGCTTAGGATGCTTCTGAGAAACGCAGCCCTGGACAGTGGCCCTCGAGGAGCAGGATTGGACATCCCTGATCTAAGTTTTAGAATTTTTGTATTTGTTTGGATGCTGAATAACTAATAAAGTATTCCATCTTTTTTTAGAGAATGACAAAAATTCTGCATTGGACTCAATGAGAATAATTTTGAGTGAAAATAATAATTATAAAATTAAATGATAAAATACAGGGCCTAAAATTAACACTTAGCAAGCCCCAAATGCGAGTAAAAATTGGCATTGGCGAGTATATTAAACGGTGTCACTCGCCAGTTGACTGGTAACATTTTATGAATTCTAACAATGCATGAACGTGAATAAACGTGAATGACGCTAGGGACAGTTGATGGGCCAGCGTGTCATCGTCATGAAAGTTTAAGCCCTAACTTAAAGCTGTATTCCATAGTTTTTCCTCTTTTTGTCGCCATCTCTGTTCGAAATCTGCAATTGCAATTACTTGCGGAATTATCAACTTTACGTGGGTTGCGCCTCGGCACGGCACAGCGTGGATGAATCCGATGTTTTGAGGAGAACGTGCGGCTGTCAGTCGCCGCGCCGGTGTGGAATTCGGAATCACAGATTCTACTTTTTGACCAACATAAGAATTTTCACCGGAAAATGTCATCTGAACATGTAAGTAACATCCACTTTTGTTCTGACCAACTAAGGGAAAAAAACATTTAATGCCCTTCCGATATTTATCCTTGTTTTTGCTCGGGCCCGGTTGCAGTCTCTTTTTTTCTGTTACATTTTACATCGGGTGAATCTCCAGTTGTCACTGGTGATTGTCGTTTGAACCTTTCTGGATCCGCCATCAAATTGATAAGTTTAATTATATCAAATTCTGTGAGAAAAGGCTATAAATCTCCACCTCCAACATCCTCACACTCATAGTCTACTAGCCGGGACTCTTCTTTATGTGTACAGATGTGACGTAATGACGCAAATACATGCTCGAATTTCCCGCGGAAATCCACCAGTACCACTGGAATTAACAACATTATTACAAGCTTACTGTTTTGAATCGAGCTAAGGCAAGCAGAGAGTTCTGAACACTGGCTGGTTATGTACCTGCTCAAAAATTTATTTTGGATCATTTTTAACCCAAAAAAGTTACGGACTGCAGCTTTAAGTAAACATGTGTATCAGTATCAGTATATTAGATCCGTGCGTCTGGACTTAAAGTGACAGCAGCCTAATTTTCCTGCTGCTGTCTGTGTTTTAATGTTAATCAAACAACAAAGGATAAGAAAAAAAAAAAACCCTCACTGCTCATGACTGAATAACTTTTGTAACTTTTTTTAAATACCTGAAAAGGTCAATCAATCAATCAATCAATCAATCAAAAATATTCTACTTTTTTTGTAGATGATGAAACCCTGCATCGGACTCAATACTTTAAAACATTTATTCCATTTTGAAAAAATATATAATCTGTGAGTAATTTATAAGTAAAAAAGGTACATTTGAATCTAGTGAACCAGTGACTCTCTTTGAGCAATACTGGAATGACTGGAAACATGGAGAGCGGTAGTACCTGGATAAGGCACCCTGCCTTTGGTCGTCAGCTCCGTCAGTAAGACGCCAAACGACCACACGTCAGATTTAATGGTGAAGCGCCCGTACAGAGCTGCCTCTGGCGCAGTCCACTTGATGGGAAACTTTGCTCCTGTTGCAATAATGATTTAAGAGAGGCCTGTCACCATGATTAAATCCATTCAATTAAGGTTGAACTGTATAAAAGGCAACAGTATTAACTCTAGAAAATGAGACAATGACTTTATGGCCTCAGGAAAACTGAAGACGTGAAGAAAATGGAAAACGACCACATGCGGCAAAAAGAGTCGTTGTGTTCCTCCTCACCCTGTCTGGCTGTGTATTCGTTGTCCTCGATGAGTCGAGCGAGGCCGAAGTCAGCGACTTTACACACCAGGTTATCACCCACCAGGATGTTGGCAGCCCTGAGGTCCCTGTGCACATAGTTCATTCTTTCCACGTACGCCATTCCAGAGGCGATCTGAGGACAACACATATATTATAACACTGCCGGGCTCAGTGCCGCCCTCCAGAGTATCCACAGAATATAAATAGATTTATATACAATATGAAGACAATGACAGTGGCGCTTGCCCATGCAAAAACTGCACAACAATGGTGTTTTTTTTAGTAAAATGCTCTTTACGATATTCAGGTTTCTAAATTTGGTTTGTCCTTCAATGCAGGGTTATATAGTTTTTTATTTTGAGTTTTGTTTATTTTGTTCTTTCAATTTAGTTTTTGTTCCATGACGGTTTTATTTATTCACTTTTCTTTTTTCCTTTTTTTTTTTGTACAAATTTAGTTTTTCAGGACCATCTAGCTCAAATAAGGTTTTATTTGAGTTAGTTTAGCTACAGCTCCAATATAATTTAATTACATTATTTTTTGAATATATATTATATTAGTATGTTTTTTTTTTTTTAACGAATTAATACTTTTGTGCATTAAAATAATACTGTTCTTTTTAACTTTCTGCTCATCAATGAATCTTGATTTTTTTTCCATAGTTCATATTTTTCCACAAAAATATGAAGCAGCACAACTGTTTTCAACATTGATAATAATCAGAAATATTTCTTGAGCAGAAAATCAGCATATTAGAATTATTTCTGAACAATCATTTGACACCGAAGACGAAATAATGATGCTGAAAATTCAGCTTTGCGTCACATAAATAAATTAAAATTTAACATGTATTAAAATAGAAAACAGTTATTTTAAATTATAATAATATTTCACAATTTTACTGTTTTTACTGTATTTTTTATCAAATAAATGCAGCCCTGGTGAGCAGAAGAGACTTCTTTCAAAAACATAAAAAAATCTTACACACCCCAAACTTGATACTTGTTTTTGGTATCAAAACAGTTTTTGTTTTTTATTTCATTACTAGATATCATATGATAATGCCCGTGTAAAAGTACCTGAGAGGCCATATCCACAAGCTGAGGCAACCGCAGCATTTTCCCCATGTCACCCTTCAGGAAATCTAACAGGCTTCCTGTGAAAGCAGAAATCACACCTTGACATCTTCATTCACACTTTTATTGGGACAAGCTGCTAATATCCAGATTTGATGCTCTATTTACACGTCCTTCTGTCAGTTCTTATTTCTTAGGCTTCTTTATCCCAATATAGTTCACTGAATGTCCGCACTGACCTTGTCCCATGTACTCAGTGACGATGTAAATGGGCTCCTCGGAGACGACAGCGTAAAGCTGCACCAGCTTCTCGTGGCGGAGTTTCTTCATCACCTGCGCTTCCTGCAGGAAGGCCTCGGGAGACATAGTGCCAGGCTTCAGAGTCTTGATGGCCACGCGGGTCGTGCCATTCCAAGTGCCTGATGAGGGGGAAAGGACACTGAAATCATGAAACAAGCTTTGTCTGTCATGTGAATGCATCATTACACAAGCACTCTGGTATTATACACCGGTGGGCTACTTATTTAACTCACAAAGCTTCATTTTTGATGGGAGGAAGTTGAAAGAAGAAGTCTTACCCATCCAGACCTCTCCGAAACAGCCCTGGCCCAGTTTGACGTCCAGTCTCAGAGAGTCACGTGGGATCTCCCAGGCGTCCCGTGCCAGACCCTGAGTCTGAGGCTTCAGCACTGGACACACGTCAGTCAGACAGTGACACAGGCCGTCTGTGTGCTCTGTGACACACGCCGACAGGAGGAAGTGTGTTAATGTTTCTCACGATATTTTCAAATCTGTTTTTAGAAAACTGCTAGTTCTGGTTCATTCTGAATCCGTACTAAGTCGCTATGCTGATTGGCAACTATATTTTATATAACCTATAAATAACTTTAGAATTTATTATTTTATTATTTATATATATGTATATATATATATATATATATATATATATATATATATATATATATAACACCATAATTATTATATTATTTTCTATAGTAATAATAAAATAATTATATACATAATAATAATAATAATAATAATAATAAATAAATAAATAAATAATATACAACCATAGTTATTATTTTCTAAAGCAATAATATATAAATAAAAGTACAATTCATATTTTCAGTAATACTAATATTCTATATAATTATTAATTAATATAACCATAATTATATTTATAATTATTATATTAATTCTATAGTAATAATAATAAAATAAGTCACTAAAATGTTCATTAATATTAATACTATTTATATGAATATGATAAATGTATTTATTTATTTTACTATTTATTAATAATAACTGAATAATAAAACAACTAAAATAAACAAAACATTAATAAATGTATTATTATTATTATTATTATTTTCAATCACTTAAAATAAAAACATACATTATTATTATTAGGATTATTGTTGATAATAACAATAACATATTTGTTTTATTTTTAATAATCATCATCAAAATAAAATAAATAACACATATAACTTATAAATAACTTAATAAATATGAATTTATTTAGTTAATTTTCATATTTCATTTTAGGCCCATTTTAACACTCCTTTTAGGGTTTTTAACACCTGTAGAGCAGTTCAGGGTCACTCATGGCTTATTGCTTTAATCACAATTATTAGAAGTGAAGGATCATTCATTATGTAATTGCTTTATGCCATTTCTCTATTTATAGGTTTTAACTAATCCTTATTTTGCATTGCAACAACCTGAGTTCCCACTTCCAGAAATAAGAGTCCGTATCACTTCCCCTCACAGACATTCAGAAACAAGCAGATGTCTATGAGAAAGAGACTCACGGCGGTAGTGGTTGACCAGCTGCTGTAAAGTACTGAACTGAGTGCGTGACGTGATGTAAAATCCCCCACTGTCCAGCTTCCTGATCTTGTAATGTTTGACATTTAGGCCCTTGACATTGTCGTAATCCAGGACGGAAAGACAGTAGGCACCTAAAAAACACAAAGAATAGAGTCATGAAGTGCTCTCGATGACATGGAGAACATTGACCCATGTTTCAGGTTCGAAACTGTCAGATTCTGCACTTTTGTAGCATTTTATTTTTCTCTGAAGTCTGCTTTCTTTACTTAAAGTCGACTTTAGTTTTTAGCATCAAAACAACTTTACACTAACAGCAGATGCTTTAATCCATTTTTTAATCCTGTTAAGCAGGATTTTTTTTTGTGACTGTACCTTTAAGACTTCTTTTTGGTGCCAGTTACTGGAGTGTGAAATAGCATGAGGAGTTTCCCTACAAATACATAATTTTGTAGCAAAAATTTAAGGGATGTCCCATTTTCCATTATTGAAACACTGTATAAAAAATTGTAAAAAAAATTGTAAAAAAAAAAAAAAAACACCTGTTTCAACTTAAATTCAGTTGCTGCCTTAAATTTTTAAGTATAATAAACTTATTTCAACTTAAATTATATTAAACTGACTTAAAATTGGCTTGAATCTAGTATAACTCTAGTATAATAAAAAAAAGTTGAAATTACTTAAACTCATCAAAATATGATAAACAACGTAAAACATAAGTTGCCATGACTTACTAATTATATAATTTTTTACAGTGTATGTAATGTCTGAAATATGCTTTGTTTTTAAATATTTTTAATGAACTTTTAGACAAACTTTATTTTTTTGGCTCATATAGTATAATATAGTGAGAATATGGAGGAAAAAAACCCATCTCAGTTTTATTCAGAGGACCAAACTGAAATTCTTATAGCTTACATTAAATGCATATAAATATCAGTTTTCGCTCTATATCTCCCAATATTATATTTGATACATTTTAACATGATTTGTTTCTAAAAAAGGAATTATGGATAATCAAGTCACCCTATATGGTTCAGTCCAGTAAGTGTTCATCTTAAAATATTAATAACAACAAAAGTCACGACCTGAAGGGGATGTTTTTACAATTATACTAAAATGCCTTTTCCTTTAACCAAACAGTTGATGGACCCCATTGACTTTAGATTAGATAGTGTCAAATTCTCACTATTAATAACTATTAACTACAACTTTGCTTCAGTAATCTCCTAATTACTGCTTATTAATAGATAGTAAGTTGGTTAGGGTTAAGGTTTAGGTATTGGGTAGAATTAAGGGATGTAGAATAAGGTCATGCAGAATAAGGCATAAATTTGTGCTTTATAAGTACTAATAAACAGCAAATATCATTTGAAAAAAAGCTACTATGGAAGTCAATGGGGTCCATCAACTGTTTGGTTACCTATATTCTTAAAGGGATAGTTCACCCAAAAATGAAAATTCTGTCATCATTTACTCTCCCTCAAGTTGTTCCAAACCTGTATGACTTTCTTTTTTCTGCTGAACACAAAAGAAGATATTTTGAATAAAGTCGGTAACCAAACGACTGATGGACCCCATTGACTTCCATAGTAGGAAAAAAAAATACTATGGATGTCAATGGGGACCAGCAACTGTTTAATTACCAACCTTCTTTAAAATATCTTCTTTTGTGTTTAGCAGAAGAAAGGAAATCATACAGGTTTGGAACAACTTGAGGGAGAGTAAATGATGACAGAATTTTCATTTTTGGGTGAACTATCCCTTTAACAATATCAATTTTGTATGTAACATGATCTGTAGGGGGCGCTGTCATCATTGCACACATGGCTCATTTCTTCATTCACTCTCTCTGTCACTTGCTCCCTCGTTCCCTCTGCAGTCTCTCTTTGGGGTTTGACTCATCCTTCAGCCTCTCTCGTCCTTGTTTTCTCTCTCTCTGGGTAATCTCGGTCTCTCTGTGCCCCGCGCTGACGCTATGAGCTGTGAGATATGGCTCACGGTTATAGGCACAGCTATGGGTTGACCTACTTCTCGCTCTTCATCCCTGCAAGCACTTCTCTGACCTTCACATTCCCTTCTTCATCAGGCTCAAACATGCACACACAAGCACTCTATCATCTCAAATGAACATTGTTTGTGTAGAAGTGAAGGTAAAAGGCCATATATGGAGCGTAGATATATACGATGTTTAGAGAGAGAGAAAAGATGGTTGGCACAGGGAGATGAGGAATATGAGCATGACTGCGTCTGACAAACTGATAACAGAAAAGGGGAATTCAACTGAACAAGCACATCAAATACTGAAACTTCTTTTCACTGTAGACACAGGCATGAGCAATTTCCTCCACACGTTGTTTCTTTATTATGCAATAGTTCGCTCCAGTCTCTAATGTGATTGGCTGAGTGGCGTTCAAACGGCACTGGGACATTTCACTGTTAGTTGTTTGGGAGATGCTTTTATTAATGCCGGGTATGCGATTTTGACTCCTAAATTCTTGTCGTGTCATCGACACGCGTTGCTTCCCGACAAATTATCGCTCGCCGTCTATGACGTGTGTGTAATCATCGAGAAGGCGTAACTATCGACTGACAGATGTTGTGAGCGTAAACAATGGCAACCGAAGCGGTGTGTTTTGCACTGGATGCCTTGTCATCAGAAAATCCCCCAAAAGAAAGAAAACCTGACAGTGGACATATTCCTAGATTGCACAAAGAGGACCGTATGGAATCCTCCAAAGAGAACTTGAGGTAAAGTATTGTTTTTTTTATTTTTAGCCAGTAGTAAAAATAAATATAGCCACCTCGCCGGGTTGCTGAAGAGCCTGCATCGTTTTTCACTTTGTCATTGTAGTCCCTCGAGGAAACATCATAAAGGCTGGAGGACTGCCATAGCTCCACGAATCTTTCCTCCACTACAACAATATACCTATACCTTTCTTTAAGTATGGAAGAGCTGCAGTGCTCCTATTGGTCAATGTCACAGATGTGACGGAACCCGTCGTGGAATGACGGGAAAAAATTAAACATGCCAGTCTTTCTGTCGTGAAGCATCGCAGACGCGCCGTCAGTCGTCAACTATGACACACTACTATACGAGATAAAACGATCGATTTTTGCATCCCGACACACATTGTCGTTTACGATTCCCCACGACACCATGCGTCAAACGGATCGTGCCAAAATCGGGCTAAAATCGTGTAGTCTGAACCGGGCATAAAAAACAACTACTTTTTATCAGTTCTTCCATTCCCTGGCCTTGGGATGTCGAACTCATGACCTTGTGATTCCCTTGATTTCATTCTGACACAATTTTCCATTTATCCTTGCAGTTTGACCTATGAATCAATACTGTGTGACCAGACGTATGGTAAAAAAAAGAAAAAGAGAAGTATATATTCTACTATATATTCTGAGCACTTCTTGCGTTGTTTTTTGCCTCTTCACGATGACTTGCTTAATCTAGTCCTAAATTTGTAAGTCGCTTTGGACAAAAGCATCTGCTAAATGACTAAATGTAAATGTAAATATATATTCAACTGTAAACATAATTAAAAATTACAATTTAAGTAAACTAAAATATATATTTTTTTTAAATGTATTTATAATAAAATTATACATTTATGTTATTAATAAACAAAACACATAAGTTATAAATAACTTAATAATAATAATATTTTCAATAGTAACAATAAGTAACAATACATACATAATCAATTAAATACAAAATATAAAAAAATTAAAATAAATAAATTAAATAAATAAATTAAATAATTTGCGCTTGTAGTTGGTACTGTTCACAATCACCTTTGGTTGTCTCACTCTCTCTGACCAGGAAAGTTCCTCTCCTGTTCTCCAGACTCAAGAGGAGTCGCTCCGAGTCCCTGCGTGTGATTTTTCCAAAGTACCATCTGGACAGAGAGACGGAGAAAGAGAAAAAGAGAGAGAGGGTATTTAGAGGGAGTAATCACATGTAGCATTATATCAGAGACATGCAGCTGGCCAGAAATATATTATGATATTATTTATGCTAGTATGCAGACAGAAATGCACATTTTCTATTGTGCATTTATTTACACTACTACCATTCAAAAGTTTGGATTTTTTTTTAATGTTTTTGAAAAATTATCTTATGCTCGCCAAGGCTGCATTTATTTATATAGTAAAAACAGTAATATTGTGAAATATTACGATTTCAAATAGCTGTTTTCTATTTGAATATATTTTCAAATGTAATTTATTCCTGTTATCAAAGCTGAATTTTCAGCATCATTACTCCATTCTTCAGTGTCACATGATCCTTCAGAAATCATTCTAATATGATGATTTGCTGCTCAAGAAATATTTCTTATCATTGTTGAAAACAGTTGATTTAATTTATTAATTTCGTAAAAAAAACAAAAACAAACTTAAACTAAACTTTTGAACGGTAGTGTACGCTTAATCATAGCAACACTGTTCTGAAATCATTTACATGAACTTTTTTGTAGAGTACGTTTTGGGCCTAAAATTATAACAGTTCTCATCTGAATTGTACTGCGTGAAACACTGAACATTGATTCAGGTTGTAATATTCCCATTCCTGGTTCCAGCAACAAGAAAACAATGGTGTTTGGGATTCATGACTGACCCAGTGACATTTAGTGTCTATAAATTAGCTAGGTTTGTTGTTCGCCGCTCATGGCAGGCTCTCTCTCAGTCTTACCTTTTCTCCAGAGTCAATCTGAGATGACTGGCAAGGCAAGGGTGGAAAAATGAGTCATTATAGGTTTTCAAAGGAGTTTCTGTGTGTATTTGTTTAATGCGCCAGTCGACGGAGCAACAGCGCACGCGCGTGTGTGTGTGTGTCTCAGGAAATATTACGAGTTACATATGAACAGGACAGACAATAGATGAGCTGCACGGGGCACATGTTGACGACTTTTACACGTTCGAGAGGGAAAAGGTCTTTTGGGCATGAGCTTTTTTCTTTCTAACCGATGAGATGGTGGAGAGACTCATAATGATGGAGGACAAGAGCAACCATGAAGGGAAAAATGAAGGACTCAAAGGTCAGACCGGAAGGAGAGAGAGGGGCGAGTGTGAATCAGTTTGTTGGTAACATCACAAAGGTTGAGCTTCAAGTAAAAAAAAAAAAAACTGGAACTGAAATATTTCTGTACTAAAATACTCACAGTGTTTGCTAAGTGATGATTCATGAACAAATCGTTCTGTTGAGTCAGATTGTTTCCAACGAGGAACAAATTGCTCTCATGAGTTGGTTCTTTTTAATGAATCAGATCAAGGACTCATAGATCAATCACTGAATCAGTCGGGCAGGTTAGAACATTAACATGTGATTCACTCACATGTGGAGCTCCTTTAAAACTGAATTCTACTATATTGATACTGTTATTGAACTGACTTGAGCTGACTAATTGAACTACTTCCGATTTTTTTTTTAAGTCAACATTTATGTGATTAAAGTCGAGTCGACATTGACTATAATATGAATAATGAACAAATAAGCCTGAACCTTGAGCCGAGACTCGAACGCGGGTTTCCTTGTGCACAGCTATGGCATTTGACACAGCGCTCCTACATAACAGCTTATTTTTAACTTTGGGTTGTTATATTTCTCACAGATTTTATTCTAAATCAGATTCAGATAAAGTAGCACAGTAAAGATTACATTTATATGAATGCATTAGTGAGAGAGCGATTGCGTGTGAAATAATACTACCTGGCAGCGTCTAGATATATGCTAGAACTTTTCAATTTCTAAGTTATTTTATTAATAAATCACAGACAATAAATTTCTGCAAAACTGAATCTGTGAGCCACTGTCTGTATGTGTGTGCTTTACAATGCAGCAGCGCATTAGTTTTACTTACGTCTACAATAAGCTGTTTTAAAAAGTGCATTCACCCGATCAATTTTGAGCATCCAGATGGTATAATCAAACATATCATGTGGCGCGCTCTCTGAGTATGCATTTATTTGCCATTTTAACTGTTGAAAACAGAGCGTAAAAGTGGAAGTCAAATATTTATTTTCCAGTTGCGCCCTCTATAGGCCATGATCAGCGACTAGTCGACATCAAGCTTAAAACGTCATGGCAGAGCATTAAAGTCGACAAGTCTGTGCAACTGATTCTGTTATTTTCCTATTCATCACTGTGAAGCTGCTTTGAAACCATCTGTATTGAATAAAGCCCTACATAAATTGATTATAAACCGAAATTAAACTGATTTGTCCAACTATTGTTTTGTTTAGTAATATAAACGATTCTATTAGCGATAAGGAACCAGAATCATTTCTGACATCACATCGAAGGGAAAAAAAACAGAGGAGGCACGGGGAGGAGAACAGCAAAGAAAAGAAGAGAAAGAGGAGGAGGAAGAGGATTTACTCTTCAGCCTGGATGGAATCAGACGGTGCCACATAATTGCTGGGAATGTATCCACTCTCTCCTGTCGTCAGCGAACGAGCCAGCCACCAGTCACCCTCCCTAAGACAGCAGAAAAAACACACATGCATAATACACCTGCAGTTTGACTCACATATTTGGTGCATATCTGGTGACACATTCATGATTTTCTTACCCGCCCAAAACACACACCCTGAGATTACATCTGTGGTATTATTCCTGCTTTATCATCCCTGAAACGAGGTATTAGAATGCAGACGAGGCTCTTCTAAAGACATTAACTACCTGCGCCAAATTACACATCAATGAAACGTCCATTCAAAGGGATAGTTCACCCAAAAATAAACATTGTCAACATTTACTCGCCCTCAAGTTGTTCCATACCCTTATGAATTACAAAAAAATCAAAAAATAAATTTAAAAAATCGTCTTTTATTCTTAGTAAGTCATACAGGGTTATCAACAACTCTAAAAAAAATTAAGTAACATTATAAATGTCTTTACTGTAATTTTTTTTAAATCATTTTAATCCATTCTTGCTGAATAATTTTATTAATTTTATGTATTAATTTTATTACAAATCATTTTTCTGAAGCCATATAATAGCTTTGAGACATGACAGACATTTACATTATTGTTCACGCCTACATATAATGCACAAGTTGTATGAACTACAGTTATGGGGCTTTTTTGTTGTCTTTTTGGGCATATATTGGCACAATAAGCTTTCATCATGTGTAAAAGAGCAGCGCAAACATTCATGAAAACATCTCCTTTTGATTCCTATAAAGAAAGAAAATCATATGGGATTGGAATGACTGACTTTTTTTCATTTTTGGGTGAATTATTTACTACAAAACTGGTAGATTTATCAAAAAATGAGTCATGCGTCTGGGTTGTCTTAGAGGCTTGATGGGTTTTTAATAATAGATGGTGTGTTTTAGAGTGAGCAGCGGGGTGTTAGACTGTGACTCACTCCCTAAGCTAAAGTAATAAGACTTTATCCATCGCCAAGACATGCTGACCCGACACAAAACCTCTCCAGGTCTCTGAGCTACTGCTTGCTGCCGTTAAACATAATTAAAACATAACCGCACCAGTGAAAACAATGACATGTATACAGTACACAGATGGGCACATATTCATATTCATATTCATACAATGCAAATATATTATTCATACGCAGGGTACCATTCAAAATTCAGATGTACAAAAGGGCATAAAACAGTGATTCTGATAAGCAGGGTTTATGAGAAGAATAAACTGAACGAGGCTAATGTGCGTTTGAGACAATAATTTAAGTAGAAAACGCTGATGGCTAACGTAAGGCTGCATCCCAATTCTTAAAGTCCGGTCACATTAGCGCAATTTCGCATGCAAAAAAGATCCATTGAATATTCTCAATAGTGTAGAAATACAAACAAATTTGAAATCTTCGTGCAGAAATGTTTCGCTTTTGAATGGCTTCCTATTAAAATGACCAATAAAATCATTTATGGAGTGAGAATTAGAACTAGCAAGTCAAACATAGCCAATAGCCTTTAGTTTAGATTTTTACTTTTAATTTATCTAAATGCTACTGCTATCTTAACATTATTGTTTTTAATGATAATAATTTAATGACCACATGAAATAAAAATGACAGTTTTAGAGCATTTTAGTCCAAGTCTGTTAGCTTTGAGGCCATTTCTATGCTAGCGTACTCTTAGAATAGCTTATATGCATGAAAAAAACATTTAGCACACATTCGAATTAAGTCTTTCAATTCACAGGGCCACTTACAAATGATTGTCCAATAAAATCATCCATGGAATGAGAATGAGAACTATTAAAGTTAGTTAAACTAAAGGCTATTGTCTATGTTAATTTAGCTAAATGCTACTGCTATCTTAACATCATTGTTTTTAATGATATTGACCACATGAAATCAAACTGTGACAAAGTCTGTTAGCTTTGAGGCCATTTATATGTTAACGTACTCTTAGCATAGCATATATGCACTAAAAAAAACCCTTTTAAAACACATATGCATTGGTCACACTATGCACATTTAGTCTTTTAATTTGTGGGCCGTATACAGATTTGTCCAATAAAATTATCTCTGAAATGAGAATCAAAACTAAGAAGTTAGCTAAACTGAAAACGTAGCCATTAGTCTATATTTTTACTGTTAATTTAGCTAAATGCTAATGTTATCTTAACATTATTGCTTTTAGGTTCATTCATTTAATGACCCCATGAAATCAAAATCTGAATTTAGTGGGTTTAAGTGCAAGTCTGTTCGACTTTATATTTAGTTTATATTTTACTATTTTTTTAAAAAAAAGGGTCATGAAGATGTTCCCGTGACAACTTCCTGTTTAAACAGGAAATACGTCAACACAGGATAGAAAATTGTATATTTGACATATTATTTTCATCGTTCAATGATTTGGGATGAACTGACCTAATACAGCAATGCAGATAACATGAAAATTGGCATGCAGCCTAAACAAATGTAAAGGAAAAAAATCGGCAATACACTAAAGGACCAACCACAAAGTCAATGTGAAGGACAAATGTAAAATGGTTGTGAGTGAGCCAGTTATGAGGAAATGTGACACTATTTATGGACCACTTCCACAATCTCTAGAAAGTCAGGACAAATCTCAGGTGGACAAGCAAATGGAGAAATGAGTCTGACACACATATACAAACACACGCATTGAAAATGGACATTGAAAGCTGAAAGCAAGAGCAACTTTACCAACCTGGGGTTCAACTTTCTCCTACATAAACGATTGAGAGCGTGTAGAGGAAAAACACAGAGGAGACGTGAAGTGTTTTAGACATTAAAAGCAAACAGCAGAAGCTACAAACATCCCACATAGCCTCAAAAATTGATTGAAGGTCAAATCGCAGCAATGACGCACTGAAAACAAAGCTTTTATCCAACTTGTCCGTGAAGTACTAAAAATGTGGAAAACAATTACTGTAATGTGCATTTGATTATCTCTAAATGTGTACTGACACATGACTCTGAAAGTCCCAGCATAAGCCGGAGCAGCTTAGAGATTTGGTTAAAAAGCTTAGATTACTCTATTATCAGTGGCTTCTGGGATGGTTAATGGACAGCAGTGGGGATTGGTTACGGTTTAAAGGGTGAATCTCACCTCGTGCCTATAGGTTTCTGTTCAAAATCCCCATAATTGGTCTTAACTACAACACTATTTTGGTAAACTGTTGTAGGGTGTGTTCACACATTTGTAGGGTGTGTTCACACATTCGGTTCTATTGGTTCTATTGGTTTGCTTAGCGTTCACACTGTCATTTTTAACACTGAACCTAGAGATAAATTTTTTAAAAAACCCAGCTTTTATGACATATTTGGGATGAGAAAAAACATGTATGCTTGAGCATTCTGTCTTTTTAGGGTCTTGTGACATCATGTCCTGTTTTTGGTTCGTTTAGTCTCTTTGGTCCGCATTGCGTTCATATTTCAGTTGAACCGCACCCAGAGTTCGTTTGGAAGTGGACCGAGACCCATCTTTTTCGGTCTGATTGGTGCACACCAGGGTTCAGATGGAGCGTTCACACTTATTCAAACAAACCGCACTAGTTCATTTTAATAAAACAAAACCTGCCAAGTGTGAACACACCCTTAATGTTTAAAAAACTGATTTATTTTTATTACAAACGATTGTAAAAACTACATGGATGCTGATTTAAGTTTCACAAACTTAAGAACACATAAAATGTATCATCGAGTCTGATATGACTGAAAGTGATTACTCCAGTTCATTAAGTGAATCATATGCTAATTTGCATTAGATTAATTCAGTGAATGATTTATCAGAATGATTCAAACAGAATATCTGTGAGTCTTATTACGCAATTTATAAAAACACTGGTCATTCTTTCATTTTAATATCATGAAATTATATTATATTATATTATATTATATTATATTATATTATATACACATATCTCGATGTAAACATACTTAATGTTACTAGATACATGCTTCATTTTCTTTCAGCAAAATATTTTTAAAAATCCTCTTTTATTGATTCGGGGTTTAAATACGACCCGGACAAGGTCTGTTTTGAAGGATTCACCCACATACTACACTGTGTTTGGCCTGACATAAAAAGAAAATCACCAGGTCCGCTTTGTCCTGAAACCAGAGGATGTTACTGAGAGTGTGTTTTTTTTCTTCTTTCTTCTCTTAACGGTAGCACTGTACACTGAAATAAGGAAGTGAACCGCAGGTGTAGAAAGGAAGGAAAATGCTCCCTTTGGTCCGGGAGGGGAAGTGGAGGTAAAGACGTGCAGCTGAGCTTTTCTTGTGCACAGGAAGACCAAAAAAGGAATCCAGAGAACAAAAAGCCGTCATCTCCCACAAACGCAGCGCCTTCAGAGGGAGCCAGTTCCTATGGTTACCGAAGAGGAAGAGGAGGGGGGGCTACATGTGCTGGGGGGGGGGGGACAGCCAGAACAGCCAGAGCCCAGACAGATGAGAGACATGTGCGTGTGTGTGTGGATGTCTGCCTTGGTGGGTGTGTCTATCGCCCCCGGGAGCTCTGTTATTTTTGCGCGAGTATGTTTGTGCGTTTCCCTCTTACGTGTTATTGACAATCTGGAGTCGTTCTCCTTTCCTGAATGACAAATCGGAGGCGGTTCGTGACTCGTAGTCATACAAAGCCACAAACGTGGTCACGCCGCCTATGGAAAAATACAAGAGACAAACATAGACTTGTTATCTTGATGCACTCAATTTAAAAAAAACTTCAGCAGGGAAATTTCATCAACATAAGTAAATAATGCAATGTTGGGTTGCTAATGGAAATGGGCATCCAAAAATAGTCTAGACTTGCAGAGTCAGATTTGTGACTATCAGCATAAAGACTGTGGTGACTAAGGATGCATTTAAGTGACCTAAATCCAATTTTTTCCTACCATGTGGCACAAATTGGATATAACCCTGGAGAACGTCTGAAAAAGCGATAGTGGCGAATGACACCAACCGTGATCACATGGCCCTTTTCAATGGAGGACGAAGGCTCAACCCAATGTTTTGCTGAACTTTAAAGATGGTGCGGAAAGCAATAGCTCATATAATCATTTCATTTGCATCCATTGCAATTCGTGCAAAACCACTATTGTACAGAAAATACTGAATAATTTAGATTAATACTGTGAAAAATGCACAATGTTCACAAACTGTGTGGCCAAAATTTCAATTATGTAAATGGACATACCGCAGAAAATCCATTCAAGCACTTTTCCGCAGAAATTGCTCATTGTATCACGTTTCCACGTGGACCGTTAAAACCTGTGCATCCTGACTCTAAGAGACTCGCCAGCCAATCAGAGCGGAGCTTGGGAGTTAGGAAAATCCTTTGCTATATTTGTTTGAGTATGCATCAGGCTGTCCATTAACGGTCTGATGTGGCCTTACAGGAAAACTGTGACTGTCATTAATGAGATTTTAACT
The DNA here is from genome assembly GCA_022828995.1 of Vimba vimba. Lineage (NCBI taxonomy): Eukaryota > Metazoa > Chordata > Actinopteri > Cypriniformes > Leuciscidae > Vimba > Vimba vimba. The sequence goes on along the minus strand of CM040837.1, from coordinate 28,087,385 downwards.
CAGTTAATTCATTATTGATTGCACCTGCTATAATTGTATACATGACGAGCCTGATTTACATTGACAGTAGGCGTGATGAAAAGCAGTATTGTGAATAAGATGCATGTTTTTCCTGCACCAAAGTAGTGCAACTGTTTAGTCAATTCACCCTCAGACTTCTTTGCCCATTTCCTTTAACACTTTAATACTGAAAGTGACCGAAAGCAGAACCGTAATAATGACACATTGCATGCCGGATCAGACAGAGGTGTGTTACCCGCTAGCATGCCGCCCCTGTTAGGAGATGTGATGGTAGTGGAGATCACTCCTCCAAACAGCGCCTGCTCTGCGTTGATCATGGGCTGGGTGCCGCGTCTGCTGCCGTCCACCGGAGGACTTCGGTTGGGGGTGAAGGATGACGGGTTGGGACTAGAGTGGTGTCCTCCGGTGCCATCGTCCAGACTCCGGGAGCGCTGGTTGAGCTCTTTGGGTTTACTCTTGGCTCCGCCCATGGCCTAGGCCTGGAAAGACAGAGATCTTTCAGATCATGATTTTACCCCAAACACCTTGCTATACGCTTAATTCTAGAGTAATTTAAATTGGTTTATAAAAAATTCTAAATAGAAATTAAATCTGTATATATACAAATTTGAATATATAAATGTATATGTATATGTATATGTATATATATATATATATATATATATATATATATATATATATATATATATATATATATGTGTGTATGTGTGTGTGTGTGTGTAATCTGTATATATATATATATATATATATATATATATATATATATACACACACAGACACATAATTACATTATATATAATATATACTGTATCTACACAAAATCTTTACATTTTAGTCTTGTATCTGTGTATATTTAGTCTTAAATCTTTCAGACTTATAACCCTGAATATATATAAATGTAAATCTGAATATATAGTCATAAGTCAACAAATATTTACAAATCCTGATTATATAAATTCATATATTGTCTGCTTAGGGGCTGAATATTAGCATAGGATTGTAAGTACTGCACATCATTTTACTGAGGAAACCTGGGGATATACTGTACCTACTCAATTAAAAATGTTCAGGTTCATGAATCTTTTTTTTTTTAATCTTTCAGTATCTGAACCTACAGCTACCAGTCTAGATTTTTAACCACCAGCACGCTGCCTGTAACATACTATTACATTCATGAATTGCAGGGTTTCATGTCATATATATATATATAAAAAATATGTTGTTCAGAAAAAGAACTTTCATCTAATTTGTAACATTAAAATACTTCAAACGAATATTTGACCCTCTCTTTTTCCAGCGCTGTCGCTAGAGACCAGCCTGTTTTCATGATTTATGTATGAACCATGAATTATTAACCAACTATGCACGCAAGCAATATTCTGTTATTCCTTAAGTAACACAAATAAACAGTGATACTGGTGCGCTAAAATATCTTTATCTAGAGAGATATTCAGTGTTAAACCGTAATCTCATTACTGAACTCTTCAACCATATATTGGAATTCAGGTCATTTTAATGAACTAGATGTTTACATTTTGTTTTAAAAAAAAAAGTGTTTGCTGAGCATGCAAAACTCACTGCCATGATCCTACGGTGTTCTGGATAGTTGCAAAATGTGTTTTTAGAAGAAATAAGAATCAATGAGAGAAAAAAAATGGATGGGCCTTGATTTTTTTCATCACAAATTGGTGATCGGACCTTGAAAATGGAGATGTTTCAGCGATTAGATTTTGATTAAATATTACGAGGACTAATTGTTAATGCAATAACATGCCCTGATGGGTCTCAATAACACCAGGAATGTATATGCAAAATGCACTTCCATACTTGCCATTAGGGGTTCTGCCTAAGCAAGCAGCACTAATAAAAAAAAGTCAGAGATTCCTAAAAGCGAGTAAAAAAAAAAAAAAAAGAAATGAAAGAATGCCTGGCATGTGAATGTCATTTTATCACAGTCATATTTGATCAAAGTGAAACATTACAGACACCGAGTGGCCGCAGTTTGTGCGCCCCACAGAAGCCTGAGGTTGTGTTTAGTGCACTTTAACCTCACTTTAGGCGACTACAGGAGCGCTCAGCTGTTTCCTCTCACATACCAGTGACAGCCGCTGCAATACGATCCTCCCGGACCCCCCAACACACTCACACATTCTTCCACATGTCATACTGTCTGTCTGCCAGCACAGACACACACATTCTTTGAGGGACAGACAGAGACGATTTCCCATCCACCCACACAAACCTCACTCAGCACACACTTCTTTCCAGCCCTTAGCTCTCTGTAAACGCTCCTCACCCGTGCAGAACAAGCCCCCGCTTGCCCACGGGATGATAAATTCTCTACAACGAAAGTCTCTTTTCCTAGAAAGCCCGGAAGACTGGCAGCTCATGGCGAAGGGTCTCTTAGAGGAGCTGTGACAGGCCCGGTGGAGGGGAACTAATCTCAGCAGAGCAGTGTGAATGAGGGGTCAGGGAGCGGCCGAGGGCCCTGGAGCCCTACGGGAGCGGAGCCGTCGCAGAGGAGCTTTCATTAGAGAGACCTGCGCTCTTCAGGTTCACTGGCAGTGCCATGTTATTTTTTCATGACAGAAGGCCTGTCCACATCGATTCTAATGACATAAAATATTCTATACAGTATTCAAAAACAAATTCTCTCGCAAACCTGCAGCTTTTTCTTCACTCCTTGAAAAAAAAAAAAAAAGCATTGGAATGAAATGTTCAGCGTCAAATCAGAGCAAAAAAGAAAAACAGATTACAGACTGAAATTACAAAACAAAAGAAAAGGAAAACAACATAACGAAAGAGAAAGACTAAAACAACTACCGAAACAAAAACAAAACTAGGAAACAAAATAAAAACAAAACCTAAGACAAAAAACATCAAACAAAATAAAAACAAAACAAAAAGAATAGGCTAGAAGAAAAAACAAAACAACTAGGCTAAAGAAAAAAGAAACTAAAAGAAAAAAGGGAAAAACAACCTAAAAAAAACCCCCAACAGATAAAAATACAAAAAAAATAAATAAATAAAAGGAAAAGCAACAAAAATAAAGAGAGAAAACAATAAAAAAAAATACTCAGCCAAATTGTAATAACATTTTAAGTGTCACATTAGGTCAGACAGACTTAATGTGAATATTCATAGAGATTTCATTCAATTATTTGTTCTTGTCAAGAATAAACCGGCATAAATACGGCATATCTGATAGTTTGGCTTTACAAAAATCCTCTTTTATAAACCATTTAGGCCCTATTCCTGCCAAAAATGCAATCTGTGTTAGAAAACGGCTGTAATGCATGATTGTTTTGAGTCCCCGTGAAAAGTTGTTTAAGAAAACTGAAAGAGAGAGAAACAACAGCTTATTAGTATGTAGGCTATGTCCTAACCATATGGGCTCCAGATTACATAAATGTTTCATTTATGGGTGCCACTGTCCCTGTGTATTTCATTCAGTGTCAAGGGAAAACTAGCATCCAGCAACAACAAGGATGTCTTGTTAATGTCCAATTAATGGAGCTCTAATTGTAAGTAGCAGGATGAATTTACTGACACGTTTGATAACACTAAACCACAATGAGATGAACTCTGGGTAAACAAAGAGCAGCTCATGCCTCACTAATGTCCAGCCACAATAAAAACGGTCATTAAAAGCAAAGGCCCAGACATTACAAATAAAGGCAAATCTAATTTCCCACGCGAGGTGTGAATGTTTGGCTCTGGTTAACGCGGTCTCCGTGGCAAGGCCACGGTCGTGTCCGGGAACGACCTTATTGAGGTTCGAAATGTGACGAATGATCATCGGAAGAAGGATTCTGTAATGCATTATGTAAAGCATCATTGATCTATGGCAAACAACAACTGGGAACAGGACGTTCATTCACTGACTTGTGTCAATGGCTTATGAGGTCTAGCTGACGGACAGAGTCAGAGGAACAAATGCAGAATTGAAAGGGCTATTTGAACAATAAAACCACACAACAACAAAACTGATTCTGCATTAAAAATGACAAAGGTTAATAAAAGTATATGTTGTACGTTTTCTGAAAAACGATTAGTGAATGCCAAGGCATTGCTTTAAAGGGTGTTCTACTTACTGGTCCAAGGTGGGGGGGGGGGGGGGGGGGGGGGGGAAGCCCAACTATTAGTCTGAATGCTTAGAAAAGTAATAAGGCATCAATATTATTCATAAACAAAGCAATATTGGTAATGTTTGCCATAGCCATATCACCCTGTGGTCCAAGACTGGTTGCCCAGTCCAAGCTAAGCAGGACCTGGGCATGGTCAGTACCTGGATGGGAGACCTTCTGGGAAAACTAGGTTGCTTTTGGAAGGGGTGTTAGTGAATGATTCCCTCCTCTGCCCTCCTAATAATCCCCATCCACTGACTTGGCTCGATCACTCTCTCTCCTCTCCACCGATAGCTGGTGTGTGATGAGCGCACTGGTACGTCGTATGGTTGATGAGAGACCCCCGATATGACTGTAGGCACTTCGGGTGTACAGTAGTACATAGTAAAGTGCCTCATTCATTCATGTTTGACTCAAATTCATCATCAACATTTTTGATAAATCTCTCCATATTTGAAAAATGAGCAGACAGGCTTTCTTCTGGAGATTGCTTAAGCCTCAAACATATCTCGAGCACTGGTAAATCTGAGATTAGACCAGGGAATCATCCAATTTAATCCAAACACAAATTAGGACGTGATTTCTATCCCACTGCGCCCAGGACAGGGTGTTAGATTTCTGTGGCACACCAATTAAAGGACTGGATAAAAACAAACTTGCATTTAACTTCGCCTCAGGCAAACTAAACCACATCTCAAATAAATTGGTTAGCCGTATGTGACAGCATAGCGTTGGGTTTTGGTGCTTTAATTGGTTAATTTAACTACGGCGGTCTTTCGACTAAAATCGAAGAAAAAAAAACACCTTGACATTTTATAGAAAAGTTGTATGCAGCTTTCCTGTAGCTCAAACAGAAGAGCGTCTGATAAGAATGTAAATGTGTACATTGAAATGCAATGCGAGTCGCTTTGGATGAAAGCGTCTGCCAAATGCATAAATGTAAATGTATGTTCACCCCTGAATAAGCACCGGATTAATTATCTTACAATATGAGATGAAATGTAAATTATTAAGGACATAGTATATCTGTCTGTCTATTGATCCACACACAGACACAAATATTTTTTACGTTATATTAAAAAAAATCTTAAAACCGCACTTAAATTAAATATTCATTCCCAAGTGTGTTATCTCTATATTTTTGTGGGTGTACAAATACAAAACATGCCCTAAAAATAATCCCTAACATGGGGACAAAAGCTAAATCACACACACACCACGGCTGTGAGAAGAGCTGCTCATGTCACATGTGTAAACGGGGTGAGAGGCTGTTATCTAACAGCTGAGGAGATTCCGACGGATCGGATGAACCGGAGACGCCCCATCCCCCTCAGCGTTACGGAGACAGGCTCTGATTTCTATGGGAAGGCAGAGGATTGATTCTTGAGCGGTGTGAGAGACAGATGGCTCAGAGAGGAGTACAGCTATAGCGGAGGGGTCAGTGTGTGGGGGTGGAGGGTCGATATTCCCCCTCCGGACTCGTCTGTGCACCGAAGATCAGCTGGGGTGCGTAGCCTAGCCCATTTCAACCGGGGCTAGCTAGTACACGTACATGCTGTACAGTTATGCACAAACACACGTGAAGTTACAGAGACATGACTGGTAGCAGATTCAGGCATACAAAAGTAGTATACATGCCTGGACGTGTGCCTCACACACGCACACACACGTTTACTTGCCTATCTAAATCGGAACACTCCATAGAAGTAATGGTTTTTATACTGTACAAACTGTATCTTCAATCACTTTACACTAACCCTGCCCCTAAACCTACCCATCACACAAAACTTTCTGCATTTTTACATTTAAAAAAAAAAAAAAAAACTTTATTTTTTTATACCAAATGAGGGAGGTTTTTGGAGATTTTGGTCACTTCTGGGTACAAATTTGTCCCCAAAATATAGTTAAGTAGGTACACACACACACACCTATATGTTATCTTCCTGATTACTGTAACCCATTATTTTTCAGTCATGTGAAAAAAAGCCCAACTGGGGCTCCTTCAGTTGGATAAAACAAAAGCGTCCATTGTTCTCAACCCATCAAGCCTTGCAATCTGGAGTGTGTGATACTGCAACTATTCACTTGTCTGTTGCTACGCAGCCAGCGATAATTCCTCTTTTTCTGACAAACCAGAACCAAAACCACTGCTAAATTACATTCAAGCATCAATATCCAGAAACATGAAAGAAACATGAAACGTCACAAACATTCCCATCATTCAGAATGGGTTAGCTGTCAGCGTGTGAACGTTCTCGCCCCGGGCCGCCCGAGGATGAGGAAAACACCTGCAGACAGCGAGCGAGGAAGAGTCCAACCCGTGATGAAAGGCTTCAGATTCGCTTAATTATGCAGGAGGAAAGCCAGAGGATCATGAATCCCACATACTTCCCAGGGGTTTGAGCAAAACAGGAATTACAACTCAGTTTTTTCTGTTGACACATCTTGTTCATGAGAACTTATTCTCCTTTGATTTGTGGTGTAACAGGGTGAAGCATGAAAAAACCTGTTGACAAAAATAACTAAATAAAGCACTGGATTTCCTATTTATTGATCATCATAATGCTATTTCATTTATAGTGTAAACTAGTGTGTATGCAAATCATACTGGCTATAATTAATCAAGTTTTATTAAAGGTTCTCCAGTGCAATTATCCTATGGAGCGAAGCATAAGGATGTATTATTACCTACCGGTGTTATTTTAGTATTATTTATACACTATTATAGCAATTATTAATATTTTGAACAAGCTTTTATTTTTGTTTTCAGTTTTATTAATTTTGCTGTTTATCTTTTTTTATATTTCTATTAAGCTTTGTTTTTATTTCAGTTTTATTTTGAGTAATTTTAGTACTTCTACTTAAACTTGTTTTATTCCAACTTTTTAAGTTAATTTTTCCATCTAATATCTCTATTTTATTTTTCATTTCAATTACCGAAAACAATTTTGAATGGTTTTAGTTAAAGAGTGTTCACATACATTATTTACTTTGTGGCACAATTCAAAACGTTTAAGCTTATGCTTCCATTAAAGTGCCCCAATTAATGCTTTTTCAGAGATTTCCTTTCATGTAGTGTGTAATCTTGCTGTTTGTGAATGAAAAAGGTCTGCAAAGTTTCAAAGACAACAAATAAAGTGATAAAGTCTCCTAAAAGAAAGAATCGATTCTGAACTGCCGAAACGAGTCGTCAGTAATTCGTTTCTCACTTCCTGTTACAAAACTACGTAACAAATTTGCATAATGCCAGCCTATGGTTTTATTGGCTCGCAAACAACGTCTACTTTGACCCTCAAACACTGTAGTTGTAGCTGAGACTGGAAGATATTGGTTTGTGTGTCGACATGTAGAGAAAGAGTTGTTTTCAGCACTGCAAATCCACTTTGCTGCACTTCCAAAGCATGAGGACTCGCACTTAAATTAATACGATAAAACCGACGTCATCTTTACTCTTCATATCACTGTGTATCAAGTGCTGAGGAAGATCTGGATCTGAAATTCAGATTTGGTAATGGGTATATTGTTTCCGACACGACCTGTAAGCGGTTGACCAATCACAACAGACTGAGCCATCTGACCAATCACAGCAAAGGAGGCTCTCGGAAAGGAGGGGTTTAGAGAACCGAATCATCAAAACAAATCGTTTTCACTCTTTGAGAAATGAGGTGATGTGCAATGTATATTATAAGAAAGTGTGTTTTTTGACTTTGGATGCATGCAAACCTGTTGTAGGAGACTCCAAAACAACATTAGGAACCTTTAAAATAGCATAATAGGGGCACTTTAAAAAAAAGTAAGAGAGAAAATCATTTGAAATCCTAAATTTAGTTGTAGCAATGGAATAGTGAATAATGAATCGTTGGAAATGGAGGTCTCAACTTTCTGCACCACAATGCTGTTATTTTACCTTTACAACATTTAACGCAAGCTGTATTTTTCTCCCCTTTCCCATCACTGTCGGGCCAACAGGTGCCAGACGGCCAAAGATATCCATCTTGTTATTCCTGCATTTGCATGGTCAACATCAAACGTTTCATTACCAGTGGATAAGCTCCTTTGGTACGAGTTGTACGGCAGCGTCTAAGCCAGAGAAAACATGTGGATGAAAGTGTTTAATTCACTTGCCGAGAAAAGTCGAACTGGAAAAGCACCTGAAACCACACTAGGGCAGAGCAGCAGAGGTGTGAGAGGGGGAAAACCCTCCAGTTTAGCAGCTGAGGTTTTGTCATGGTTTTCTGTGGTCTCACAGACACGTCATACGATCAGCCTTTCATATAACATGGCCAATGTATTTGCCAAACTAGAGCCAAATTAAATAAAATAGTTTCTCTCAACACACTTGCATTAAATATGATGCTACTAACTTTTTCCAGCTGCCTGCTCTCATCCTAATTGTGACTCATTTAGCTGTTCATTCATTCAGAAAATCTTATTGTAAATCTTAGTACCAAAAGAATAAGAATTATTATAAACAAACTAATCAGATTATATATTTTAAAATATATGCATTACCAATCAATTTAATGCATCCTTGCTCAATAAAAATATTATTTTCTTTCAAAAAAAATAAAAAATTAATAAATGGTAGTGTATAACAATGATGTTTTGCTTAGCACTGAAATAATACAATATTAAAAATATCACACCAATGCAAATATAAAATGTTTTAACTGTGCTCTGATAACAATTCTTACATATGTGGACATAAAGATTTGGGTATGTTTTATATTATTATGCTTACTGTATTTACTTGAAGGGAAGTTGGACGCTTTACAACTTTATACATCATACCGATCAAGCTCTAATCCTAACGCTTGTTCTGGAGAGAGTTTATCAACATTCGTTCTGTAATCACTATGCCATGATAACATTCCATCTGGGACTTGAATCCAACTCAGACACAAATTCCAAGACAGGACTGTAGGAATTACAAGACAAGCAATTGTGATGCATTTCTAGTGTTGCCAATAGAAGTGCCATTACTATGAACTGTCAAAAGTCAGTTTTCTCGTTCAGGTAATCTACTGCCAGTTTGAAGAGTCTTCTGAATAAGTTCATTGAGGTGGGCATGTTTACAGCTAGCTACGTCAATATAACACCACATCAGGTAACTATATCGCCCACTTCAGTACAGGAGATGTTTCTTACCGCCACAGTAAAGCAATATTACATGTTAAGTATGTACAATAGGGATGTGCACTTGCAAAGCCAAGCAAATCTATACTTCGAATGCAATGCAAGTTGTTTTTGAATAAATGGCCAAATGCATTAATGTAAAGATTTCTGAAGGATCAAGTGACACTTAAGGCCAGAGTAATGGAAGCCTTACTATCACAGGAATAAATTACATTGTTATTTTAAATTGCAATAATATTTCACAATATTACTGATTTTACTGTATTTTTGATCAAATAAATGCAGCCTTGGTGATCATAAGAGACTTCCTTAAAAAAAAAAAAAAAATACATGAATATATGTATGTACTGTATATGTATATATGTTTAACCTGTTTATCAAGACATTACATGTTACACTTGATTTAACATAGGGGCTTAAGAACTGAATGTTGCTGTAGATGTTTTTCGCACCTACCCCTACCCAAACATTATAATTTCCATTTTATTGTCATTCAAATAGAGAAAATTAGCAGACATCCAAGCCTTCAGGTCAGCGAGACCAACAAGAGATTATAAAGATTTCTTGGACTGTGGCAAAATAAATCTGTAAATAAATCTGTCATCCATGTAACAGCAAAAAGACACACCATGTTTCAAATATTATGACCAGGGCAGGGAAGCATATAAAGACAATAACATAGGGCCAATAATTGAGCCTTGAGGGATCCCACACATAAGTGGGGCTGAACATGAGGAAAAACCTCCACACACACACACACACACACACATATACAGTACATACAGTTAGGGGTGTGCAATTGACATTATCAAGTACAGTATATCCCTAACACACACCCAGAATGCATGCATACAATACGTGATGTAGTCTTGTAGATTAGACTAGTGCGGGTGCGCCTTTAGAGTGCACGCTTTCACTGCATGATTTAGTCTATATACTTTAAGAGTGCAGTTTTTCCCCAGATATCAGCAAGATAACAAATGTGATATTGATTTTAGACAAGTTCATACATGCATGCATACATGGTCGCCGTGATTTTGCCAAGTAGGATGCGCTCCTGGATCAAAATCTTTTGTTAATCCTTGAATGACATTCCTGTTCAAAAATATAGCCCTAACCCTGCCCTACCCCTAAACATAATCCTACCCATAACTTATCCCCAAAATCAGAGGGAAATGATAGCTGAATAAGAATAGCGTAGCCGTAAAAGCCTCTAACCCTTGTCGAAAGCCTAAACTTGGCATTAACGGTAAACCTATCCCTCAGATCTGATTGGACGATTGGAATGTTGTTCCATGATCAGCAAGGATGGAGGAACATCTTAGTGAAATCACATTCACCAAGAGGATATAGCTTAGGCTCCATGTTAACATGCCTCCCCTCTTCTTCATGCATGCTTCCGTTACTGACAGTTCAGTAAATCATTACACAGGGTTAACAATGCTGGATGTGTGCACTACCTGCATAAACCTTATTACGACACCTTCAAAAACAAGACATTATTTCACGGTTGATCCTGACATATTAAGCAATATATATCGACAGGAAGTCAAAAGGCTAGTTTCATTTGAAGAGCTGTGAATGTAAACACACCCCACACACTGTCAAGAACTGACTCCTAGACTCGTCCGGTCAGCGAGAAACAGAGGCGGGAGGCGCTCGAGTCAATATTTACTCCATCAGAAGGGACTGGGTCAGGGGTTGCCATGGAAGTGATTATTCGAATTCCAGAAGTGTCTAAAGCAGATGAACGGGAAAACCAGGGTCGTTGGAAGGATCACGGCAAACAGCCAACGATCAGATAAGAACTGGATTTTTAAGGCTGCTTTTCAGAACAGGATGATATTGTGTTGGTATTAACATTCCCTTGAGTGATCACAACACGAATGAATCGACCTGTCTACCGATAGTAGGTTTCCATAACCTCTGTGTAAAAATAAGTGACAGAGTCCATGTACTCCACAAACATGGTGAAGTATGGGAAGTAAGGGATCAAATTCAGCCACTTTTTAATTACCACAATTACATGTACGGATGAAAATATCATTCAGTACCAAAATGAAAATTCTGTAATCAATTTACTCACATGCCATTACAAACCTTTTTCCTTTTTCAGTGAAATGTAAAAGAGGGTTTTTGAAAAATGTGTATGAAAGTCAATGTTGTGTGGAGTGGACCCCAATGTTCAAAATATAGTCATTTGTGATCTGCAGAAGTAAGAAAGCCACACTGATTTTCAACAGCACAACGGTGAGTAAATAACACAAATTGCAGTATTTTTTAAGTTCTTTGAAAACTTTAATCTTATAAACACTCATTTTATAACACTGTTAAATGTAATCTTTAACTAATCTTAAAAGGAATATCCATTTTTCATACTGTACATTATAATGCTGTGATGCCCAAATCAGTGTTGTTATTGTTAACTGAAACTAAAACGCTTAACAATATTTCTGCAAATTGAAATAAAGCTGACATAAATTAAACCATAAATATTAGATTGAACTTATATGCAAATTATAAATGTTGACTAGGCAACTAACTGAGATAAAATAACTACTAAAATTACTAAAACTGAAATTAAATTAAACCTATATTATATTGAATAAAAAAACGAATTAAAATGGCAAAAGCACATAATAAAATGGCTAAAAATGAAACAAAAAATATAAAAAATAATAATTCAAAATATTAATAAATACTATGATAGTATATAAATAATACTAAAATAACAGTGGCCAACTTCGGTTACTGAAAAATAGAATTATCTGCTTAGCAGTATCGGAGTCACAGAATATTTATATCTTGCATACCTAATAAAATGCCTTAAAATATCAAAAATAACTCGATTTTTTATTTCTTTTTTATTTCTAAAGAAAGCATAAGTGGTCCTTGCCTATGCGAACCTTGCTGCTACTCACCATACCATAGTAATGACTGTTTTCATACAGGTTTCCTAAACCAGGATCATAGTTCACATTGTCCACATTACACTGGGACATGGCAAAGTATTTAAACAAAGACAAAAAAGGACATGCTTCAAAAGCATGCTTGCACCTATTTCTAAAAACCTATCATCACCCGTTAATCGGCTGCCAACACACATGAAATCATTTAAAGCTGAGCGGAAGAAATCTGGGCCACTCACTGTGAGGAGCGGAAGCGTGTGTGCAATCAGCCACGTGCGTCAGATCACGCATGAGGCTTATATTTTACATACTGAAGCCAGCGCAGCGACAGCATGCATTAATACATTTGCAAGTAAATGAATCAGAGTTTCTGTCGCTCACTTCCTTACTCCCTAAACCTAAAGCCGTGAAACAACTCTCCGCATAGAGGAATCACCCTGTATTAAATCCATATGCGAGTTTGTTCGCTATTCTAACACCACATTATTGCTTCTGAATCAGCTTTACATGCAAGTGCAATCTTAAAAATTACAGATTAGAAAGCAAAACAATTTGCAAAGCTAAATTCATGTGTGTAATGGTCATTTTATTTTCTACAACAGATGCAATGAAGCCATACATCATCAGTAGACCAAAATCAAAGTAATACCAATTTTTGATGCCATCAAGCAGTGAGTATCTTTTTATGCACATTAAGATGCAGGCAAACACTGTAGCATTTTGTTTAAATGCGATCATTTGTCACCTGCTACCAGCCTGGTTTATTTAAATCTCAATGTGGAATAAAGAAACTGGGAGTGCCTCTTATTTTCTTCTGCTGAACTTGGCAACCTTTGCATTCACAAACCTTTTATTTGAAGAAGGAAAAAAAAATTATGTTATTTCACTGATCTGGTTGAATACAGTTGAATAACATGTATTTCAACGGCTAAAAGCTATGTTTCCCTGATCAAATTAAGGGTTAAAAAGGAAAATATTGCACAGAGGTAAATCCAATAATCCAGGAAAAACATTTTCATGTTAATTCCCAGAATGCCCACGAGCTGTAATCTCTCTGACCATTGAAAGGATCATTAGATCACTGCATTACTAGCCAAAGCATTATTATTACTGGGCAGTATGAAAGTATACAGCGGAGACAAAGATAGATATTTGCTATCGGTGGGCAGGACAGCTTTACATCATTTCTGAGAATTAAGGAAAAACAGAGTAATGTGAAAAAAAAAAAAAATCACAGTGGGACATGTCCTATAAGTTATAGTACTATAATATAAGTCATTTTTGTATAGAAAAGCCTGGATTTCTGTTTCTATTTTTACTTATTCTGAGTATTATAACTTATTTTTCCCATTAAGATTTTTTCAAGACTGAGCCATGAACCAAACCAACAGAATTTATATACATATATATACATACATACACACACATGCATACACATACACATACACATATATATACAGATTATATATATATATATATATATATATATATATATATATATATATATATATATATATATATATATATATATATATGTACATGTGTATATATATATATATATATATATATATATATATATATGTATATGTATGTATGTTTTATATGTATGTATGTATGTATGTATGTATGTATGTATGTATGTATGTATATATATATATATATATATATATATATATATATATATATATATATATATATATATATATATATATATATATATATATATATACACACATACATATATATTTGTTAAAAATTCCCCTATGGAGAAAACGAACAGGATTTTTACTTCTGGAACACGAATGCTGATCTTTGCAAACAACTTTTCAAACAGGTTTCCCAAACAGACCTGTCCTGAACTCACACTATTGGTTAAGACAAAAGCTGAATCGTAAAACCACTCAAACAATATGAAATATACAGAATTATGAATTTTTACAACTTTTTCATCTTTTGCACATTAAAAAGAAAGCATTTGTCCATGGAAACTTTAACGAATGGAATATCTCATATTGCACATGTTTGTATTAGATAAGACATTGCTCAGGGCTGACACTCTGCGTTCTGGAATGTAAATACAGTAGTTGCATTTATATTTTCTAATAGAGGGTGAAAAGTGCACATCTCTAGAGTCTGGAACTCATGAGGAGCTGCAGGCAAATTCAGAAAATGTCATCCTGATTTAGCTAAGGGCAATCTACATTAGATCCTCCACTTTAAACTGCAACATTCACTACACTGAATTTAACCTGGTACGCAAATTACAACGTGTCCCGATGAGCTGACTCTAATCAAAGGCAGGTACATGGTGTTTCCGAACATTTTAATGTCCTGCATATCTAGTAAATCTGTGCAGCATTATTGCAGCTTTGCATGAAAGGTGTGGCAGGATTACACATCACAAAGGCACATGCATGAATAAACAGGGCTTTAGCAGCATAGATTCCTCTGTGATTGAGTTTGTTACGCCGCAATAGGTCATGCATTTTCAAGGTTTCAGTTTAAAACAAGCAGCAAACATGAACTATGGAGGCTAACAACTACCTTGCAGATGATTCATGCCTACCAAACTAATCATTCACTGTCCAGCTGTCTTGTTACTAGATGACACGAAAGCGCAGTGGAATTCATGCTGAAAAGTAAGAAGCCTGTGTAAAAATAAAACTTCATAACAAAACCATTTTCTTGGCTACAGAGAGCTCACGAAGAGGTGTTAGTATGTGTGCACAGTGTAAACATATCACATTCTCTAAACTCTGAGCCAAAATATCTTGAGGAGAACTGCAGGCCATCTTAAACTTCATGATAAAGCTCAGTTCTTGAGGGAATCTCACGAAACCGGTCAAGAAATGTCCTGAAGCAAAAACTGAAAGTTTTTGTTACACTAAAGGGATAGTTACTTAATTACTTACTCTCAAGTTGTTCCAAACCTGTACGAGTTTCTTTCTTCTGTTGAAAACAAAATAATATATTTTAAAGAAGGTTGGTATCAAACAGTTGATGGACATTGTCTTCCATATTAGTAGGAACAAAATATTATGTCAATGGCTAGTGTCAACTGTCTGGTTACCAATATTCTTCAAAATATCTTATTTTGTGTTCAACAGAAGAAAGAAACTCTTACAGGTTTGGAACAACTTTAGGGTGAGTAAATGACGACTTTTCATTTTTGGGTGAACTATCCCTTTAAATAAAAGCAATGTTAAAAAAAAAAACATATCTGAAAAAAACAACAATAATTTCAGCTGTTTGCAAAGGCAACATTTCACTTTTTTATTATATGTAACTTGATGTGCTAAAATTTACATTTAAAAAATTAAAAAAATTATATTGGGAAATTTAAATTTGGGGGAAAAAAATTATTCCAAATATATACAAAAATATTATAAATTTTACAAATATAAAATTTTAACTAAACTAATTCAATAATTAACTAAAGTTTCCATCTTCTTAAAACACTTCTTATTTCCGCCACAAACACAACTACAGAGATTTTTGTCAAATCAGATTCTCTCTAAATTGAAATCTGCAAACTTAGAAATCAGGCAGAAAACCTAAAACCTACTGACTATTTATTTAAAAAAAAAGGATAAGCAATTTGGATATGTCCTGCCAAAACTTCCTATTTCAGCAGTCAACACAGGACAGAGAACTTGCCAAGACAATATATATATATATATTTTAATTTGCTTAATTGTCATGAAAATACAGTAAAAACAGGCCATATTTACTTAATGCAAAATATTTATTTATTTTCAAGGTTAAACCTGGAGACAGATGAATTAAAATGACCTGTGAGCCCTGAAAACCAACAAATATGAATCGGCAACCGAACAAACATTGTGTCATATGGCTGAAATACATACCAGTACCTGTAATTAATAAAGCAGGGTTTTTGCATTTGCATTTGCATTCAGCGTTCTTGATCCCACAGCAATGCCAGTGAGTCACACTCCTACAGTCTCCTGCTGTCATCTGTAAACAATCATACAAGCACGCTTCTTTCCTGCATCTAAATATGGCCATGGTGTGTGTTGCAAGGGAACAGAGATCTGCGGTCAGGAGCATTAGAGAGAAACAAGGGCGGCTGGGGGGATGTGTGTGTGAGAGATACTGTGAGAGAGTGGAAGAGATCCTTTGGGGTTTATCTTTCCCCTGAAGATTTCCTTCACGAAAAAAGAAAGACGCATCCATTTCTTTCACAGCCAACATGTGGACAAAGCTATACTTTCACAAATTACAGATTTCTTCAGCTCTATCGCCCTTTCTCGCGTTTCTCTTTTTCTGCGGTGAAGCCCCCTGGAGAAGATACCACAGCCGAAGAGAACGAGCTTGCAGATTAAAAATGGAGCATCACATTTATCCGGCGGCACATTATGAGAGATAAGCGTTACCTCTAAGTCTAAGCCCTTCTAAGGAAGAGGGACTCTTTTTGATGTGGAACTCGTAGATGACCCTCTTTGCATCTTTCTGTTTAGGCAATTTTGTCATGAAGGAAGCATTTCATGAAAATCGTCATTGATTTATGGTCAATAGCTTCTGATTTGCTTGAATTCCCAATGATTCAGTGCTCCAATTTTCCTGTGCAAGATGTGAGTGTGAAAGGGTTAAAGAAATGGGTCATTTTGCATACAACTACTGTACTTACAAAGCCCATGTGAAATATGCACATTTTCTGCTGAGATTGTGGAGGGAAATTTATGAAATTCCGCAGAATGGATTCATAAAAACAAATCTCATTCCTAATTTTGAATATTCAGACTTGGTGTCATGATCATTTACATAGCATGCGAGAACAAATGTTTCTTGAGCAGCAAATCAGCATATTAGAATGATTTCTGAAGGATCATGTGACACTAAAGACTGAGTAATGATGCTGAAAATTCAGCTTGCATCACAGGAATAGATTATATTTTAAATATATATAGAGAAAATATTATATTTTATTACTATTAAAAAATATATCTGTTTTTCTGCATTTTTTTATCAAATAAATAGAGCCTTGGTGAGAATAAAGGCCCATTCACATCAAGGACAATAACTAAAACGATAAAATAAATGATGAACAGATAAAATTTAAGCTTTTATTTACATTTAAACACTGATCAGCAAACATAAACAGAAGCTCAACAGAATCTTTTTTTTTTTTCTCTTTAAAGTTTGTTCTCTTTACGCGCGAGAACAAACCTCAGTTCTTGCTGAAGCTCAAACGTGCTGCGTAACGAGAACGAACCTCATTGGTTCTTGCCGAAGCTCAAACGTGCTGCGTAACAAGAGAACGAAACTCATTGGTTCTTGCTGAAGCTCAAACGTGCTGCGTAACAAGAGAACGAAACTCATTGGTTCTTGCTGAAGCTCAAACGTGCTGCATAACAAGAGAACGAAACTCATTGGTTCTTGCCGAAGCTCAAACGTGCTGCGTAACAAGAGAACGAAACTCATTGGTTCTTGCCGAAGCTCAAACGAGCTGCGTAACGAGAACGAACCTCATTTGTTCTTGCCGAAGCTCAAACGTGCTGCGTAACGAGAACGAACCTCATTGGTTCTTGCCGAAGCTCAAACGTGCTGCGTAACAAGAGAACGAAACTCATTGGTTCTTGCTGAAGCTCAAACGTGCTGCGTAACAAGAGAACGAAACTCATTGGTTCTTGCTGAAGCTCAAACGTGCTGCGTAACGAGAACGAACCTCATTGGTTCTTGCCGAAGCTCAAACGTGCTGCGTAACAAGAGAACGAAACTCATTGGTTCTTGCCGAAGCTCAAACGTGCTGCGTAACAAGAGAACGAAACTCATTGGTTCTTGCTGAAGCTCAAACGTGCTGCGTAACACGAGAATGAACCTCATTGGTTCTTGCTGAAGCTCAAACGTGCTGCGTAACACGAGAATGAACCTCATTGGTTCTTGATGAAGCTCAAACGTGATGCGTAACACGAGAATGAACCTCATTGGTTCTTGATGAAGCTCAAACGTGATGCGTAACACGAGAATGAACCTCATTGGTTCTTGATGAAGCTCAAACGTGATGCGTAACATGAGAACGAACCTCATTGGTTCTTGCTGAAGCTCAAACGTGCTGCGTAACAAGAGAACGAACCTCATTGGTTCTTGCCGAAGCTCAAACGTGCTGCGTAACAAGAGAACGAACCTCATTGGTTCTTGCCGAAGCTCAAACGTGCTGCGTAACAAGAGAACGAAACTCATTGGTTCTTGCTGAAGCTCAAACGTGCTGCGTAACACGAGAATGAACCTCATTGGTTCTTGCTGAAGCTCAAACGTGCTGCGTAACACGAGAATGAACCTCATTGGTTCTTGCCGAAGCTCAAACGTGCTGCGTAACAAGAGAACGAAACTCACTGGTTCTTGATGAAGCTCAAACGTGCTGCGTAACACGAGAATGAACCTCATTGGTTCTTGATGAAGCTCAAACGTGCTGCGTAACACGAGAACGAAACTCATTGGTTCTTGCTGAAGCTCAAACGTGCTGCGTAACACGAGAATGAACCTCATTGGTTCTTGCCGAAGCTCAAACGTGCTGCGTAACACGAGAACGAACCTCATTGGTTCTTGCCGAAGCTCAAACGTGCTGCGTAACAAGAATGAAACTCATTGGTTCTTGCTGAAGCTCAAACGTGCTGCGTAACACGAGAATGAACCTCATTGGTTCTTGCCGAAGCTCAAACGTGCTGCGTAACACGAGAACGAACCTCATTGGTTCTTGCCGAAGCTCAAACGTGCTGCGTAACACGAGAATGAACCTCATTGGTTCTTGATGAAGCTCAAACGTGATGCGTAACACGAGAACGAACCTCATTGGTTCTTGCTGAAGCTCAAACGTGCTGCGTAACACGAGAATGAACCTCATTGGTTCTTGCCGAAGCTCAAACGTGCTGCGTAACACGAGAACGAACCTCATTGGTTCTTGCTGAAGCTCAAACGTGCTGCGTAACACGAGAATGAACCTCATTGGTTCTTGCTGAAGCTCAAACGTGCTGCGTAACACGAGAATGAACCTCATTGGTTCTCGCACGTCAAGCGAACATGCTTAAGCTTCATTTTATCATATATATCTGTTTGACTTGATCAATGTTTATATGTGAATAAAAGCCTAAATTGCATCTGTTCATCATATAAGCGACCGTGTCTTTTCAGAAAATTTGGACTAAACCTATCAATTCATATGAATTAGTTTTGCAATCTCTTTATGAACTTTTTGAAGCATCAAAGTGGTAGTTGGGTTTAGAACGACATGAGGGTGAATAATTAATAATGAAAGAATTTTTATTTTTGGGTGAACTATTCCTTTAAGGGACTTCTTTCAAAAACTGTAGTGTATGTTAGTGATGTATGTCTCGAGATCACTTTTACGTGGTCTCGGTCTTGTCACGGCCTTGACGGTCTTTGGTCTTGGTCTTGTCTTGGTCTCGGATCTCTCGGTCTTGTCTAGGTCTCGCTGTCTCAGACCGACATAGTGGTCGGGGGATTTAGCAATACAATACTACAATATCCACGACGACACAACGTTCGATAATGCAACATTATTATCCGCAACGGAACGGATTGAAGCGCGCGTCCGAGTGAAGACAGTGCGGCGTGTACGCGAGCCAAACGAGAAAACACTTTATCCGCGCCACTGATCGCAGCGGCAACGAGCACTTTGATCACTTGGTTTAAAAAACACATATCAGTGACATGATGGGTTTTAACTTCATTCGAGAGATTTTGGGTAACTGCACAACTGACAGATGACTTTGAGCGCACCGCCAACGGTGTGTGTGTGTGTGTGTGTGTGTGTGTGTAACCATAGCGACAAAACGACCAACTTTCGGATCCTGCACTTAAGCCTATAATTTCATTTTTAAACATTTTATTATGTATTTAAAAGTTGCAGAATGGATTCATTTGGAGACTCCGAAATCGGCAGAGATAGGCAGGCATTTGCTTAGATGAATTTGTGTCTTTGATATCTCTCTCTGTGTGTGTGTGTGTGTGTGTGTGTGTGTGTGTGTGTGTGTGTGTGTGTGTGTGTGTGTGTGTGTGTGTGTGTGTGTGTGTGTGTGTGTTGTTTGATTACAGTATTGTATTTAAGATGGTGTTAGACTAAATAAATGGTCTTTTAAATATCATCTGCATATCTCCGTTGTGTTGACTAAACATTAGGCCTAATCCAAGTTTATAATTGTGTATCTTTAATTTGATGTTACGATTTCATCTACACATTAAGTATAATTTCAATTAGTTACATATTTCTCATTCTTTAGACAGTTGTTGGAGGATCAAGATGGTGTTGGAGGTGTTTGATGTTTTGTCAGATGAACCAGTCAGCACCAGTCATGTCAGTTCTCAGTACACAAAAGTTAAGGGAGTCTCAATCCTCTAATAGTGCAATAACAGCCGTCATGCAATTGCTACACATAGTTGATCTCACCCAGTCTGCAAAAACATTTACAGTGAGCTCACAGTCACACACATGACATGGTCTGTCTCTGTATTGTTCTGCCTGTGTAGTTGAAGTAATACCATCTAATATGTATTGAATGTAAACTGCAGCTGAACCCTATGCTGCTGTTCTTGAATTCATACAAGTTATTGCTTAGCTTCAACACTAGTTTGTTTTTTTCCCCTCCGGTCTCGACTTGGTCTTGGTCTCGACTTGGTCTAGGTCTTGACTTGGTCTGTCTTGGTCTTGGTCTTGGTCCCCTCTGGTCTTGATAGTGTCTTGGTCTCGGTTTAGGCGGTCTTGACTACAAGTCTAGTGTATGTTCACCATATCGGCTGATCACTCATCTCTGTAGTAGTTCAGGAATGCAGGCCGCGTGAAGAAACGAGTCCTGACTTCTCTCCATCTCTCACACACACCCAGGTTGAAGTCACAGAGATGAGGCCATAAGGCACACATTCCATGCTTGTCATCAGTCTCCTCCGCCTTCCTTTGAGTTAGGAATGTCTTCTCAAATTGGTAAGCAAGAACGTGCTTTAAATATGAGTGTGTAAAGCCAAATGTCTTAAGAACCAGAAATCCACCTTATTCACAACGTGGAAGTAAGCTATTTTCCGTGAATGTGCGAGATTCATTAGCCACCATAGGTCAATGACTTGAAGAATAACGAAGTAAAAGGCAAAACTATTTGCGCTACAATAATGCGATAAATACCAGTTCGCAATATCAAGTAGCGTAACGGACTGTTTTTGTACAGCTAAAATAACTGAAATTCCGGTCCAGAGATACAATAGCACATAGCGGATCATATGTACGAGTCGGAGACAGAAAAGATCTCAGACCCATTTGAACTCTACACAGAATGTTGGATTTTAAAGCGATATGGAGGAGATTAGGAGAAATGGTTAGAGATTAGGATTAGGGATGTTAACCGATGACCGTTTGACCGATGATTGACCGCATCAACGCTAACCGGTCAAAAAAAAAAAAAAGTGATCTCTAAATTAGGCTATTATAGACAGTGGACTAAACGCTACTACAGTTAGCCATCTCATTCCAAGATCTTTTTGTGTGAAGTGAACAAATCCCTCACACTCAATTTTTCATAACTCGCCTGTTTGTTTAATAAACCAATAAAAACATTTGCCGCGAGGTCACTGCGTTTGGGTTCGCTCGCTCACAAGGTTTGCGAAAAGTAAAGGCTACAGGCTAAACACTCGAGGTTAGAGCCAGGGCAGATGACAGGATGAAGCGTGCAAAGAAAAGTAGTGTGTGGGACCATTTCACCAAAAAGAATGACACAGATGTAAGTTGCAACTTGTGTGATACAGTGCTTGATTTCAGTGGTAACAGATAAGGTGATGATGATCATCATCTTTCTTTATTATTGTTAGCACTAACTTACCTCAAACTAAAGCGGCGTCTCTTCGGAGTTGTCATTTTCTTAATGTTTCTTAATGTCATTTTCCGCGGCAATGTTTCAAATGAGCTTCTAACGCTAGACAAACGCCTTTATTTTCAACACGATCACCTTGTACCCAAACCATTTCGAAACTAAGGAGCCATTTATCCTCCGTTTACATACAAGCTCCTCGGCGCCGCGTTTGCAGGACTCATGTTTCGCGCTGTAGGGGATTTAAAAAAAGTGACGTGAGTGGAAGGGCGGCAGAGAGATGCGACAGAGTTTGCAGGCGCGGCTCGAAATGGCTGTTATTTCAAATAGCGTATATTTTAAACTAATCGGTTAACCGGTTTCAACCGGCTAATGAGGCTCGGTGGTCGGTCAAGAAATTTTTTCGTTTTCGCCATCCCTAATTAGGAGGAAACTAAACTAAACTAAACGCTATTGGCTATTTTAAAAAAGGGGAGGAGCTGTTCGATATGTCCCGCCCTGTCTTACTGTTTCAGTGGAAAATACGTCAACACATTGAATAATGCTGCACATTTCAAGGCATTCAGTGGGCCTTTAAAATAATTCACCACAGCAGTGCTTGCCACAGAATGTTGTTGATTCAGTTCAGTTGAAAAGTTCATCAACAAAAGTTCAAAACAGTTATGTCATCTCAGTTCAGTTCTCATCCGATAAAATATATTGCTGAATATTAAGTGTCCCCAACTAGTCAAAGCAAGAGGCAACAGTGGCAAGAACCCAAACGCCATTGGTGACAGAACCTTGAACTGAATTGAGCTAAATAATGACACTATTTTCTTCTGCAAAGCTGCTTTAAAGCTGCTGAAATGTAATTTATTTCATAAATGATGAATTTTACAACTTTAATAATGTTATTTTTTTATTAATGTGAAGCTGCTTTGAAACAACCTGTATTTATTAATGCGCTATAAAGATGCTTTCGGCACTGTCCTTCTGTGGTTGGGTCTATATCTGCCTCTTCATGTCTTCAGTGATTTTGCAGCTCTAGTCACATTCTGCAAGCAAGTCAGGGCACGACCCGATGGTACAGCGAACACTCAGAATCAGCTGATTCCTCATCACTTGGAAAAAAAGACTGGGTTCCACATTCTGTCACCTTTGAACTTCCTCTGGAAATTAAGAGAGGAAATAGACACGACCAAAGAAAGAGCGTCTTCTCGTTCAGTGAAGGGGCGGAAGAAGCCGCAAGCATGGTGATGCTTCCTTCGTGTGCAATAAAAAACAACAGCCAAGGATAAATCAGAGCGCCAATCAAATGCCCTGTAGATGACCCGTGATTCACCCACCCATCAAACATAACAGCCTCCGACCCTCCACATTTCCATAACAGACTTCAGAAGAGCGACCAAACGGCGAAGTGATTTCCATTACAGCTCACACTACCGTTTAAATATTCAAATGGCACTGCCAGTCACCACCAAAAAAAATAAATAACTTCCTTGAAATGAAAATGCTCTCGCATTTAAAGGGGAATTCCACAGTGGTCTGCCGCACATGAGTCTGAGAAGTTCGGGATTTTTAGGCTTTAGGTTTGTCTTTTAAATCAGGATGCCAAAAAGCATTTTCCTTAAGGACTGGGAGATAATGAGAAAACCTCTTTAATATTCATGCACAGATTAATATTAAGTAGACTGTGAACTGAGTGAACCTAGCACTAGCATTTTCCCTCGTGTCTTCTGAAATCCCAGATGAAACAAAAACCTACTACAACTTCATCTCTACATAAAACATCCCCCAAGCGTACTCGGTTGTTCACATGCACAATTGAGACATGCACTATTTTTCCATGCTGAATGATGTGGGCGTATGAACGCAAGACAGCAGACCTCAGGACTAATCAATGATTTTTAGTATTCCTGTCATAATACATATCACAAAGTTTGCCGTCAAAAAATTCACTTTGCAACTTTTATAAAATCATTTCTTATAGTGATGCCAGTGTCCACAAAGATGTTACAGACTCATTTCAAATACAAAGCAAATAATTAACAGATTTTAGCAGCTTTGCAATGGATAATGGACATTTTTAAGAGGATGTTATTATGTTAAATAAATGTAATTTCACTGTTGCGATTACAGACCACTTCCTTTAAATAACAAAGTAAATAAATTGCAGATTTCTGGCTAAACATCCGAAGTAAAGTTTAAATAAAGCGAGCAAGTAAAGGAAATAGTTTCTCAATGGATGCCAGGTTTGATTTGTAGCGAATGAAAACTAAGCTGTGAGGGATAGAAGTGCAGTGCGTTTACTAGGGTTTCAATGGTTTAGCCAACAAAACACTGTAAATATGTTGTTCCAAAACAAAAAAATTGGACTGGAATCTGCAAACGTTTTATATGCTGTTCTAGAAGGAAATTCTGCAGATTTAAATATGGTAAAATATTGGTTTTACATGGACAGATGTGTAGAACTGTGTGAACACCATTCAAATGCGGCTCAACTTCATGCAAAGTTCTGCATGTGCAGATTGCATGTGGGTCTGGCCATAACCTTTGACCTTACAAAGACTGGAAATCTATCCTTCACATCCAGTTTTAAATCAAATTAAATAAATAAATATTTTTAACCTCACTACGGTCTATAATATCGGTTTCACTCAACAGATTGCAAGCAGCTAAAATGTAAAGCCATGACTCATTAGATAAGCTATTTTTGAGATACAAATCTTTCCCGGATAAAATCGGCTAACTGGAGAGAGAGAGAAAGAGAGAGAGATAAAAAGGTAGAATTCTTCAGCTTTCAATAAACAGCATTCAGATATTATTTGGACGGGTGCACAAAGCGTGTTCAAACGGCCATATCAATGGCTGAGTGGCACTTCATAATCATACAGGCCTAGTTAATAATAAAAACCCAATCCATCCTTGTTTTCCTGTCACTAAACGGAAGGAGAGAACAGAGGGAGGATTGAAACGAGACGTGAAGCATCTGTGGCCTCGCTCGCAGGGTTGACAGGAAGTGGCCCTGAACTCTGTGGACACAGTAACGCTGTGTTCCCCTGATCGGACCACCACCACCACGTCCTCCATTCAAATGACATCATGTGGACAGACGAGTGAGAGTTCAGAGGGGTCATCCACTTCAAACTCTTTCCTGCGACCAAAAGCAGGTCTCTAACACACTGAGTGACAATAATTAATAAAGTCAAGTTATTGACTCTCATGAATTGATTAAAAGGATGTTTTTGCGTTTACAAGACATCCTACGAGGAAATTGGTAATTCATCCCACGATCGACTAGTTTCGAGCTCAACGGCAGTCCAACAGCTAACGTTAAGCGTGTCGTGAGGTTGGCAAACCAGTTTTAGAGAAGCTCCAAATGAATCTCCTTAAAATGAGTCATTGCAGCTGTCAAAGCTTTGGAATAAATGCAAAACCTTCAGTGACAAATTTCAAGACAATTACTGTCAGAGCGCAAATAATTTAAATTGTTGGTCTATATATAAACATGCAAATGCTCTTGATGGAGTCTTAAGCTTCATCAATGGTCGCTGTCACTTCATATTCTGAACACTACACGAAGTTTGAAAGCATCTCAAAAGGGACAAAATCAAAAAGCAAGCAATATTCTGACTGAAAAAGTAAAAAAAATGTTTTTTACAAATTCGTGCAATGGTCCTTGAGAATTAGTA
This sequence comes from Vimba vimba, assembly GCA_022828995.1. NCBI lineage: Eukaryota > Metazoa > Chordata > Actinopteri > Cypriniformes > Leuciscidae > Vimba > Vimba vimba. The sequence continues at coordinate 28,061,691 of CM040837.1, read as the reverse complement.
GGAACCAATTAGACGCATAAGTGGGACAGAGCAACAGAACGTGGATAGGCAGCTACACACAACAACGGAAGTTAGCCGTCTGCTGCATTAAAAATTTAACGAGATCTGTGGGTGGCCACAGCAAATCTCGGCTGTATTCTCCAAACCCAGAGAGGCTGATAGCGTGACCATTAAAAATGCAAATTTTGCTGGCAATCACACAAAACGAGGCGCTTGTTAAATCACATGTGAACGGCATCAGGGTCTATTGTATTTCATATGAGTTTATACAGATAACAGAGTTTTTCCTGTGATATCTACATGCATTAGCATATGTTTCTAAACATAAAATGAATTAATAATTTAATTAATTAAGAAATAAAATGAATTAATTAAGAAATAATTAATTGTATTCATACATTTTATACTTATACATCATAAAGCGATTTTATATTTATGCATTGTGAGATTATTTGCAATATTTTTAATGACAATTAAGCACATTTAAAACAAAGAAGAGTTTTACAAATCAGAAAAAAAGAAATCAGAACACATGAAGGCAGTGCAACAAATACTACGATTATGCATGAATACATGAAACAATATTTTTGCATTACAGTAATATAAATGAGAAATGAGCTTAACTGTCATATATATATATATATATATATATATGGGTGATTCTATCATTTTTTATAGTTAAAGTAAAAAGTAAAATTTATAGTTAAAGTTATATTTTTAATTATTTTAATAATTTGTAATTGTTACTCATTGTCATGGATCACAAGATGTTCCAGGCCATAACAATATAATATTTTCTGTAAAAAGTGTCTTATATAGCTGAAAATCATGAATTAGAATTAGCATTTTTTCCATCATGTATCATTATGTAATCAAAATATTTTATTTTAATTTTCTTTTGGTAAGATTTCATTTACTTTATTTATAAAAGCCCCAAATAGTCATTTTCCTAATTCTACAACATTAAATGGTTTAAAAACAACTTTTTGTCTTGTAAAAACATGTGTAAATCTTGCGTCAATTCTGTTACCGTACCGTACTTTACCTTTAATTTGGTGTAATTATTTCTCACAGGACATCATGTCACTTTCCCTCACTGATAAGATCTGAAGCACTGTCTGAAAGGTATGTGTGCTCTCTCTGATAAAATATTTGTACCTAAAAAGTTCTTACACCAAGAGTTATTTTGTGAAATGTCAGAATTGTTACCACAATATCAAAAGGAAAACAGAATTTATCACTGATCACACAGTGGGTTGTTTAAAAGTCTTTTAATCATGATTTCATTAGTGCCATGTGCTCTTAGCATTTACGCTAGCAAGTTTTTGGGCTAAAAAGTAAAAGGTACTGGAAAGAATTTCAGTTGTTGTTTTATACTTTTTGAAATGCAAAATGTATATCCAATTATATATATACATATATATATATATATATATATATATATATATATATATATCTTATGCTTTAGAAGCAATTTTAGGATATTTATGATTTACGGAATATTTATGGGAGATTTGAGTAATTTATGAAAGTATTCCTTTGATATCTCTTTTGCAATTTTTTAAAATTCAAAATGTGTTCTACGTTGTCCTCTGATTCCTCTCTGTCCCTCGGATCATGCCTCCTACGATCACTCGTTCACATAATAGCATTTCTAAAGATGAAGCCACTTTTTATTGCATGCCAATTCTCAAAGCCAGACAACAGAAACAAGTGTGTCATTCATAACGCAGCCCAAAGCTGAGTGTATCACTCCTCAGAGACAGAGGGTCCCAGTGAAGAGAGGACAAAGGCCCCACTGCGTCGGCACGTTACCAATTAACAGGAATTTTGCCTTAAAAAGCTGCTTTTCCGATGATCTCATTTGGAGCAGACTTAAAACTTTCACGGCTTTCACTGAAAGGCATTCACAGAATTCCGAAAAGCATTAAGGCCACTTCACGGGATCCGGGCCCCCTCTTCGAGAGCCCTCGATGGTGTCATGAGCGCGTCTAATTAAGAGCATCAGCCCCTCCTCATGAAAGCACCATCAACAGCCACGGGCAATGCAGAGAAACAACAGATGAACACTACTGAGGACGGGGATGCAATAGCTAATTGCTCCAAATCACTATGGCATATAAACAGCTCATCGGAGTAAACACTAGTACTACAGATTTAGGGGATACCTTGAAGTTATCAGATGTTCACTCATTACAGAGTCTCAGTTCTGAAGTGCAACTCTGAGTGTCGTGTTAAGCCAGGTTCACATTGTACAATTTTGGCCGCCAAATTTTGAATCCTAAAAGATTTCTCTGATCTTAGGCCAAAATCCGAAGCCTTTAATCGCTAGTTTGACCATACCGATCACATTTTACCTCAGATGAAATCCTGGCAGTGTCAGTGTACAGTCCTGCAGTGCAACTTCTCAACCGTCAAGTCATTAACCAATAGGAGTGCAGAACCTGATGATGCAATTAGTGAGACAACAACAAACCACCACTTGCTCCACACACATCTTCTTCTTTTAAGGTTTTTAAAAAACATTTTTTTAAGTAAAGCTATGATCAAAATGAATGCTAGAGATTGTTTTTCTTTGCCAGACACCATTTCAGCCTAGGGCTGTGAAACAATTAAAGGTCCCGTTATATGCCCCTTTTCACAAGATGTAAAATAAGTCTCTGATGTCCCCAGAGTGTGTATGTGAAGTTTGAGCTCAAAATACCCAACAGATCATTTTTTACTGCATGTTTAAATTGACATTTTTGGGGGCTCAGAAAAACGAGCCGTTTCAGTGTGTCCCCTTTAAATGCAAATGAGCTGCTGCTGGACGACCCAGGAGGCGGAGCTTCATGAGCTCGCGCTCACTCTGTCAGGACAAATTCATCTCACGGAATGATGATAATATCAGAAACTCTCAGTAATGGCGTTCATTTTGATTCGGACAATAATGCCTACAGAGTCAGAGTGCTGTATAGAGATGAAACAGGTATGGTTTAGTAGTTTAATTACGGTTATTATAACGTATTTGTCATCTGCTTGTATGTATCCATTATTTATTAACAGCCTACAAGTCTGCTGTTTCGGACCAGGTCCAAATGATGATCAAACATGTACTGATGAGTTTAATAAAGTTTATTGTACATCAAACAAAAGATGAAGCGTCAGTTTTACTTCAGAAAATCACCGTAAGAGCTGAGTAAACGCAGTAGCCTAAGTTATAAGAAGTGTGCAAGTAGCCAGTAGAGTTGAGGGAGCATTCCTGTGGGCGGAGGTTAGTCTAAACACGGTTCTGGTGATGTCACTAATGAAGGAAGTAGAGGGGTGTAGTCCAATCGAGCCGTTTTATGTAGTCAACTTCTGTTAAATAAAATATCTCGCTTCGCTTGGCATTGAACTTTGAGCTTTATAATTTTACAGATATTATTTATACTCTAACAACAACATTACACACTAAATAAAGTTTGAAACATGGGATCACGTAGAACGGGACCTTTAATCGCATCCGAAATATAAGTTTGTGTTTACTGTACATAGCCTACTATATGTGTGCGTGTGTATGTGTGTTTATACTTATATAAATACACACACACACATGCTTGTTACAAAAGATTCTATTTCAAATAAATGCTGTTCTTTTGACCTTTCTATTCATCAAAGAATCCTGAAAAAAAAAAAAAAAAAAATGTTTTCAACATTGATAATAATAATGAATGTTTTTTGATCATCAAATCCGCATTAGAATGATTCCTGAAGGATCATGTGACACTGAAGACTGGAGTAATGATGCTGAAAATTCAGCTTTGATCACAGGAATAAATTACATTTTAAAATATATTAAAATAGAAAACAGTTATTTTAAATTGTCATAATATTTAACAATATTAGGCCTACTGTTTTTTTAATCAAATAAATGCAGCCTTGGTGAGCAGAAGAGACTTCTTTTAAAAACATTAAAAATCATACTGATCCAATAATATTTTAAATATAAAATTATTTAAATTATTTATTATTAAATTATTTATTATTATATTATTTTATTAATTATTTATTTAAAAATCTTATTTTTAAATATAAAATATTTTTCTTAAATATATAGGCTACATGCATGTGTGTGTGTGTGTGTGTATTTATATATGCAAAATAATTATACACAGTACACACACATATTGTAAACAAACATTTATTTTGGATGCGATTAATCGTTTCACAGCCCTATTGTGTCCGTTTTTAACATGTCTGACATGAATCACAACTAAGATCCTACCGTGTAATACGGCTTGGATCCTGTTCGTATAGTATGAGAAGCAACAATCGTAAAGGACTATTATAAATCGTACAGTCAGTGTGCACAGCTTTAGATTTCTTTATTGGTGTGCATACTAAGGCAAGCACACTTAGGGTTGGGGATCTGAACAAACCCTAATTTAAAGTATCCAACACTGTTTGTGCTACAGACATAAAGTCTCCTCAGATCGTGCAGATTGTTGAGTAAAGGCGTGCTATTACTTTTCAAAGTGACTGGACTTTTAAATTAACATGGCGGAAGATAAAATGAAAAAGCAAAAACACAGTTGCACTGTGACTCTGCTAAACCCTAGAATTAACATTGACATTGAGACTCTGGCAAAGTGCCAGCGATAACCAGGATGTACAACAACAGAACTGGAACTAATTCAAATTAAACAAAAGTCAACAGAGAAGGCAAAACCCAAAGATAAACACAAAATACGGCTGCTTGTATTTCTCCTACCAAAGACCTACATGGTCAAGTGAGGTTGATGATACTATCCAGCCCTTCAACCAGGGGCGATTTGGTTAGAACAAACCGTACTCTCACTTTCACTTACCTAAGTGCATTTTGCCATGAAGAATGAGGAGGATGGGAAAACGAAACACTCTGAGGACAGTAAGTGTGGGGGAGGTCTTTCAACAAGATGAGAAGTGGTAAACTAACAAATTATAGCTTAGTTCTATGCTCAAACTCTCCTGGTTTCCAAGGCACTTAACCCATGATTTAGTAGAGCACAGTTCTGTACAGGGAATATGTCTTTAGAAATTTGTTAATGTAAAGCCCCTGACTGTAAAGAGGGTTGTAGAGAGCAAAGTATGGAAAAGAAAACGTGACTGCACTAGAGGACCACTATGTCATAGAAAGGATAAAAATGACCAACCTAATCTTATGAGAAAACTATTTTACGAGGTGGATATTTCGCATTAATTTGCACCATGCGATTCATATGGAAACATATGACTTTTGGAAAAAAATAAGGTCCACCCCTGAACCTCACCCTCATGCGTAACCAGATCGCACAAAAATGTACAAATGAGAGTGTACAAATTCTTAAAAATTAGCCACCAATTCGTGAGTATGGCCAAATCAGGTCACAGTCGGATTATGGCCAAATCAGATTATGTTTTTCTTAACTTTAAAGATGTCCAAAAATAGGAATCAAGCACTCATGCCTTATGGCAAACTCAATATTTAGAGATTTGAGTCATCTTGAGTGGGAGAACCATAATCTCAAGTACCGCCAACAAAGCAGACGAGAACTTCTCTTTAGTTCACTGAAGACTTCCACTGGATGACGATAGATAGATAGATAGATAGATAGATAGATAGATAGATAGATAGATAGATAGATAGATAGATAGATAGATAGAATTGAGATTTGTAACTGTAGAGGAGACGATTGAAATTACTGACGTCTTTCTCCTCAGGAGAAACATCTGAGAAGCTCTCCATTTAATCTCAATACTGACATTGAAATTGACATAGTAGACACACAATCCAGGTGTGATGTAGGGCTATCAAAAAAAAAGAAAAGATAAAAAGGAAGACAAATCCAGACTAGTCCTTGACAGGACTTCAGGTAGTTAGTCATCTGAAACCGCTCACACACATTGTAATTGTTTGTCTGCAATATTCACACAAATTAATCAATAATCATAAGATTTGTATCTGATTAAAATGGAAAACATCGCGATCATTTGATGTTGTTGAGACACAATCAAAGAATCCATTTAAACCGGTGGATCGGAGAAAAAATACCCGGATTTATAAACACGATGAGAAATATTGAGCTCGCACATTCATTTTAATCAATAAACCACACCTTTTATTTATTTTATCAACCGGAAATCTGGCTAAAATCACCTTGAGGTCTTTTTTCAATCTCAACGGTTAACAAAAACATCTGATATAAAATAAGGCGTTCAGCCTACTCACCTTGTCGAGAACCACAAATGTGGTGTGAATAAAATCCTTTTGTTTTCTGGCTGCTCTGAATGACCTTTGATTTACTGTTTTCGGTCTATGAATGAACGAGGCTCAGCTTTCCATAGTCAGTAATGTTTTGCGGCTGTAAGAGACGAAATGAAACGGAGAGTGAGCGCGTTCAGTGCGCGTTCATGACGGGGGTTGCCTGGGAACGCGCACAGCTGCACGAGTCATCTTCACGCCGGTAACAATTAATATATCCAACGTCACGATCAAAAGCGATCGGGAATGATCTGATGCCTGCCTGGATAAGCAGTGCTTATTGCGTCCCTGAGAAACAGCACACGGCCGAAGGGGGAGTCAAACCCATGACACCCATATGAGACGCTGGGAAAACTGAAGGCGGGAGGGAGGAGAGGAGAGGGGAGGAGAGGGGAGGGGAGGGGAGGGGAGGGGAGGGCAGGGCGCTTGACGTGACACTGTTTTACTACGTTACACTTGACTAGCAGAGACAAGTCTGCAACTGCAAGAGAGAGAGAGAGAGAGAGAGAGAGAGAGAGAGAGAGAGAGAGAGAGAGAGAGAGAGAGAGAGAGAGAGAGAGAGAGAGAGAGAGAGAGAGAGAGAGAGAGAGAGAGAGAGAGAGAGAGAGAGAGACTGGAATGGAATGGGGTTTAACATGACTCTGTAGAGAATATAAGGTAACTGGGCCACCTATTGCTGGATCTGGGGCACCCGCAACGTCATTTTGAGATTGCTTGGTGCAAAATTAAAAAAATATATATATATGGCTTGCATAGTCAAGTCTGTCATAAATGTGAATAAATATGGCGAACGCAAAAGCTTTTATTGACAAATATAAATATAAGTGGGGTTTCGTTTTTGAACAAACCTGTCTTTTGAATGAATAATTTAAGTGTTAATTTAAAGGCATGGTAGATGATTTGTTCCAGAAACATTTTCTGTTATGTTGGTTGAAAGTCTCTTCACATCCAACAATCACCATAAGTAAGGTGGTCTAAATGTATTTATATCGTCTGTGGAAGGCGTAGGACCATAAAATGTTCGTCCAATCATTGCATTCGGCCCGAATGCAACGATAGGATGTCCTATACCTGTCTGTCATCATATGTATTTCCATACCTCCGTGCACCCTGCTCACGCAGACATCATCACGTCATCTGTGCATTTCATGCTATCCAGCTTTATCCTGATTCTCCTGAACCAAAACAATGAGCTTATGCTGCATTCCCGCCATAACTATTGTAATTTGGAAGCGATGGAAAACCTGTGACGTTATACTCAGAGTCGGAGCGGTTCGTGACACAAATGTATGCATTTCAATAGCAACACTATCAATGCCGAAATTAATCTGCTGAAGTCAGATACAGGTCTTTAAGTTGTTTATGTTCATTATTATTGTAATGTTATGTTATTTGAGACATGAGGTAATTTAACGCCGTCTCTCGTGATGTTTGGCAGACTCTGCTGTGTGCGTTCATGTGTTTTGAAGGAGGCGTGGCTTTGGAGATGCTCCGAAGGGAGGGTGGGATCTTATGCTTTCAAATCTAAGCATCAGTATTGGTTAGACTGATGAACGAACATGCCCACTTCACTGAACAAGTCAGTGTTTTGATCTAAAAATGACCAACTTATTGATCTTAAAGTGACTAGTGACTGACTGAATGCGAATCATGAGCGACTCAGTGTTTTAAATCGCTGAGTGAATGGTTCAAAGAAGACACTCACTTGTCTCCACCTACTGGCGTAATGTGGCAAATCAAAATTTAACTTTTGGGAACAGATTTAAAGGACAAGTTCGGTATTTTACAGTTAAAGCCCTGTTTACAGATCGTTTCTGATGAAATAGAACGGTTAAGATAAAGTTTTGGACAAATGCTGCTGTCCCGAGAATTTTAGGTTTCTTTAGTGAAAGAAATTTTACACTTAAAGCCCTGTTTACAGATCGTTTCTGATGAAATAGAACGGTTAAGATAAAATTTTGGACAAATGCTGCTGTCCCGAGAATTTTAGGTTTCTTTAGTGAAAGAAACCTAAAATTCTCGGGACAGCAGCATTTGTCCAAAATTTTATCTTAACCGTTCTATTTCATCAGAAACGATCTGTAAACAGGGCTTTAAGTGTAAAATACCGAACTTGTCCTTTAAAAGATTCAAGCCACTGCGATGAATCAAAGAATTCTACCACTGGCGTAAAGACACTGGTAAAACCAGCCTTTCCCTACCGTCTTATTTTGAGCGAGAAAGTAGCTGTATTTGTTAAAAATTAAATGCGTCTAGGTCTACTAAATATTACTCCACTAGCGATGATCACATTTAGGCAGAATCACCCTCTTATAAGTTAGTGCTGTGGCTTTGGAAAAGCCTTTTGTTTTTTACAATGTAGATTGTTTTCTAACAATCTTCCAACTTCCTATCTTAAGTTTTAATAAATCACTAGTTCTAACCTTTTAATAAGCAACACATTCATTAATTTTTTTATTAGCCTATATAGGCTACTTTAAGAGCTCTGGATTTATTTTTATTTTTTTTACTCTCAGACAGGTTTTACCAGCATCTTCATAAAGAAGAGGAATTCAGACATATGCACATTCCTCATTGGATATTAGGAACTAGTTTTGGGACTCCTTAATTAGATTTCATTTTTTTTTTTTTTGGAGAGCGCTTGCCTTCAGCTTGCCATTTTACATAACATGACAAGTCTCATCAGATTTTGAAAGCTACATACATACCAGAAACTATAGCCTGAGGCTTATTCCTGCTGTCTTCCTCCATTTGCACATTATATTCTTGTTTTACAGAAAATCTTAGTTTATTTCCAAAGATTTGCCAATGCTGCCCCCTGGTGTTTACATCATTCAAGTTATATCTTAGTGTTTGACGTGATTTATGTATGTTAGAATTAAATATGCACAAAGGGAAGATATTCATGCAGTACTAAAGTACTGATTCAACAGAGTGGGGTGTTGATGGACAATATGTAAAATAAGCCCTCTTACAAAATTATTTCCTGTTCTGAAGGTGTGATTACTAGACCTTGTTTTAGCATTCACTTGTATTTATATGCATGCAAATGTGGGAGACCGGGATCACAAGCATATGTGTAGAAGTTTTGCCACTTGCTGTGTATTGAAATTTGGTGTGAATTCATAGTGAAAACATGTTTGACCAATAGAGGACGTAAATAGTGACCACATCTGTAGGCAGAAAGATTTTGAAAAGCAGCCTGAACAACAACAACAAGAAAAAGAAATGGCTTAGAGCTTGATGAATTTCAGTTCAGTTTTGCTTCTGAAAGGGATAGTTCACCCAACCAAAAATAATAATAATGATAATAATACAAATTCTGTCATTATTTTTTAACTCTCATGTCATTTCAAACCTGCATGACTTTCTTTCCCTTCCATGGCCTGTCCTGTCCACTCTTTTTTAATATAATGTAAGTGAATGGGAACTGGACCTGTCAAGCTGGAAAATGACAAAAAGCATCATAAAAGTGGTTGATATGACTATATCATATGAAGTCATATGATAGCTTTGCATTAGAAACAAACTGAAATTTGAATTTTATTTTAATGAAAACCTTGCCAAATGCCTTCGCTGACCATGATGTGGATTAGTATTACTTGTATACTATTATTTATTTATATAGATTATACTGTATTTATTTATATGTTGAATTAGCATATTTTTATATTGTCAGTTTTCATTTTAATTTTAGTTAGTGCTTTTGTCACTTTTATTAGTGTTTGAGTTTTCTTTTTCCAGAATAGTTTTAATTCATCTTATTTATTTTTCAGTTTATGCATTTCAATCAGTTGCCAAGTTTAAGTTTAGGATTTTCATCTAACATTTATATTTTATTTTAGCTTTCTTTCAATCACCGAAAATGAGCTTTAATACTTTTAATTTTAGTGAACAATAATGCGTTCATGAGAAGAAGCAAAGTCCTATTAATGACTTAATCATTTAATCAAATTTCGAACCATTTCGAAAGTCATTATGAATCATTTCGTGAAACTTTAAGATAGTTTTATTAAGGACACTTCTGATCATTTTCAATCTTTAAGCAAGGAGCTGGATCTATCTAACTTGTGATGCGACTGAGCCTGGTTTCTCCAGAGGTTTTGTTCTCCATTTCTGTGACCGATGGAGTTTGGGTTCCTAGAGCTGGATGATGACATGATGGACATGATGGAACTCCATCCATATTTCTATAAACTTTACTCAGTTATTAAACTGAACTGAATCCACACTGAACTGACTTATGTCGCTATTGTCTTTTTTAGAGCTGCTTTACAGCAGAATTTAATTCTAATATAATAATTATTTTCCTGTTTATCACAGTAAAGCTTATTTAAAACAATCTGTATTGTATAAAGCGCTTTATAAATAAAGGTGACTTGACACAAAATTGTGAAAGACATGAAAGTTCATTGTAATTGAATGGGGGGAAAAACATCTAATGTATTATTTAAAATTATCTTCCCATGTTCCACAGAAGAAGCTTTGGAATGTCATGAAGGTGGATAAATGATGACAGAATTCTTTATTTTTTGGGGTGACCTATTCCATTAAGATCAAGTCATTCATTTTCAAATAAACCCAAAGACCTTGATTAGCGAGGTCAGAACGGTTCAGATATGTTTAACTTGGAAGTCAATTCTGCTGGAACGTTCCCTAAAAGTCTTTTAATGGATTGTTGATGGACAATATGTGAAAACAACATTCAAGATATATATAAAAAAAGCTTTACATTCCACTTAAGTCCTGCACTTTTACTCCTCTTTGTCTCTGTGGTCAGACGAGACGCTAGGGAAGAGCACGTCGCTCTCCACCGACAGGTTGCTGCCGAGTCCCGCGATGCGACTGCGCAGAAGGAAGTGAGTCCTGCGCTGAAGCAGCCGCTGCTGCTCCTGTTTGAGCTCCACGTAGGAGCGCGAGAACGTGTGGAAGATGGAGGTGACGGGGAACGCCATGAGCAGGATCCCGCTGAGGATGCTGCTGAGCGCCACCACCTGTCCTGGGATGCTGCGCGGCACCATGTCGCCGTAACCCACCGTGGTCATCGTGATCACGGCCCACCAGTACGTGGCGGGAATGCTACTGAACTCTCGCGTGGCCGCCGCCTCGTTTTCGATCAGGTAGAGGAGCGGGGAGAAGAGCGCTATGGCCACGCAGAGGAAGAGGAGGAGCAGACCGAACTCTCGTGTGCACCTGCGCGCCGTGAGCCCGAGCGTCTGGAGTCCGAGCGAGTGCCGCGCCAGGCGCATCACGTAGAGGATGCGTAACGCACGCAGGACCCGCAGCACGAGGCCCACTTTGTCCAGGTAACTGCTGCCCGAGCCCAAGCGCTTCTCCCCCGTGGAGGTGCTGTCCACCACCAGCGTGATGTAGTAGGGCAGGATGGCTATGACGTCGATCAGGTTCAGCGGGCGCCGGAGGAAGGCCAGCTTGCTGCGGTCTTGGATGAAGCGCAGCGTGAACTCCAGGGAGAACCAGGCCACACACACCGTCTCCACTATGAAGATGTTGTAGCACATCTGAGAGCATTTCCCCTGAAAGAGATCAATGGAAAAGTTTATAACTATGTGTATAGCATGTATTATAACATTATATGCACACTACCGTTCAAAAGTTTGGGGTCAGTAAGAAGAAGAAATTAATAGTTTTATTCAGCATGGATGCATTATATTGATCAGAAGTGACAATAAAGTCATTTATAATGTTACAAAAGATTTGTTACAACTTCATCATAGAATCTTGAAAAAACTGCATCATGGTTTCTTGAGTAGCAAATTATCATATTATAATGATTTCTGAAGGATCACTTAAGACTGGAGTAATGATGCTGAAATGTAATAATTTAAATAGGCTACGTGCACGTAGCCTATTGTAGAGATATTTCACAATATTAGTGTTTTTACTGTATTTTGACAAAAAAAAATGCAGTGTTGGTGAGCATAAAACTTATTAAAAACACTAAAAAAAATTATTTTAATGTATTTTAATTATCTTTTTTTTATTAGATTTTATATATTTTTTTCACTTAATATTGTATTATAATCAGTGATAATAAAAAGTTATATTGGCAAAAGTATTGAGACAACCCTCCAAATCATTGAATTCAGGTGTTCCAATCATGGCCACAGTTGTGTATAATCAAGCGGGGTCAGCGCATGCTGAGGTGACAGTGCGCATAAGTCACCAACTTTCTGCAGAGTCAATAACTACAGATCTCCAAACTTCATGTGGCCTTCAGAAAAGCTCAAGAACAGTGCGTAGAGCTTCATGGAATGGGTTTCCATGGCCGAGGAGCTTCATCCAAGCCTTACATCACCAAGTGCAATGCAAAGCATCGGATACAGCGGTGTAAAGCATGCCGCCACTGGACTCTAGAGCAGTGGAGACGTGTTCCCTGGAGTGACGAATCACGCTTCTCTGTCTGGCAATCCGACGGATGAGTCTGGGTTTGGTGGTTGCCAGGAGAACGGGACTTGCCTGACTGCATTGTGCCAAGTGTAAAGTTTGGTGGAGGGGGGATATGGTGTAGGGTTGTTTTTCAGGGGTTGGGCTTGGCCCCTTAGTTCCAGTGAAAGGAACTCTTAATGCTTCGGCATACCAAGACATTTTCGGACAATTTCATGCTCCCAATTTTGTTGGAACAGTTTGGGGATGGCCAGAGCCGCCTTAACCTAGTATTAGGCCCCTGGGCTGAGAGGTTTTGTAGGCCCCCCATCCCCTCGATTTATAGAGTCTCGTTTTAAAAAAGTGTAATATCTAGGTAATCTACATCACAGAATGCATTAGTTTCAACAACCACACACAGCAACTAAATTTCAACTTTATGCAAATGAGAAACGATTTTCGCGAGCGACAACCAATAGGAAAGAAGCCTTTCAGTGGAGCTCAGCTCCCGTCACCGTCTCGAGTGCAGGAAGACAGAAGAGTTCGAGGGCGATTTCACTGTTTTATATGATTTGACTGCAACTAACCACAAACATGGATATAATAAAATGATGCATGGAAAAGAAACTGTCGACAGTCTCAGTGAGTTTATGCTGGATTTAGTGCGTAAATCATTTTGTTTACAAATTAGACGCTTTGCAGTTGTTATATACGTTAAAGGTTTTATTTTGGATGTGTTCATTGTGATTATATTGGCTGGGTTTATAAAAGTTTATAAAATTGAAAGGATCATTGCTTGGTGCATTTGGAAACAAAGCTTGTCTATTTCTAAATGTAATCGCGTACATCGCTGCTGATTATACTGTCCGTGTGTTGAAAAAAACTTAGATTAAACACACTCGCAACAGACACACCCCAAAGCGGAGACGTTACAGCGTTGCCAGCGGCACTGAGCGGACTTTTGCCGCTGTAGTGGACACGCACCGTCCGCCTCATTCGCGCCGCGGGACGTCTAGACGCGCGTAAACGCGTCTTTGCATTGACTTAACATTGAAATCACTCGCGCCAGACGCTCTATTCGCGTTTGGTGTGAACGCACCATAACAATAACATTATAGCGACAGCACTACCAACCAAACGTCCACAAGCGACTAGCGACATACAGCGACAAAATCTGACAAGTTAAAACAATATGACCTTTTCAGCTCATCATGAACCTGAACTTGGGAGGCCCCTGGGCTTCAGCCCAGGTAAGCCCGTGCATTAATGCGGCTGTTCCAGCATGACATAACATCCACAAAGCAAAGTCCATAAAGACATGGATGAGTGAGTTGACTGGCCTGCACAGAGTCCTGACCTCATCCCCATAGAACAGCTTTGGGATGAATTAGAGCGGCGACTGCAAGCCAGGCCTTCTCGTCCAACATCAGTGCCTGACCTCACAAATGCGCTTCTAGAAGAATGGTCAAAAATTCCCATAAACACACTCCTAAACCTTGTGGAAAGCCTTCCCAGAAGAGTTGAAGCTGTTATAGCTGCAAAGGGTGGGCCAACTCCATATTAAACCCTACGGATTTAGAATGGGATGTCATTAAAGTTCATGTGCATGTAAAGGCAGGCGTCCAAAAACCTTTGGCAATATAGTGTATGTTATTCACAACAAAAACATTTAAAGGTTTAAAGAGCTATATTTCGTAATGTAAAGTGTTTTTGCTAGACTTCATTTGTTCAGTAGTTGTGAATAATCTTATATCTTGCTTAGTATCATCTTTTCTGTAGCTTGAAACTTTTGGACCCCATTGACTTTCACTGTATGGACAAAAACAGCATACAACACCTTATCATAAAATAACTTCTTTTGTGTTCTGCATTTGAAAAAACAAATCATACTACTTTGTATAATTATTTTGGCTAAACTGTCCCTTCAAAAAAAGTTCAGATCCTAGCCAATGTCTGGTTCTCAGTTGCAATACTGCGAGTAGACCACTAGAGGAAGCTGGAGATTAATGGAAACACATTCTTCCTAAAGATGTTTTCAGAACTTCGCTGCATATTTTTATATCACCTCGTCTCACCTCGATCCTCAGTGTGTATTCGTTCTCATTAAATCCTAGGATTGCACCTTGATGACTAACAGCAACAAAGTAAGAAAAATGTGTTGATTGTGGTACAGTAAATCAATTCAGCTCACCTGTGAAAATGTGCCAATGACTACGTGCACTAAAAATTACACCTTATTTTATAAATATTTAGTGCATTTATATTTAGTGCTTCAGCACTTGTTAGAACTACTTCGCCCCTAAAAAAATAAACCCCATGCCAGACAAAGATTATTATTATTACTATGAACATAAAATTGAAACCAACTAAATGTCTCCAAGATGGCAAAATGAGGTCCATATGAGGCTACTAATAAATGTAACAATATTAATTGGATTTGTCAGTAAATACTTGGAAAATTCCTACAACTGTCTTGTTTCAATCCTCACAGTAGATTACCATAAATATTTCTGACATACACAAAGGACATCATTTATGAAAATGGAAGAAGACTGTCATGCTAGTGCTATGTTGGTCTAATGCTTAATTTAATCTTCTATGCTCTGTTTTTCTCTTTCCCAGGGGCAGCCATTTGAATTATTCCAGTGACTGATGTGAGCCGAGACAATGAGTGTCTTAATTCAATTAGTGACGGAGCTGGTTTAACGTGCGACTCGGTCTAATTGCCACAAATCATTTCTGGAAAAAAGAGGACCTCTCCTGAAGCAAAACTGTCTGCTGAAGCGGACTTCCTCTGGTCGAGCAGAACCATTCTGAACAGGGGTCTAGGAGATTGATGAATTTAAGTAAGTGAACTTGATTCTTGAGATCTTCCTTCCTGCAGAGATGAGTTTTGATACGCCTGGCTGTAATGTTCAAGTGAACGTAAAGACCTTGATTAGCTGGTGTGTGTTTGAGATCCAACTACAGGAAGCTAAATCGTCTGCAGGGAAGTATTTTTAAACTACAAGTATTTATTAGGGATGCACTATAATATCAGGACCATATCAGTTACTGGCCAATAGTAGAGTTTTTATTTTTTTGAATGATTTTTTATTGGATATTTAATTGTGCAATTGTCCATGCATGCTTATTTCCCTTATTTTTACATTTATATTAGAGATCAACTAATGGTAACTTAAAGTTAATCTTTAAAAATGAATCATTTAATTACATCATTAAATGTAATCTTTAGCAAATCTCTAAATTAATTGTAATCACGTTTTAACGCAAAAATTCACATGTAATATTAATAATGAATAAGTTTAGTTTTTAATGTTTTATTTATTTATTTTTATTTAGACAGCTTTTTATAAAAAAAGTTATATACCATTCAAAAGTTTGGGGTTGGTTAGATTTCTTGAATGACTTATTTTATGCTCAAAAAGGCTGCATTTATTTGATCAAAAATACAGTACAAACTGTAATATTCTGAAATATTATTACAATTTAAAATAACTGTTTTCTATTTTAATATATTGTAAAATTCAATTTATTCGTTTGATCAAAGCTGAATTTTCAGCATCATTACTCCAGTCTTCAGTGTCACATGATTCTAATATGATGATTTGGTCCGTGTCAATCCGTGTATCATTCGTTCAGTCCTTTTTTGATTTAATATTGAAAGTAGAAAAATGAGAAAACGTCTCATTTATTATTTTTTTGTGTTTTCAAAAAAAAGAAGAAGAAAAAAACCCCGAGAATTCGGCTTTTAGATTCAGGGCTAGATAATGGATAAATGGCTTGAATATTCAATTTCCACATGGGCCGGGCATGAAACGCCCCTTTCCGCTGATTGGTCGATCAAAGATCAACCCGTGCCCTCTTTGGCCCAAATGGCACACTTCATATGCACTTTCGGTCTTGTGGACTTACAATGTCTTCCGCGTGTCGGTTAAGTCCATGAGACCGTAGGGTGTCCCATTTGTCATTTTAGGTCTCAGAAGGGTGCTTCTTATATGTCCCTATGAGATCGATTTGCGCCCTCGATGCGCACTTTTGCACTAATGCGAGCTCCGCAGCAGACTTCTTCCCGACAGTCAAAGCGGCGTTACGTCACGAAAGTGCGGACTAGAGGAAGACCATGAGAGGCACTTAGGGTGCCATTTAGGACAGGGCCTTTACCGTTTATCCATTTTCTACCCCTGAATCTAAAAATATAAAATCAAGCCGAATTCTCGTTTTTTCATTTTTTTGAAAAACGACTGAACACGGATAGATAGATGGACGGACCTGTACACGGACCTGATTTG